>QVTF01006009.1:0-202069 GCA_003573665.1 Oxygymnocypris stewartii | reverse complement strand
CTTGCTGCCCGAGACAAAGGAGCCCACCCTCATGTTTCTATGACACTTCTATCCTGAGATATCCCTTGATCTCTTTCAATGGAAGTCTATGGGACGTGTTGCTAAGGTGCTCTAAATGGTTGCTAGGGGCGTGGCTTGATAGCTTCAATCATGATCCTGAGATGCTGATTGGTCGTCTGAGTCAAATGAGCCCGCCCCCTTGTCTCTATGACACTGTGATCCAGAGTTATGTTCAATTGAAAAGCGGTTTCAAGTCAATGGGGCAACTTTGGGACGCTCTTGCCCCCCAGGGGTGCAAGTTTTACCCCATTGTGTGGTATGTTCTTACAGAGCCCGTCAGCTTCTTGAAATGTGGCAAATTTCACATTTCTGCGAAATCCACTCTCTGAGCTATGAGTTCTGTGAATTTTGGTTGCTAAGGTGGTCGACAATGGTTGCTAGGGCGTGGCCAGTGTGTGTTGAGGTGATTCAGGATTGGCTGCTTGCTGCCCCGAGTCAAACGAGCCCACCCTCATGTTTCTATGACACTTCTATCCTGAGATATCCCTTTGATCTCTTTCAATGGAAGTCAATGGGACGTGTTGCTAAGGTGCTCTAAATGGTTGCTAGGGGCGTGGCTTGATAGCTTCACAATGATCCTGAGATGCTGATTGGTCGTCTGAGTCAAATGAGCCCGCCCCCTTGTCTCTATGACACTGTGATCCAGAGTTATGTTCAATTGAAAAGCGCTTCAATTGAAAGGACGGCCCATTTCATGGGCCGTCCTACACCATTGAAAGTCAATGGGGCAAATTTTAGTACCCTCCTGCCCCCCAGGGGTGCAACTTTTACCCCATTTTGAGGTATGGTCCTTACAGAGCCTGCCAGCCTCTTCAAATGTGGCCAATTTCACATTTCTGTGAAAATCCACTCTCTGAGCTACGAGGCGTCAAATTTTTTTCGCAATGTTAAGTCAATGGGGCAACTTTGGGACGCTCCTGCCCCCCCAGGGGTGTGCAACTTTTACCCCCATTTTGAGGTGTGGTCTTACAGAGCCTGCCAGCCTCTTCAAATGTGGCAAATTTCACATTTCTGTGAAATCCACTCTCTGAGCTACGAGGCGTCAAAGTTTTTCGCCATGTTAAGTCAATGCGTTTGATTTGCCCCTATTTTGCCCCTGGGGCAAACATCGTACCCCGATCGCTTATAAAAGTCATAGCACACGATTCCGATTAGGCCGCACGTTTTGACACCTCATTCCTGGCTCTGTGACAAAAACTGTGGGAGGAGTAGCGCGCCGAAATAAAAGTGGAAGAAGAAGAATAATAATAAGTATGAGCAATAACAATACTGTGCTTTGCCATTAAAATGGCAAGCACCATTAATAATAAGTATGAGCAATAACAATACTGTGCTTTGCCATTAAAATGGCAAGCACCATTAACTAGAATGTACATTCCAGAAGAAAATGTGAATGGTGCTTGCAGTGGCAAAACTCGGCGCTGGACAGATACTAGTGACTAGCATGTTTGCTAGCATATTTTTAGCATGATTAGCATCTTGTTACCATATTGTTAGCATGATTAGCATGTTGCTAGCATGTTGCTAGCATGATTTTATCATGTTGCTAGCATGATTTTATCATGTCGCTAGTATGATTAGCATGGTTTGCTAGCATTATTTTAGCATGTCGCTAGCATGATTAGCATGTTGCTAGCATGATTAGCATATGGCTAGCATGTTGCTAGCATTATTCTAGCATTTGCTAGCATGATTAGCATGTTGCTAGCATGATTAGCATGTTGCTAACATGTCGCTAGCATGTTTGCTAGCATGTCGCTAGCATTTTTCTAGCATGTTGCTAGCATGATTAGCATGTTGCTAGCATGTCGCTAAGCATGATTAGCATGTTGTTAGCATGTTGCTAGCATGATTAGCATGTTGCTAGCATGTTACTAGCCATGATTAGCATGTTGCTTAGCATGATTAGCATGTTGCTAGCATGTTTGCTAGCATTATTAGCATGTTGCTAGGATGTTGTTAACATGATTCTAGCTGTCGCTAACATGATTAGCATGTTGCTAGCATGGTTGCTAGCATGATTAGCAATGTTGCTAGCATGTTGCTGAGCATGATTAGCATGTTGCTAGCATGTTGCTAGCATGATTAGCATGTCTTTTAGCATGTTCTAGCTGATTGTTGCTAGCATGATTAGCATGTTTCTAGCATGTTGCTAGCATGTGTTAGCATGTTCTAGCATGTTGCTAGCATGTTCTAGCATGTTGCTAGCGTGATTAGCATGTTGCTAGCATGTTGCTAGCATGATTAGCATGTTGCTAGTATGTTGCTAGCATGATGCTAGCATGATTTTAGCATTATTAGCATGTTGTTAGCATGTTGCTAGCATGATTTTAGCATTATTAGCATGTTGCTAGCATGTTGCTAGCGTGATTAGCATGTTTCTAGCATGTTGCTAGCATGATTTTAGCGTGATTAGCATGTTTTTAGCATGTTGCTAGCATGATTAACATGTGACTAGCATGTTGCTAGCATGATTAGCATGTTGCTAGCATGTTGCTAGCATGATTAGCATGTTGTTAGCATGTTGCTAGCGTGATTAGCATGTTGCTAGCATGTTGCTAGCGTGATTAGCATGTTTCTAGCATGTTGCTAGCATGATTTTAGCGTGATTCGCATGTTTTTAGCATGTTGCTAGCATGATTAGCATGTGACTAGCATGTTGCTAGCATGATTAGCATGTTGCTAGCATGTTGCTAGCGTGATTAGCATTTAGGGTAGTCTGGGTGGTTGCTATGGTGTTACTAGGTGGTTGGTAGTTGTCACAGATGGTTACTATGGAGTTTGTAGCATTTTATTGGCATGATTTAGCACTTAGCTAAGCGCTATTAGCATGTAGCTATTCACTGCTAGCATGTGTAGCATGTAGCAAGTCCTGTTTGCTAGCATGAGTCAAAAGAGCCAACCCCCATCTCTATACGATGTTCTGATGCAGAGATATTGGTCTTGCAAAACGGTTGCTAGGGTACTCTGTTTGGTTGCTAGGGAGTGGCTTGTCAGCTGCCAATCATGAAGCTCCAAAGTGAGTGTGAATGTATAAACCAACCCCCATCTCTCTACGATGTTCTGATGCAGAGATATAGGTCTTGCAAAACGGTTGCTAGGGTACTCTGTTTGGTTGCTAGGGAGTGGCTTGGCAGCTAGCAATCACGATACTCCAAAGGCTTCTTGTCAGTATGAATGATATAAACCAACTCCCACTTCTCTGTGACATTCAGAATGGAAGATATTCCTCTGTGAATTTTGGTTGCTAAGGTGGTCGACAATGGTTGCTAGGGCGTGGCCAGTGTGTGTTGAGGTGATTCAGGATTGGCTGCTTGCTGCCCCGAGTCAAACGAGCCCACCCTCATGTTTCTATGACACTTCTATCCTGAGATATCCCTTTGATCTCTTTCAATGGAAGTCTATGGGACGTGTTGCTAAGGTGCTCTAAATGGTTGCTAGGGGCGTGGCTTGATAGCTTCACAATGATCCTGAGATGCTGATTGGTCGTCTGAGTCAAATGAGCCCGCCCCCTTGTCTCTATGACACTGTGATCCAGAGTTATGTTCAATTGAAAAGCGGTTTCTATGGTGTAGGACGGCCCATGGGGCAACTTTGGGACGCTTTTGCCCCCCAGGGGTGCAAGTTTTACCCCATTGTGTGGTATGTTCTTACAGAGCCCGTCAGCCTCTTCAAAATTGGCAAATTTCACATTTCTACGAAATCCACTCTCTGAGCTATGAGTCTGTGAATTTTGGTTGCTAAGGTGGTCGACAATGGTTGCTAGGGCGTGGCCAGTGTGTTGTTGAGGTGATTCAGGATTGGCTGCTTGCTGCCCCGAGTCAAACGAGCCCACCCTCATGTTTCTATGACACCTTCTATCCTGAGATATCCCTTTGATCTCTTTCAATGGAAGTCTATGGGACGTGTTGCTAAGGTGCTCTAAATGGTTGCTAGGGGCGTGGCTTGATAGCTTCACAATGATCCTGAGATGCTGATTGGTCGTCTGAGTCAAATGAGCCCGCCCCCTTGTCTCTATGACACTGTGATCCAGAGTTATGTTCAATTGAAAAGCGGTTCAATTGAAAGGACGGCCCATTTCATGGGCCGTCCTACACCATTGAAAGTCAATGGGGCAACTTTGGGACGCTCCTGCCCCCCAGGGGTGCAACTTTTACCCCATTTTGAGGTATGGTCTTACAGAGCCTGCCAGCCTCTTCAAGTGTGGTGATTCATAAGTTTCTACGAAATTCTCGCTCTGAGCTACGACCCGCCAAAGTTGGCCCCATGCATTGTCAATGGGACTTTTTGGGCGATTTTTCACCCCTGGGGCGAACATCGTACCCCCGATCGCTTATAAAAGTCATAGCACACCATTCCCGATTAGGCCGCACGTTTTGACACCTCATTCATGGCTCTGTGACAAAAACTGCGGGAGGAGTAGCGCGCCGAAAAAAAAGTGGAAGAATAATAATAAGTATGACGGATAACAATAATGTTGCCTTGCCATATATGGCAAGCACCATTAATAATAAGTATGCACAATAACACTAATGTTGCCTTGCCATATATGGCAAGCACCATTAATAAGTATGCACAATAACAGTAATGTTGCTTTGCCATAGGCAAGCACCATTAATAAGTATGCACAATAACAGTAATGTTGCTTTGCCATAGGCAAGCACATTAACAATAATGTTGCCTTGCCATATATGGCAAGCACCATTAATTAGACTTTTATATCTTATTTGTACATAGTATCCCTGTTAGTGAAGTGAAGAAGGAATTTGAGGTCCCATAATTCTTTTTTCTTTTGAGTAGACCACCTCCAGGTTACCATGTGGACACTGATAAGGGTTTCAGTTTCTCTCCAGCTGATGAAGCCTTTGTGTGTCAGAAGAAGAACCACTTCCAGGTGACAGTTCACATAGGGATGGTTGGAGATCCTAGATTTGTCAAAACGTCAGGAGGTCTCATGCCCATAGAGAGCTTCCACGTGAATGTGTTTGGGGTCAAGGTAGTGATAACATGGCCAAAAGGACCTTACAGCAACATTTATGTTCTGAATGAAGATGGTTTGATTGACACTTGAATCTATTTTGTAGCTTGAAGCACAGAACCATTTCATCACTATAGAGCAGTCTCAGTCAGACCGCAGCAAGAAGCCTTTCTTACCAGTCAGGTAAGTGTCAGGATACTTAAGCATGTGGAAAAAAACATTTTTATAATGTGTCATTTATACTGATATTTGGTTTAACATCTCTTTCAGAGTAAATCTGCCAGGAGACAAAATCACAAAGGTGACATTAGGAAGGTTACATTTCAGTGAAACCACAGCGAATAACATGAGAAAAAAGGGCAAACCCAATCCTGATCAGAGGTTATTTACAAACAATCTCTGAATGCATACCGACCTATAAAAATACTATGTACGAATATGCCTAGTTCCATTAAACAGGTGCATCGAAAAAAAATAGAATATCGTGAAAAGTTTCATATATTTCAATAAACATCATATATCATATATATATATAGTTTCAAAACATGTAAAGTAAAATATTTCAAAAGTTTTATTGTTTTAATTTTGATGATTAGAGCTTACAGCTCATGAAAGTAAAAAATCTAGTATCTCAAAATATTAGAATATTTATTTTGAGATTCATTAAATGACCATCCCTACAGTATAACTTCTGGGTATCTCTGCTGACTTGGCAATGCTCCAGAAGACAATCATTGACACCCTTCACAAACAGGGTAAGTCACAGAAGGTCATTACTGAAAGGAGTGCTGTATCAAAGCATATTAAATGCAAAGTTGACTGGAAGGAAGAAATTGGGTAGTAAAAGATGCTCAAGCAACAGGAATGACCGCAAACTTGAGAAAACTGTTAAGCAAAGCCAATTCAAACACTTGGGAGAGCTTCACAAGGAGTGATCTGAAGCTGGAGTCAGTCTATCAAGAGTCGCCACGCTCAAACGTCTTCAGGAAAAGGGCTATCTTGCCATTTTTGAAACAGAACGTCCGTATCATCTTACCTGGGCTCAGAAGAAAAATAACTGGACTGTTGCTCATTGGTCCAAAGTCCTCTTTTCAGATAAAAGTACATTTTGCATTTCATTTGGAAATCAATGTCTGGAGTCTGGAGGAAGACTGGAGAGTCACAGAATCCAAGCTGCTTGAAGTCCAGTGTGAAGTTTCAGAAGTCAGTGATGATTTAGGCTGCCATGTCATCTGCTGGTGTTGGTCCATTGTGTTTTATCAAGTCCAAAGTCAATGCAGCCATCTACCATGAGAGTTTGGAGCACTTTATGCTTCCATCTTCTGGCAAGCTTTAAGGAGATGCTGATTTCCTTTTCCAGCAGGACCTGCCCACAGAGCCAAAACCACTTCCAAGTGGTTTGCTGACCATGATATTACTGTGCTTGATTGGCTAGCCAAAATGTCTGACCTGAACCCCATATGGAATCTATGGGATATTTTCAAGAGAAAGATGAGAAACAGTCGATCCAACTATACAGACGAGCAGAAGGCTTAATAATGCCACAGGCTGATTGCTTCCATGTTTCTATACCTCACTGATGCTGTAATTTGTGCTAAAGGACCAAGTATTGAATGCATAAATGAACATACTTTAAAGAACTTGAAATTTTCTGGATTGCAAATCTTTTTTGATTGATCTTAGAAAATATTCTTGGAAATATTTATGACTTAAAGCTGCAGTCCGTAAGTTTTGCCTCTTTGTCGCCATCTCTGTTTGAAAACCTGGAATTGCAGCTGTTTGCGGAATTATCTTCCTTGCATTGGTTGTGCTTCCGGTACAGCTCCAGCGTGGATGAATCTAATGTTTTGAGAAGTATGTGTGACACTCAGTCACTGCACCAATGTGGATGTTTACTGTACTTTGCTATCACAGATTCTAGCCTGCGTCTTGGAATATATTAATCAAATAAGAATTTTCACTGTATAATGCCATCTGAACAAGTTACATATCAAATCAAATCAAATCACTTTTATTGTCACATCACCACAGTACAAGTGTCTTGGTGAGTGAAATTCTTACGAACGTGCTCCAGACAGTGCAAAAAATCAAAACAACAATTTACATATGGACAGTACATATTTACAGACTGTACAGAAGACAATGTGCAAAATACACATACATATACTCAGTACACACAGTGTACTATAAAGACATACTTAGTTACCAATGCACCAATACACATTATACACCGTATTTACACGTCTGCATTATGTCCACATCTATGCATAGTAATATGTGAGGGTGTAACAGATTATAATTTACAGTAGATTGGTTGTGCAACAGATAGTTGTGCAAAGGTGCAAAAGATTATGCAATATGCAATGTCGTGGGTGTGCTTGTGTGGTGTCCAGTGATAGCAGATGTGTTACTGCAGTGTGTGCGTGTAGTCCAGTTGAACTGTGTTAAAGTGCAGTGCATGGCATGTTGTGTGAGTGGCAGTGTGATGTAGGGTGAGTTATTTCTGACTGTTCATTAGCCTGATAGCCTGAGGAAAAAAGCTGTCCCTCAGTCGGCTAGTGCGGGATTGGATGCTGCGGAAACGTCGCCCTGAGGGCAGCAGAGAGAGCAGACTGTGGGACGGGTGGCTGGAGTCTTTGATAATCCTCCGGGCTTTCCTTGTACACCGCCTGGTGTAGATGTCCTGGAGGGAGGGAAGCTCACCTCCAACAATGTGGCGGGCAGTTTGCACGACCCTTTGCAGAGCCCTGCGGATGCCAGCGGTGCTGTTTCCAAACCAGGCGGTGATGCAGCCGGTCAGGATGCTCTCCACAGTGCAGGAGTAGAAGGATCTGAGGATTCTGGGGCTCATTCCAAACTTCCTCAGCCTTCTCGGGAAGAAGAGACGCTGATGTGCCTTCTTCAGCACTGCGTCTGTGTGAGCAGACCATGTGAGATCCTCAGTGATGTGAACGCCGAGGAACTTAAAGCTGTTTACCCGCTCCACAGGTGTCTTGTCGATGGTGATGGGTGTGTGTTCTCTGCTCTGTCTCCTGTAATCCACCACCAGCTCCTTGGTCTTGTCGATGTTGAGTGAGAGGTGGTTCTCCTGACACCATTTTGTCAGGGTACTCACCTCCTCTCTGTAGGCCGTCTCATCGTTGTCGGTGATCAGGCCTATCACCGTTGTGTCATCAGCAAATTTGACGATGACATTGGAGCTGTGTGTAGCTGTACAGTTGTGTGTGTACAGGGAGTACAGGAGTGGGCTGAGGACACAGCCCTGCGGAGCACCAGTGTTGAGGATCAGGGGAGATGAGGTGTTGTTGCCCATTCTGACCACCTGACTTCTGCCTGTCAGTAAGTCCAGGATCCAACTGCACAGAGATCTGTTCAGTCCCAGAGTCTGGAGCTTCGCAACCAGTGTGGCAGGCACTATGGTGTTAAATGCCGAGCTATAATCCACAAACAGCATCCTCACATAGGTGTTCTTATTTTCCAGGTGGGAGAGAGCAGTGTGTAGGGTGAAGGCAATAGCATCGTCTGTGGAACGGTTACTGCGATATGCAAATTGTAGTGGGTCCAGTGAACCAGGCAGCACAGAGCAGATGTGTTCTCTGACGAGCTTTTCAAAACACTTGCTGAAGATGGGTGTCAGAGCAACGGGCCTCCAGTCATTCAAGCATGTGACTTTATTTTTCTTTGGTATGGGCACAATGGTTGATTTTTTGAAGCATGAGGGAACCACAGACAGAGAGAGGGACAGATTGAAAATATCTGTAAAAACCACGGCTAGCTGGAAAGCGCATGCTTCGAGCACACGGCCTGGTATGCCATCAGGGCCTGCGGCTTTGCGGATGTTCACCCGTTTGAAGGATCGGGTTACATCCGTGACAGAAAGCGTTAGTGGACTCACCTCTTCTGCAGCAGTCGTGTGAGCACTCTCTGTGTGGGCGGTGTTATCAGCCTCGAAACGAGCATAAAAGGTGTTGAGCTCGTCCGGTAGAGAGGCGGCAATGTTCACAGTAGCTGGTTTATTCCCTTTAAAACCTGTGATGTTGTTGATGCCCTGCCACATGCTTCTTGGGTTGTTGTTGTTGAATTGTTCTTCAACTTTGTTTTTGTATTGTCATTTGGCTACTTTAAAGGATCTCCTGAGATCGTAACTGGCTTGTTTCCGATCGTCAGTGTTTCCGGATTTAAAGGCAGATGTCCGCGCTGACAAGGCTGATCGAACATCGCTGTTAATCCATGGTTTTTGGTTGGGATAGATACGGATTGTTTTTGTCGGTACAACGTCCTCTATACACTTCCTGATGAAACACGTGACCGTATCTGAATACGCCTCTATGTCGTCATCAGCCGCTGCCCGGAACATGTCCCAGTCCACGTGATCCAAACAGTCCTGTAGTATAGCGTCCGATTGGTCCGACCAGCATTGGACTGTCCTGAGGGCGGGTGCTTCACGTTTCGGTTTCTGTCTATAAGCAGGCGGGAGCAGAACGGAGGAGTGATCTGATTTGCCGAAAGGTGGGCGGGGGAGGGACTTGTATGCGTCCCAGAAAGAAGTGTAACAATGGTCGAGTATACGATCTCCACTCGTGTTGATGGTGACGTGTTGAAAGTATTTTGGCGCTATTGTTCTGAAGTTGGCTTTATTAAAGTCCCCCGTGATAATAAAAGCTGCATCTGGGTGTGCGGTTTCCTGCTCACTTATATTCCCATACAGTTCCCTGAGTGCCTGGTCTGTGTTGGCTTGAGCAGGAATGTAAACAGCCGTGATTATGATCGCTGTAAATTCCCTCGGTAGCCAGAATGGTCGACACAGAAACGTATGAAATTCCAGATCAGGGGAGCAGAAGGATTTAATAGAGTGTATGTTCCTTTCATTACACCATGAGTTGTTGATATAGAAACAAACACCTCCGCCTCTGCTTTTCCCTGTGAGCTCCTTTGCTCTATCCGAGCGGTGCACGGAGAAGCCCGTGAGCTTGATGGCTGAGTCTGGAACCATAGCAGACATCCAGGTCTCTGTGAGGCAAATAACACAGCAGTCCCTTGTTTCTCGTTGGTATGAGATGCGCGTCCGCAGTTCACTGAGTTTGTTATCCAGTGACTGAACGTTGGCCAGTAAAATGGTTGGAAGAGGATGTCGGAAAGCACGGCGTCTCAGTCTGACGAGAACGCCAGCTCTTTTTCCTCTTTTTCGGCGTCGGCGGCGTTTCTTCGATTGCACGACCCAGACAAAGGGCTCTGATGCAGTGTCTGTAAACAATCCACCGGCGTTCAAGAACTCAAAGTCCGGCTTGCATTGCGCAACGGAGGAACCAATGTTTAACAGTGTGTCTCTATCGTAGACAGTTATACTAACAACATCTAACACGTAAAACAACAAAAAAACAAATAAAACATACGAAAAACTGCAAAGTTTTCCCGGAGCTTGCAACACGGCGGCCATTCTCGGCGCCATCTTGGTCTGCATTTGCCACATTTGTTCTGACCAACTAAGGAAAAAAGCATTACCATAAATTGCGCTACCAATGGTGATTTAATCTAAAGATTGGTTAGCTCGTATCACATCAAACCAAATAAAAAATTATTGTTGTTATACTTTATTCTCAAATTATTAATGTTAACAACATCAGCATTGCGTGACTATGGGTATAGTGTGTATTAGTGTATAGATTTCAATTTCTGTACAGTCTAATCTAATTTTCATGCCATTTGAATTTCATAATTATTTTAACCCAAAAAGCAAATTATGCTTAATTCGAACAGGATTTCTTTAAAATACAAATCTTGTGCAATCCCAGGCTATCAGTAATCAGAAGCATATTTAAAACTGGAATATAATTTAATTTCATTCACATGTCTTTTCATTAACACATAATCCTTTCTGGATTATAATCCGCCATCAAAATTATACATTTAATTATTCTAGCTGCTGTGGGAAAAGGCTAAATGATCCGCCACCTGCAGGATCCTCACATGCGATAGCCTAGTAGCTGGGACAACGTCTTTATGTTTACAGACGTTACATAACGACACAGTGCCATGCTCGAATTTCCCGTGAAAACCTACCCATACCACTCAAATTAGAAAACATTATTATAAGCTAACCGTTGTGAATCGGGCTAAAGTAAGGCGATGGTTTTGAACACTGGCTGATAATATACTTGCTCAAATATTGATTTCGGATCATTTTTAACCAAAAAAAAGTTACGGACTGTAGCTTTAAAGCATCAAAATGAAAGCAAAACAACTTTTGAAAGGTTTTACTTTACAAGTAAAAAGTTTCACTTTTTGAAATAAGTTACAAAAAAATATAACTTTTTCATGATATTCATTTTTTTTTATGCACCTGTATATAGTATACAAAAAACAGTACACCAAAGAGTAGTACGTCCGAATTCATAGTATTAAAAAAACAATAGACATAAAAGTAACTGGATGATACTTTACTGTCCCATGAAGCCTCGAGAGGATTTGTGAATGGCAGTGAACTAACTAAATCACGTGACAGTGAAAACATTGCAGATGTTGTACCTCAATTTAATTCTTACTACCAATATTCATAATATATGCCGGTAAAATATACTTTTTTTAACTGTAAAATGAACTGTAAGTTTCAAATGTAGTACCTACCAGACAGTATGCATTTTTGAATGCAGCTATACTCTCATTTGAAAGATCACTAATACATCTAAACATGGAGGTTCTGTTTTTACAGTTACAAACAACAGTTTACCTAAAATGATCCAGGCAAATCTGGACTGAACAAAATAGCACTTTAATGTAAAATCTTATTCAATTTGACACATTTGTTTTTATATGCAGGGCATTTCTTGATATTTCATGCTTTTGGGGCAGATGTTCAGTTCAGTTACAGTTATCTGTTTACTTTAAAGAGAACAATGTTCCAAACAGGCCTTTCAAAAAGATTTCTTAACGATTTTCCTCTACTAAACAACTTTTAGAATGAACTCCAGGGATGCAAATTCGTCAACTTTTGGTTAAAATTTCATTTTTTTTAAATCCAAAATAGGTTATTATCCAGTGTTTTCAGCATCTCAGAATGGTGTAATAGGTTCACAGATTGGTTCTGCTCTACAGAAACTTAAAAACTTTGTGTTCATCCTTGAAACACAAATTATGATATCTTTAATATCAGAGAAAAACTTTCATGCATAAAAAGTTAATAAAAACTTCAATAAAATAATATATATGAATCTAGTGATAACACTGATCAATGCATCTGGTTATCGGCAATACTGGTAAATAGCTGTGTGTTGTTGCTTATGTCTCATAGGTACTTTCAGATGGTGGTTGCTCTGTATGTTACAGTGAAAGAGGAACGTTTTCTGCTGGTTGCTAATGTTTCTGAAAGAATCATCGTTAGGGTAAGCTTTTGGAACATAACCGTATCCAGGGTATTCTGCTAAGAACTCCATATTTGCACATATTTTCATCAAGGACTGCTGCTTCAATAATGGAAGCTTTCCATTGGACTTAACAATATGTCTTGATAGTGTGTGAAAGTGTTTCTCAAACTTTTATCATCTCTCCATCTAAAGGCCTCCAATCCTGGTCAGTTTGAGAATGATAGTGACGTGCTCTGGCAAAGAGGACAGATCCCTGAGTCAGTGGTGTGTCACGGGAGGATTGGCATTAACACAGAAAGCCCTGATGAGGCTTTGGTGGTTTGTGGAAATGCCAAGATAATGGGCAACGTCATGCATCCCTCAGACAGAAGGGCCAAACAAAACATTCAGGAAGTGAGTATCTGTCTGCTTAGTCAATATAAAAACAAAACTAAACAAAATGGCATTCAAATAAGGTTGGGGCATCAGTGTTAATGACTTTCTCAAATGGATGGCCTCTCAAAAGTGGTTCTGTTTACATCTGGTATTAACATCGGCCTTGATAGATACAGTCAGCGAAAACCACTAAAAGGTTGTATCTGTGATGTTGTAGGTGGACTCAACGGAGCAACTCAAGAGGATCGCTCAGATGAGAATTGTGGAATATGATTACAAACCAGAGTTTGCCTCAAGGATGGGAATTGATCAGCATCACGAAACGGGTACAGGCTAAATTAACATATACACTGCACTTTTAAGGATTCAATGTTCTGAAGACAAATTCTCACATATCAGGTGTCTCTTTGATTAGGAATCATAGCGCAGGAAGTCAGAGAACTCCTACCTTCGGCTGTAAGGGAGATGGGCGATATCACTTGCGTAAATGGGGAGAAGATTGATAATTTTCTCATGGTGGACAAAGTAAGTCTGTCAGATATTTGTTATTAATTGCAGTGACATTTTCTAGACATTCGAGGATGGTGTGTGAAAGTAATTTTGGTCGTTATGTCCTAAAGGAGCAGATTTTTATGGAGAATGTAGGTGCTGTGAAGCAGCTATGTAAACTCACAGATAACATTGAGACTCGTATTCAGGAGCTTGAGGTCTGGAATACTCGCTTGGCCAAGCTGAAGGGGCTGGGTAGCATGCGGTCCAACAGCGGCCCTTCTGCTAATGGGTCTGGATCGATTTTCTTAACTTCCCACACTCTCTCTCTATCCCTCTCAGATGCTCTTTCTTCAAGTTTGTTACACATTTTCTCAACAAACATGGAGTTCCATGAATCGGTACTGCACTGCACATTATCCAAGTTACCTAAAATAGACATTAGTTTATATACAATAGAACCAAAGGAAACATTTCTCATTTGAACTTAATTTAACTTGATGTACTAAAATAACTAGAACTGAAATTAAAATTAATAAAAACTATATAGACACATTTGAAAAATAAACTAATGAAATTGACAAAAACACAACAAAATGACTGCAACTGTAACTAAAAATAAAAACTAAACTATTAATAAAAACTACTATAATATCTCAGTGATACTAAAATAAAAATACCATGAAATAGATGATCGAGACAGGACTTTTATAGTTTTGGACTTTTCATTGAATCATTTCGATTTGTATTTCTATTTTATTTTCAATTTGTCTTTTCAATTTATTTTATATTTTGTTCATTTTTATTCAATCATGGTCTAGTTTATTTTCGTTTTCAGATTTTTGGGGGGTTGTGTTGTTTCAGTGTTAGATATTTCAGAATTATTGTTAATTGATTGTTTATTGAGTTAATTCAGTAACTGGTATTTCAAAATGTCTCCGCACAGTCTTGTATAGACAACAGTATTGTTGTCTAGAGCCGTTTTCATATTTAATGCAGACAGGCTTTACATTTTATAATATACCATGTATCAAAAAATGAATGTATTTTTATTTTATTGTAATTTTTGTGGTATGTATTTTACTGTTTTTACTTGTTATGCCAATTTTTTATTCTTATTTGATTAAATTAAAATGTAATCGTTTAGTATACTTTTTCATTAACAATAACACAAATTTCAAAGTAGGGAAACACTTAACGGTAATGCTTATTATTCCTTATTATACAACCTTTAAAACTCAATAGAAACATGTTTTACAACCATATTTATATTTATTTATTTTGAATGCCATAATTACTGAACGGAATTACAAACTCACTTTTTTGTTATGTATGTGCTCTCATGCAATTATCTGAAATCATTTATTTTACTGAAATCTTTGTTACACAGGAAAATCAACAAAAACAACACACTCCATTCAAAACTTCCAACGCCACCGCAGTCAAGCACAGTATGTGAAAATCCATTTATTTATCAATTTGTACAATAAATGTGACAAATATGGCTACTTCATATTTCTCTTTCAGAACTACTTCTGTGAGAGATATCACAACTGTCTTCAACACAGAGTATTCCAAGCTAGTATCATCATGCTAGTAACAACCGTGGCTCTTTGGTAAGATGTTCGTATGTACACTTTATCTTAAATTTTCTATTTATTTACAGTATCAGATTGGAGCAAAACAGAAAATGTGGAACCTCCCAAATGGGTCAGTAATGAATAGAGAATTAAAAAAGGGAAAAATTACATTACATTTTTATTTTTGTTTACAGTGTAGGAGAGTCCTACTGAAGTATCTTTAATATGGAGCCCACATATGACATGGACCTTAGAATTATACAGTTCTATCTGCATTTTGAGCAGTTTTGAGATATTGAGCTTCAAAGTTTTTGCATAACTTTTTGTTTAAAAAAAGTCTCAATGTATACAACTTAAAAAAAACTATGTAAATAAGTTGTCACAGAATAAGAATATGTGAAAAACTCAATTTTGACAAAAATGTCAGATAGAAACTTATATTTTGAAGGTGACAATTTGCCTCTTTTATGTAATATTGTATTCCTAAAAGTATGGAGATATTTTAACATTATTTCCTGGAGTGATAAAAAGATATCCAGAATCCCCTCTAGAAAAATATTGAACTCTAATATGTCCACAAAATTTTGCTTGCTCAGTTGAGAGTCACTTAATCTCTAGTGATTATTGTCGATTTGATTGCACAGATACTACAGGTGCATCTCAATAAATTAGAATGTCGTGGAAAAGTTCATTTATTTCAGTAATTCAACTCGAATTGTGAAACTCATGTATTAAATAAATTGAATGCACACAGACTGAAGTAGTTTAAGTCTTTGGTTCTTTTAATTGTGATGATTTTGGCTCACATTTAACAAAAACCCACCAATTCACTATATCAACAAATTAGAATACTTCATTAGAATAAAAATTTTTTTTTTTGTGAATTGTCAGGTTTCTTTGACAGTGGCCTTCAGCTCATCTGCATTTTTGGTCTCTTGTTTCTTATTTTCCTCTTGATAAAACCCCATAGATTCTCTATGGGGTTCAGGTCTGGTGAGTTTGCTGGCCAGTCAAGCACACCAACACCATGGTCATTTAACCAACTTTTGGTGCTTTTGGCAGTGTGGGCAGGTTTCTGCTGGAAAATTTTATCAGCATCTTTAAAAAGCTGGTCAGCAGAAGGAAGCATGAAGTGCTCCAAAATTTCTTGGTAAACGGGTGCAGTGACATTGGTTTTCAAAAAACACAATGGACCAACACCAGCAGATGACATTGCACCCCAAATCATCACAGACTGTGGAAACTTAGCACTGGACTTCAAGCAACTTGGCTATGAGCTTCTCCACCCTTCCTCCAGACTCTAGGACCATAGGTTTCTAAATGAAAACAACACTTGCTCTCATCTGAAAATAGGACTTTGGACCACTGGGCAACAGTCCAGTTCCTCTTCTCCTTAGCCCAGGTAAGACGCCTCTGACGACAACTGTAGCCAAATTCCTTGACACGTCTGTGTGTGGTGGCTCTTGATGCCTTGACCCCAGCCTCAGTCCATTCCTTGTGAAGTTCACCCAAATTCTTGAATCGATTTAGCTTGACAATCCTCATAAGGCTGCGGTTCTCTTGGTTGGTTGTGCATCTTTTTCTTCCACTCAACTTTCTGTTAACATGCTTAGATACAGCACTCTGTGAACAGCCAGCTTCTTTGGCAATGAATGTTTGTGGCTTACCTTCCTTGTGAAGGGTGTCAATGATTGTCTTCAGGACAACTGTCAGATCAGCAGTCTTCCCCATGATTGTGTAGCCTAGTGAACCAAACTGAGAGACCATTTTGAAGGCTCAGGAAACCTTTGCAGGTGTTTTGAGTTGATTAGCTGATTGGCATGTCACCATATTCTAATTTGTTGAGATAGTGAATTGGTGGGTTTTTGTTCAATGTGAGCCAAAATCATCACAATTAAAAGAACCAAAGACTTAAACTACTTCAGACTGTGTGCATTTAATTTATTTAATACACGAGTTTCACAATTTGAGTTGAATTACTGAAATGAACTTTTTCACGAACTGTTGAACTGTTATTAATAATTTGGGGAACAAATGGTGATATTTGTTAATTGTTAAAAAAAAAACATTAAATTGTGTAGCCACGATTAGCCTAAAATGAGAGTAGAAATTAAGTTGTGGAAATGTTTTCCTTGAATGGCATGTGCGGTGCTCCATTAAAGTTAAAGTGTTATTATGTAAAATAACTATTAATGCTCTGTTGGTCATAACCACAGTAAATAATCAATTTGTTCCTTAATTTGTAATAGGCTACTGAACAAATAAAGTGTAAATCTAGAAATGCATTCTTATTTCAAATGGTTGATTTACAGACAACAATTTTCACAGCTCAAATAACAAAGACAGTATATACCCTGGAATATTGCTTAAATTAAAGCTATTGAGGGAAGTTTGAGACCACATGTAATTCTAGTGGATCTTGATATTTCAATAAACATGACAGAATTATTCTGTGTGTGACGTTTTTTTGCAGTGTCATTTCTATTACTGCACTTCATATGTTGACATTACAAGAAGACATGGACTTCAATGACAGGTACAATGTTATCTTCAGTGATCAGTATCAGTACAGACCAATGTACTGGGTGCACACAGCTTCAGATTCAGTCATGTTAAATCACATCACTTGCCATGCTTGTTACATCACTGTTACTGCTACTTAATGGACTGTTATTTGGAGTAAGATTTAACTTTGGTATCTTGGCATGTACAGTTTCAACGACACCAACGTTATGCCAACTTATTCCCCAACAGCAACATTGACTACAGGTACTGTATGTAGATATTTAGAGAAACTAAATGTGAGTTGGTTTGTCTGTATATTCTACTCATTGTTTATTTTATATGGTGAATTTCCTTTCGACTGTTTAGAGTTCTCCACCACCTCTCCTCGTCCCTGGCCTCCAGACATTGATGTCTCCAATGTGTTTTATTCAGATGAGGTTTACTGCTGTCCTTCAACTTTAATTTATAATCATAACACCCAAATGACAGATACAACTGTCCCTTTTGATGCTCTGTCACATGTAATCCCCATTATGGAAAAAACACAGAAAAGTGAGAGACATGATTGCAATCTTCTGTCTTCAAATATAATTTTTTATATATTTGTGTCTGTCTTCATGTCATTTTCATTAATTCCCTTTCAGAGAAGTGGTTAGAAAAACTACCGGACAAAGTGAAAAATTCTACTGACTGTAAGTTGACAGATCTTAAATCTTAAATAAACCTGTTAATGCCAAGTCCAGATTATCAGACACACAATGAGGTTTTAAATGATGCAATGAATCCTTATTACTTCCTTCACACTGAGAATGAATTACTGCATTATTGTCTATTCATTTTGTTTTATTTAGAAGCTAGTTTTCATTTACTTGCCACTTTCATTTACCTCTATACATTTTACCCAAAGAATGGCCCCAGTGTGGGTAGTTTTGGTTCACAATTAGTAGTTTGGGAATGTTTGTGACCGTCTCCTTAGGATAAATCCATTATCTTGAAATATTCTTTATTCCTAATAACAGAATAAATGTAGCTGTGACCAAAATAGTGATTCACACCTTTAGGTCTTTGTTCTTGTCTTCTTTACAGGGACAAACACAACTATACAGTCCATTCTCGTAACGCAGAATCAACAAGTTATAGATGAGCAGTACTGTCAGCGGGAGAATTGTGGGTAGGTATCAGACTTACATCTTCAATGTAAACAAACATTCAACAGGAAGCTCATTTTCCTTTTTCACTCTTAGTATGGTGTACACAGTTGTATGTTCCCTGTTATGATATATTTATGTTATGCAGAGTATGAAAGGGGAATATATTAGTATATTATGCTCTTTACAAGAGAGTTTATAGCTCTTGGGGATTTCTTGACTTACAGCACTAAAGTCATTAAAAATGTTAAATTGTAGTACATTTGCATTTGACTTATTTATCTATGTGTTTTGTAGGAAAGGAAACTACAAATACATCATTCCCCTCAGTAAACACATCCCACCCAACATGCCCATAACCCTCCAAATGATGTGAGTGAAAGATTGTTGATTTTGCACACAGTCTTCATTATACTGCACTCGCCAGAGTGCATTAGAGTTTAAGTAATGGAACAAACCTCTAACTCCATTAGAGTTACATTTTATTCTCATTGAGTTGAAGTAATGGAACAAAGCCACAACGCAGAACATTTAACAGATTTAGACAAAAAACTTGAATTGAAAGAGTTCACCCAAAAGGAAATTCTGTCGTCTTTTACTAACGCTCATCTTTTTCCAAACTTTTATGCTGTTTTTTTTCCTGTGGAACTCAAATTGAGCTGTTCTGAAGAATGTTCATAGTGTTCTTTTCCATTTTAACAGTTTAAAGTTACCACACAGTCTGTATAAACCAGTCATAACAGTATCAAGCAGTGTATGACTTGTTTGCTATATTTAAAGTCTTCTGAAGTTACATGAACCAAATTCCTTTGTTCCTGGTTCCTTTGGACCAGGTTTGACATTAAACAGCATTGGTTCTCAAATCTGTATGACCAGAGATGAGCCAGTTTGGGAATGACATTTGAGAGTTGCTGAAGAAGGGAAGATTTTTAAGAGTTTGGTATAAGGGTAAGTAAATTATGACAGAATTATTTTTTTAATTTGTATTTTTTTGGGTGAACTATTCATTTAATATAATGTTGAACAGGACTAGACCAATAAATATGAACAATCAAATTAAACAATTAAAATAATACATGTACAGTATAAGTAGGCTTATATGTTAATAGTGAGGTAATAAGAGTAATTACATAAATCACTTTAGAATACTATTCCACCATTAATGACGGGAACAAATGACTAATGCACTTTTAACATTCTAGCAACTACTATTAAAATAATTTATGATTAACAAATCATCAAGTAATAGCGCTCTGTTGAAAGTGGTAGTTCACTATTAGCTAATCAGTAACAACAGTTTTCATATTTCCCAAAGAACTAAGAACCACTATATAAAGTTTCAGAATTAATGTGAATAATGCAAAATGTATAGTTAATTCTAGAGTACAGATCATGGTAACCCACTAGTAATGACTCAAGTATTATCAAATCCTTTAGAAGGGATTACTAATTTACCTGGATAATTACTAATAATTTGGATAAATATTCTAAAGTGAAAAGCATGATAACTTTACAAAACCCTCAAAAGCTTACAGTGGTATCAGTTTTACTTGAGAGTTATGTTATTCTCTTTAGAATACTGATCCAAATAATTAGTAATTCCTTCTGAAGGATTTGGTAATGCTTGAATCATTACCAGTGGGTTACCATGACCTTCACTTTAGAATGAATTATATATTATGAATTATGAACCTGTATACAGTAGTTCTGAGAGGTATGAAAAAAATTGTTAGCTATTATTAGCTAATAGTGAACTACCACATTCGACTAAGCACTATTACTTAATAATTTATTAATCCGAGTTTCTTGTTAGTTAATAGTTACTAGAATGCTAACATTACGTTACTCATGTGTTCCTGTGTAGTTATTCATTAATGAATTTAACAGTATTCTAAAGTGTTACCTATGAAGAGTGTATTTATATCTGAACCAGGGTGTTTACCTGTTTAGACGCTGGGTAGGAGTTTGAAAAATTGTTGAATGCACAATCAACTGCTTTTATTTCTCATACAAAATAGATTTAACAATTGAGATATAAATTGATCAAATTTCACACACACACACACACACACACACACACACACACACACACACACATGCACACAGATCTGAATGACTTTGACAAGGGCCAAATAGTCATGGCTTGACAACTGGATCAGAGCATCTCCAAAACTTCATCAGAGTCATGCGTGCCCAAAGCTTATTGATGCACATTGAATTATTTTTTAATTAAAAAAGCTGACATTTTAACATGCGTGTTGACTTTTCCACTGTTTAGAGTTCATAATTTAGATACAAAGTATTGCACATGGTTTTAAGTCAGTTATTTCTACATGTTGCTGTAGTGTGTCAGTAGGAAATATTAGTTTACATTTCCAAACATTAATTTTGCCATTAATATTAATAATCCAGTGAGATTTTTTCTGACAACAGCCAGTGCTCCACACAGAGATCTGATTTCATCATCATCCAGTCTGTCAGAATCAAAAAGAGCATTTATTGCCAAATATGCTTGCGCATACAAGGAATTTGTTTTAGTATCATAAGCCTCTAGTTCACAGAGACAACAATGACACCTAGATAATAAAAATAAGATGAGAATAAAAAGTGTAAATATAAATAAGCAAAAAATTGAAAAAGACAAATTATTTGAAACCTAAACGATTGTACTGTTGTGCTATAGATGATAGAATAGAAGGAGATGCAGGGATGTACTGGGTTGGAGGTGGTAGCAAATAAATATAAGGTTATTGCACATTGTTATTGCATAATGGGGGGGGGGGGGGGGGGGCATTTAACTGTTCATAAGGTGGATTGCTTGGGGGAAGAAACTGTTCTTGTGCCTGGCTGTCCTGGTAATTGGGGCTCTGTAGTGCCGGCCAGATGGCAAAAGTTCAAAAGGAATGACTTGGATGTGAGATATCCAGAGTGATTTTCTGAGCCCTTTTCTTCACTCTGGATGTATACAGTTCTTTAAGGGTGGGCAGGGGGGGCACCGATAAGCCATTCAGTAGTCCGAACTAGAGGTCTGCATTCCCGCGGCTGTCCCATGGGAACCGCGGGACCCAACCAGATTTCTTGCGTCATGGGATTAAATTCCCGAATACAGCACGGTAGCGGTCAGTAACTCTGGTGCAATTTAAACGGGAGCGGGCGGTCAAATAATATCCCGTTTCCGACGTCCTTTCATAACAGCATATCTGCCTTTATTCTTTTCAAGCAGCAGTACAGCCTGACTGTTATGCACGTTCTGCACGCATGAACCAGTGCTTCATTTTATTTGCGGGGTCTGTGTGCAGCATGTGCAACAATGCTCAGAGCAGGCTAGCCTACCAGTGGTGAATATATGGCCTGCAGACAAAACAGGCACGTTGTCAATGAGTGACAGAGCAGAATAAGGATGGAACAAAGTGTGAATGAGCCGTCCTTGAAGAATGTTCAACTCGATTTTGTTCATATTTTGCTTAGCCTATAATTTAAAATGACAGATGTCGAATTTATTTATTTATTTTTCTCTGCGACACTTTTCCTACGCTGTAAAAAGTGATAAGTTGACTTAACTTAAAAAAATTGAATAAACCTGTTGCCTTCAAGTTATTGAGGAAACCCGTTGCCTTCAAATTAAGTAAATAATGATTAAAAAAATGTATTTAACAGAACTGTCAAGTTCACTTAACTTTTTTTCTTTTTATTATCAGTTACTTAATATTTTTAAGGCAACGGTTTTCCTCAATTTTTTAAGTTAAGTCAACTTATCACTTTTTACAGTGCAGGCTACTGTTTACTGCAAGATGTTAAACAAATTAAGTACATGTGCATCTCAATAAATTAGAATGTTGTGGGAAAGTTCATTTATTTCAGTAATTAAACTCAAATTGTGAAACTCGTGTATTAAATAAATTGAATGAACACAGACTGAAGTAGTTTAAGTCTTTGGTTCTTTTAAATGTGATGATTTTCAAAGTCAATGTTTTTTGGCTCACATTTAACAAAAACCCATCAATTCACCATCTCAACAAATTAGAATATGGTGACGCCAATCAGCTAATCAACTCAAAACACCTGCAAAGGTTTCCAGAGCCTTCAAAATGGTCTCTCAGTTTGTTTCACTAGGCTACACAATCATGGGGAAGACTGCTGATCTGACAGTTGTCCAGAAGACAATCATTGACACCCTTCACAAGGAGGGTAAGCCACAAACATTAATTGCCAAAGAAGCTGGCTATTCACAGATTGCTGTATCCAAGCATGTTAACAGAAAGTTAAGTGGAAAGAAAAAGTGTGAAAGAAAAAGATGCACAACCAACCGAGAGAACCGCAGCCTTATGAAGATTGTCAAGCAAAATTGATTCAAGAATTTGGGTGAACTTTACAAGGAATGGACTGAGGCTGGGGTCAAGGCATCAAGAGCCACCACACACATACATGTCAAGGAATTTGGCTATAGTTGTCATCAGAGACGTCTTACCTGGAATAAGGAGAAGAAGAACTGGACTGTTGCCCAGTGGTCCAAAGTCCAAAGTTGTATTTTATTTAGAAACCAAGGTCTTAGAGTCTGGAGGAAGGGTGGAGAAGCTCATAGCCCAAGTTTCTTGAAGTCAAGTGTTAAGTTTCCACAGTCTGTGATGATTTGGGGTGCAATGTCATCTGCTGGTGTTGGTCCATTGTGTTTTTTGAAAACCAACGTCACTGCACCCGTTAACCAAGAAATTCTGGAGCACTTCATGCTTCCTTCTGCTGACCAGCTTTTTAAAGATGCTGATTTAATTTTCCAGCAGGATTTGGCACCTGCCCACACTGCCAAAAGCACCAAAAGTTAAATGGCCAAGTTGTTGGTGTGCTTGACTGGCCAGCAAACTCGCCAGACCTGAACACCCTTTGTATTGTCAAAAGGAAAATGAGAAACAAGATACCAAAAAATGCAGATGAGCTGAAGGCCACTGTCAAAGAAACCTGACAATTCACTAAAAATGTTTTTTTTTTTTTTATTGGTCTTATGAATGATTGGTATTCTAATTTGTTGAAATGAATTGTGGGTTTTTGTTAAATGTGAGCTAAAATCATCACAATTAAAATAACCAAAGACTTAAACTACTTCAGTCTGTGTGCATTGCATTTATTTAATACACAAGTTTCACAATTTCAGTTGAATTACAGAAATAAATGAACTTTTCAATGAAATTATAATTTATTGAGATGCACCTGTATATTTACAAGATGAATAAAATTATAATAGGCCATTTTTGTACATTAATTTTTTCCTCTCTCTGCAACACTTGTTAATATTGTGTTGTAAATGTTAAACGAATTGTATCCTGACAAGACGTATACAAATAAGTAATACAATTTTTGTACAACATTTTTATTTTCTCTGTGACACTTTTTATTTCCTACTGTGTTGGCAGCAAAATGTTAAACGAATTTGGTGTCTTACAAAATTCATTTAACATTTTGCTGACAAGACAAGTAAAATAGCAAATACAAATTTATGCATAGGCTACTACACTTTTATTTGTTAGCCTATCCCTCTTTCTTTCAGTTGAGGACATTTAAATGTGTGATTCTGGAAACAAGATCTAAATTTAGTGGGAACGGTCAGGTCGGGAAGAAAATTATTCAAAGTGGACAACGGGCGAACAAATAGTGAATATATCACGGTAGCGGGTGGGTGCGGGACATAACCTTGCGGGAGCGGGACTTGAAAAACAGTCCCGCGCAGACCTCTAGTCCAAACCGTTCTCTGTAGTCTTTTGATCCCTGATTTTGTAGCTGAACCAAACCAGAAAGTTATTGAACTGCACAGGACAGACTCGATGACGACTGAGTAGAACTGTTTCAGCAGCTCCTGTGGCAGGTTAAACTTACTCAGCTGGCGAAGGAAGTACAACCTTTGTTGGGATTTTTTACAATGGAGTTGATGTGAGTGTCCCAATTCAGGTCCTGAGAGATGATGGATCCCAGGAACTTGAATGCCTCCACTGCAGTCACAGTGCTGTTCATGATGGTGAGAAGGGGGAGTGCAGGGGGGTTTCTCCTGAAGCCCACGATCATCTCTACTGTTTTGAGCGTGTTGAGCTCCAGGTTGTTTAGACTGCACCAGACAGCCAGCTCTTTAACCTCCTGTCTGTAGGCAGACTCGTCACCGATGAGTGTGGTGTCATCTGCAAACTTCAGGAGGTTGACAGAGGGGTCTTTAGAGGTGCAGTCGTTGATGTACAGGGAAAAGAGCAGTGGGGAGAGAACATATCCTTGAGGGGCACCAGTGTTGGTGGAGCGGCTGTTTGACATGAATTTGCCCAGTCTCACTAGCTGCTGCCTATCTGTCAAGAAGCTGGTGATCCACTGATAGAAAGAGCTAGGGACAGAGAGCTGGGTTAGTTTGGTCTGGAGGAGAGTAGGGATGATGGTGTTGAAGGACGAACTAAAGTCCACAAACAGGATCCTCACATAAGCTCCTGATTTGTCCAGGTGTTGCAGGATGAAATGCAGTCCCATGTTGACTGCATCATCCACGGACCTGTTTGCTCAGTAAGCAAACTTCAGGGGATCCAGTAATGTCCTGATGTCCTTCAGAAAAGCCAGAACCAGTTATTCAACTGACTTAATGACTACAGACCTGTGGCTCTAACGTCTGTTGTCATGAAGTCCTGTTATCTTGGGTTTCTTTGGAACATGGATCGTTTGAAGTAGGAAGGGACTTCACACAACTCCAGAGATCTATTAAAGATCTGTGTGAAGATGGGGGGGCCAGCTGGTCTGCACAGGTTTTCAGACAGGCTGGGGTCCTGCCGTCTGGGCCATGTGCCTTGCTTCTCTTATTCTTCCTGAAAACCTGGCACACATCTTCTTCGCTGGTCTTAAGTACAGTAGTGGGGGAGAGGGGGGTTGCTGGATGTGTTAACGGTTGTGTAGAGAGATGGTCAGGACGGGTGCGGAGGGATTCAAATCTACAATAAAACTAATTCAGGTCTTCAGCAAGTTTTTGATTTACCTCAGTGCTGGGGGAGGGTGTCCTGTACTTGGTGATGACGTTCAGGCCTTTCCACACTTAAGCGGAGTCATTGAAAGTGAACTGATCTTCCAGCTTTTTAGCGTAGGTCCTTTTAGCCAGTCTAATCTCTTTATTCAGTGTGTTCCTGGCCTGATTGTACAAGACTCTGTCCCCATTTCTGTAGGCGTCCTCTTTGGCCTGACGAAGGTGTCTGAGCTTTGCTGTAAACTATGGCTTATCATTGTTGAATGTTACATAAGTCCTGGTGGGAATGTTTATATCCTCACAGTAACTGATATATGAAGTTACAGTCTCTGTGAGCTCGTCCAGATTAATGGCAGCATCTCCAAAAACACTCCAATCAGTAAGGTCATGACAGACTTGTAAAACCTGCTGTCTCATTGGTCCATCTCTTTACTACAGGTTTAGCAGATTTAAGTTTTTGCCTGTAAGTTGGTATAAGATGAACCAGGCAGTGATCAGAGAGCCCCAAAGCTGCCCGTGGAACAGAATGGAATGCGTTATTTATTGTGGTGTAACAATGTTCCAGTATATTTATTTTTCTTTGGTGGGATATGTAACATGCTGTCTGTATTTTGGCAGTTCACATTATAAATGTGCTTGATTAAAGTCCCCAAGAATGATTGAAACAAAATCCGGGTTTCTGTAAAGCTGAGCTCACGTGCGCTTGCAGTCGAATGTAAACACTCACGAGAATTAGCGAACAAAACTCTGCGGCGAGTAGAGAGGCTTACAGTTAATGAAGAGCACTTCTAGATCTGAACAGCACATCTTCTTTAACAGTGTTATATCTGTACACTACCTCTTATTGATGTAGAAGCATGTCCCTCCACCACGTGATTTCCCCGTTGATTCCAAGTAGGTATAACTGCAGATCGGAGATCTCCAAAATGGGGTGTGAACTCCAAAAGTGGGCAGAACCTCCAAACGTGGGCGGGGTCTCTTCGTGCAAAGACTTTCACCATTGGCTCTGGCTTCAGCCAATTTTTATTGACTTACATTTCAAAATAACACTTTATAAATTAAACATTGTTTCTAGTTTATCTAAAATAAAATCTGTTGTATAAATCAATATTTTATAAATGGGAATCACCCACGAGCTCTCCCACGAGCCGTCCCAGCACAGCACAGGGGAAAGATTTTACTCTTGCTTTGTTTTAAGCAACGGAGACGTCCTGGGGCTTGGAATTCACAGGGTGGGATGGCACAGTGGTGCCATTGTCCGGTGAGGTATGATTGGGGAGTTACCGGACGGCCCGGCTTGGAGATCTCATATCGCATAATCTTATTAACTGCTTATCTCCTGAATGGCACCTTTTTTTTCAGTACCAATCCTGCCGTGCATCCAAATTCACTGGTTAAGGTTTAGGGGTTAAAACCTAAACCATATTTTTGTAGCATAGTGTAGGAAATTAAATTAACACTGTGATAGACACAACCAATACAATCTTTAGAATCATCTGTGGGGCGGGGTTTACGCTGAAGTTGATTGGGAGAAAAAATTGTGCATGTGTGTCATGTGCCTGTCTGTCAATGGGAGGAAGCCACGCCCTATTTTGGAGCACCCACCCCGTTTTGGAGTTCCTGCCCCCATTTGGGGATCTCAAGGCTGTAGTTATTCCCTTCTCGTTGATTCTGTGTTGTGGCCCGCTCTAAACAGCTGAAAGCTCGGCAGATGAAGCGCGCTGTCCAGAATGGTGTCGTTCAGCCAGGTTTCCATGAAACACAGAGCAGCAGAGTTTGAAAAATCCTTATTTGTCCAGGAGAGCAAGAGGAGTTCGTCCGTTTTGTTGGGTTGTTGGGAGATTTGCCAGATGGATGCTAGGCAATGTTATTAGAAATCCGCGCTGTCTGAGCTTCGCGAGCACGCCGGCTCGCTTCCCCATCTGCGCATCCTGAAGCGTCTGAATAGCGCCGCAGTTTCGCCGACTACCATGTTCAGCAAATCATCCGAATAATTGAAAACTGGTAGGAGATTTTGTGGTGTGTTCTGTCGAACGTTCAGCAGTTGTTCTCTGGTAAATCTGATTATGACTGAGAAACAAAAAAACAGGAAAAACTAACAAAAACACTAAAACAACTGAATAGCAAAGCACCATGGCTGCCGTGTGTGGCGCCTTCTTGACTTCATATCTGGAATGACATGAAGAAACAGAACAAACTGACACAGACTAAATCCAGAAGAACTGTGGCAACGTCTTCAAGATGCTGCAAGAAACCTCCCTGCAAAGCTGCAACACTGATAAAAGTTTTAGGCACTTGAAAATGTGCTGTAAAATGAGGATGCTGTCAAAAATAATGTCATAAATAGATTATTTTTTTGTCAATTAACTAAATTAAATCAACAGTTGGTGTAACCATCCTTGCGATTAAGGCAGCTTTTGCCATATGTGCACTTGTGCATAGCTTTTCAGGTAGCTTTGCAGGTAGGTCTCTTGAAGCATCTTTGAGACGTTGCCACAGTTCTTCTCAGTCTGTTCTGTTTCTTCATGTCATTCCAGACAGGCTGGATGATGATGAAATCAAATCTCTGTGTGGAGCACTGGCTGTTGTCAGACTCATTGTTCAAATTATTAAAATTAATGGCAAAATGAATGTTTGGAAATGTAAACTGATACAGTATTTCCTACTGACACATTACAGCGAAATATAGAAATGACTGACTTAAAACCATTTTTTAGCTGTTGAAAATACTAGTGTTATAATAATTTTAGCCACCACTGTATGTTAATATGAAGAGCTGTGGCTTTGTGCTGATGGCTCAATTTCTCTGTGTTTACACAGAACCATATTGCCATCGTGTTTGTGTAATATTGCTCATATATAATAAATAGACAGAAAGTACTGTATATTTGTATAAAAGTTGTGGAAAAACAGTGTCTTCATATGTGATTCACATCATCATTGATATGAATGAGTGTTTTTCTTACACCTGAGCAGCACAACTGAGTTATTGGTGATTCACCTGTGCTCACATGATGAGAGTGAGCTGTGCTCTTCAGTACTTGACTATAATGGCCCGGAGTCAAACACTGCTCTCAACACACAGGTACTTTAGCACTTACACTCTCACAGCAACATGCATTAGAAACACCTTTCATAATAAATGCAGTAATTATATCAAATGATATATTCATAATGATTTAAATGCATAATATATTTAGAGTAATTGTTTTATTATAATAATAATTCGATAATAAGTCAAGTGAGCTTTATTGACAGATTTATTGCTGACACGTTTTTTACACAGCATATTTCTTCACATTTATTGTTTAACAATATTTATTCTTTGTAGACTATTCAAACTTTAATTTCATAGGATATTCATTTTAGGGCTGTTCATGAAAAGTATGGATAATTCAAATAATGTGATTAACAGTTTAAAATGTAATGCATTAAGGCCAAAGACATTTCAGGAATTTTCAGGAGTTACAACCTGGAAACCAATACGTCATCAACAACTAGTTGTTCAGTTACAGACACTGCATAGAATTTCTGTACATTTTTTGGGAGTTGATTTGGTTGTAGAATGCAGTTGTCACTCCTTTTAAAACGACTGAACTGTATATGTATAGCACAGGATTAAGCATTAAAAGGTGATCTGACAGCCACATTTATCTGTAGTATCTACATGGTCTAGGTGGTCAAAAACATGGTTTTTGATATCATGCATTTGTTTGAAGTCTTTTCCTTTTCAACAGGGCTACATACATAAATGGACACTGGCAGTGGCAAATCACTACCGTGCATCTTACCATTTGCGCTCTTCTGTTGCTGTGAGTGTATCTTTATGTATTTGTGTGTTAATCTTGTGAATGTGTGCTGTCTTTAAATTAAGACTTTAGTCAGGGTAGAAAAAATGTGAAATTAATGAAAATAAGGCTGTGAGGAGACATAAGTACAGTCCAATTAGTGGGCCTCACTCATTAAATTTGTATTAATATATGCGTAAATTCAGAGAAATTTTAGTATAAAATTGACTTTTCTTAACTCTGCCCCCTGATTCACAATAAATATTGTGGGATCTTTGGACACCCTTCTCTGATTTAGGTGCTTTATATTGTATACATGCAGAAGAGACTAATTGGACATATGAATATAGAAAATTATTTAATCGAAAGTGTATACATAGCAGACACTACTGCCGTTCCTAACTGCCTGCTAATAGAATGCATACTCAAAATGAATTCTTCATTAATTTTTATCAATAAAATTTATTTTCACATTTTTCCAAATGCTTACTAATTAATTTAGTTATGATACAAAATTCGTTAACGCAATTTTGGAGGAGTGAAACCATCTAAACTTCAGTTTTTCCAATTGTTAACTAATTAATTTAGTTATGATACAAAATTCATTAACGCAATTTTGGAGGAGTGAAACCATCTAAACTTCAGTGAACTGCTAGAAAACATAATTCACCTCGCACCATCATCAGCTGTTTCGGAATTCTTTCATCTCCATTAATTTAAGTATCTTGCTTCTCATATGTACTTATCATCCAAGCACTAGTAGACTCTGGGGGTTTATCAGAACTCGAGTTGAAGTTGATTACATAGTGATATACATCAGAACAGCTTAATGAATGATTTACACAAAAGGTCATTCTGCTCTTGTTTCATGAATGAAGCCCAGTGTGTTAAAGTGTTGTGTTGCAAGACTTGAGTGCAAGTCATTTAGCCAATGAAACACGAAACAATATATCTTCAGTGGACCAAAAGGGCCGCAGGGCTTCTAAAAATCAAAGATTATCTATGACTTTAACAATATTAAATATTGGACACACTGTACTTCTGTCTATGGTACTGCCAAATTAAATGTGTCTATGGAAATGATGGTGTGACCAGCAGCATGACTCAAATCTTTTGACCATATGCTGTCGTATATATATGTGTTCTTTTCACACAGGGTTTGGCAGATTGTAACACCGATCTGAACTTTGCAGAAGTTTTATTTACTGACTACCACTTCCAGTTCTTCCGTCGCTGTGACTGATCAACACCCTTCAAAAGCAACATCCAGTGATTTGACGTATTAGTTAAATGCAGACTGTAAATTATATCCTATAACGAGTCTTTTCAAGTCTTTCATGGGTAGATCTCCTGTTGTTGCTGAAAAAACATTTGAAATATGTTTGATATTAGTTTATTCTTATTTTCATGGTGTTTTGAAATCAGAAGGAAACATCTAAACTCCAAAGAAAATAGTAAAGCAGGTATTCAAATATGATTTGACATGTATATGTTTCAACAATAAAGAGATGATTGTTGTTTTGTACTGAACTACACAATCAGGTAATCTTTTACTCTGATACTCATACACACTTTTGTTCCTGTACTGAACTGAGCACATTATGTAAACCTGTGTGCCATGATGTTGACCAGATGATTGTGACCAAACATGATTGTTTCAGAAGTCAAATTGTTTTTACAGCTAGTCTTTTATTAATTTAAGGTTTTCTCTGAATATCAAACACAACAAATAAAGGAAGATTTATTCTCTGAAAGTGCTACTTTGGGTCCTTAAAATAACGCTTTGACCACAGGCCACAGTAATTTGGTGACAAGACTGAGCAATAGGGGAAGTTGCTCAAAGCGAGTCAGACTTGAAGCATGTTTAAGAATGAGAAAGATACTGGTGTTCAGTTCAGAATCTGGCCACAGAAAGCTATGTGATGTTTTTCTGTCTGTGGTAGACCTTTTAATTGTTCACAGATTTATTTGCACTGAGAGGACCATCAGAAGCACCATTAGTGGACATTTTGAAACATTTTATATACCAAAGAAAAAATGAAACACTCATGTGTTGATAATCATTTATTTATAGCAAGATGTGAAATCACACTTTGACAGAACTGAAAAAGATCAACATCAACATAACCGTTTCCTACCTTAATAGGGGAATGAATGGAAGATAAAAAAAAATGGTTGTGCATTATATTACAGTAACATATTTAGCTACTTGATTCAGCTGCTTTTGACAGTAAGGGAATTAGCAATTTAAAAAACTTGGAAGTTTACAAATACAATAACAAGTCAATCATGTGCTATTCAAGGATGTGTAAATAATTTTGTGTACTTAAAAGCTTATGTAGAGCCAAGTTCAAGCCTGAACATGTCACACCATAAAGCTTGGGTTTTAGTGTCAGTGACTATGTTTACATGGACATCAGTAATCTAATTATTTACCTTATTCTAAATAAGAAAATATTATGAATAAGGTGTTTACTTGAGTTGCTTTTAGAATAATCCTTTCATGTTCCTGTTTTACATGTTATAGTTCAAAGATCGTTTAATGGCACACATCATTACATCCCCACGTGACGCCATCCGACGTCCCTTCCAGAATTTCACATATAAACATATAGTTCGTCTTCGTGATGATGCCATTCATTTTTTATTTTATGAAAGCTTCCAAGTGCAGTAAATTATTTGTACGTGCATACAGACGATGGCGGTGTTGAAGGTCTTTTATTTGCTGTCAAACGGTTGATCACTGCCGTGTGTGTATCCTGTCGCAAAATGTGTCGAAAAGTCCTACACGACGGTAATAGTTTGATTAAGGTGCATACATGTCTGTATTGCACCTCAATAAAGCAACTAAAATAGGAATACTCCACATGTCTTAATTCGATTAGTGTTTACTTCGATTATGACTTTAGGCGGATTAAGGTAATAAAAAATCTCTGTTTAGCCTACATAGTAGATTCTTAAATGGAGTATTGTCTTAATCGTATTAAGACCCAAGCTCCACACAATATGACTACAGTAATAATTTTAGTGTTTGATGGAAGTCGTGGCCTAATGATTAGAGACTCGGACTCATAATCCAAAGGTTGCGAGTTCGAGTCTTAGGCCGGCAGGGATTGTGGGGGGAGGTGAATGTACAGTGCTCTGTCAGTTAAAGCTTTGAGAATAGATTTTGTACTGATGGACCTGACAGTTGGATATCGAGTAGATAATCACATGACTGTGAGTAAAATGGAATCTCTTCTGGCAGCAACTGAAGATGCCTGCGATTTCTCCTTTTCTCTCCCTCGTTTTCACTGAAAACCTTGTATGACCTTGGAGTAGCGCTCTCTGCCAACACCGTAGCAGGTCCCTTCCACTTTGCTTCATTGTCTAACTTTAACAAGACTGAATCCCCTGGTCTAAGAACTGGTAAGTCCTTCACACCATGTCGTCTGTTAAAATAGTATGCTTGTTTTTCTTTTGCTGCTTTGTCTCTCTCTTTTATGCTCGATTTGCTTGGCCACTTCGGTCTCAGGTTTTTCGGTAAGGTGGGTAGGGTAGTACCCATTTTCCTTCCCATGAGCAATTATGCTGGGCTGACCCCTGTAGAGGAGGTAGGGGTAGCTAGAAATCACATGAGTGCTACCACTGGGTCATCCTGTTTCAGAATGCGCTTTGCTGTTTGAACTGCCCATTCAGCGTGTCCATTGACCTGTGGATTGTGCAGACTTGATGTAACGTGCCGAGTATCGTACATATCACAGAAGCTTCTCCAAGCTTCACTGGAGAATTGCGGCCCATTGTCTCTAACAATTTGTTCTGGAATGCCAAACCTTGCAAATAACACTTTAAGTCTTTGAATAACATGCTCTGATGTAGTAGACTGTAGCAGAAGGATCTCCAAGTAGCGCGAATAATAGTCAGATACCACCAGATATTGTTTCCCTTTATGCATACACAAGTCTATGGCTATTTGCTGACATGGCCTTTCTGGCAGAGGTGTGGACTGTAGAGGTTCCTTGTGCTGAGCACGTTTATTTTCTATGCAGAACCGGCATGTTTCTATTTTGCGCTGAAGATCCTCAGAAATTCCGGGCCACCATACAGCCTCTTGAGCCCGTGCCCTGCATTTTGATAAGCCTTGGTGTCCGTCATGAATTCTGCCAAGCATCTCGTGTCTCATAGTTTTTGGAATTACAATGCGATTCCCCAGCACAATCAGTCCATCGCTTACTGACAAAGAGTCTTTCCATTTGTAAAAACTCTGTACACTGTTAGGAACACTTTTGGCGTATTTTGCCCATCCTTTCGTAATGAATCTCTCCACAATTTGTAGCTGCTCATCCTTCTGTGTCTCCATTTTTATTTCTGTCAACTTGCGTTGAGACACTGGCAGACAACCGATGACTGCATCTACATGACAACTCACATCTGCTGTCATAAAGTCCTCTGCGAAAATGCATCTTCGACAACCAAGCTTTTCCCAGGTGAATACTCTGCTTTTGCATTAAACCGCATGAGTCTCATCAAAAGTCTCTGACATCTCACTGGCACGGTGTCTAGATCTTTACTGTTGATCAGTGGTATTAGTGGCTTGTGATCCGTGATTAATTTGAATGTATCCATGCCCACCAAGTACTTCTGGAACCTTTCACACGCCCATACGCCAGCAAGGCATTCCTTTTCAATCTGGGCGTATCTTGTTTCGGACCCTGTCAATCTTCTAGAACAGTATGAAACTGGTTTCCAGCTGTTGTCATGCTATTGCAGTAAAACACCGCAGATACCGTAGCTGCTAGAATCCGCTGATACTGCTGTTTCTTTAACCGAATCATAGTGTGCCAGGACTGGAGCTTTAGTGAGCAAACATTTAAGAGTGCTAAATGCGCTTTTCTGTGGCTCATCCCATGTCCGTGCTCTTTCTTTCTTGAGCAGCTCATACAAAGGTCCTTCTGTTGTTGCCAGATCAGGAATATATTTACTCATGTAGTTTATGAGGCCTAACGCCCTTCTCAACTCATTTACGTTGTTTGGCTCTTGCAAATCACTTATCGCACGCACCTTATCGGGGTCTGCTCTGACACCTTGTGCATCCACAACATGTCCAAGAAAACTCAATTCTGCTTTCCTGAATACACATTTGTCTTTATTCAATTTGAGACCCATACTTTCCATCCTTTCCAGCACTCTTTTCAAGTGATTGTCATGCTCTGTCATGTCCTTCCCGTACACAATCACGTCGTCCTTGTACACAGCAACTCTATCCATGTCAGCTAGAAGCTCATTCATTTTTCGTTGAAAGATTTCTGGGGCTATGCTGATCCCGAACGGCAGTCTCTTAAAACAATAGCGCCCCACCGGAGTGATGAATGTCGTCAGCAAACTGTTCTCATTACATATTGGAATCTGCCAAAATTCTGATGCTGCATCTAGTGATATAAAGATGCTTACTCCAGCTAATTTATCTAGGATCTCATCCGTTGTGGGCAGTATGTATCTCTCTTTTTTATGTTGTCATTCAGTTTATTTATTCCAACACAAATTCTGACAGTGCCATTAGGCTTCATGATCAGTACCATGGGTGCACACCAATCTGAGGGCTGTGTGACTCTTTCCACGACAGCTTGTTCCTCCATTCTTTGCAGTTCTTCTTTAACTTTTGGAAGTAGCGGTTAAGAGGTTATAGACAGTTTCCCCTGCCACCACATACACGGTCATGGTGTACTTTCTACTCTTATGCTCCACTCTTACCGTGAATTTTCCAATACAATTTAGTGAACCACCTGGGCTGTTCAAAACTATGTTTGAATGAAAATGCTGAGCTCTTGGGGTAAGTTTTTCAAATGTCACGGTGTTCATTACCGTAACATCTGCTCCCGTATCTATATTAAAGGTAACTGGGATATCACCTATCTTAAGTGACACAGTCCATTTAGCTTCTTCAGTCTCATTTTTGTTACTCACTGCGCCCAGGTAGAAGCTCTCTTCACTCATGTCTTTTGCTGTCACTTGCCTCACAGTTTTGATTTGCTCATTCTTGCCCAGTGTCCTTTTCTTTTGCACTTTCTGCATTCCGTGTCTACATCTTCTGATGTCTTTGTGTCCTGTTTTACCACATCTGCCACATTCACTTGCTGTATCCTCCCTCCTTTTCTCACTGCCTCTTTTGTGCTTCTCTATTGTCCAAGGCCTTTCCGCCACCTTTGATGAATGCCTTGATGCTATCTCATGCACACTGCTTGTTGACTTGTCCTCCTGCTGGCTGATCTGCTGTGCAACATTTTCGGCCTGCCTTGTCATCTGCACCACTGTTTCCAGGGTAAGTTCTATCATTAACTGCATTTTTCTGGAAAGCTCTTTATCCCGAATTCCCACAACAAGTCTGTCTCTTATATGCTCGTTTCGGCTTGCCCCGAATTCACAGTTCTCACTAAGTTTGTAGAGGGCTCTAATATAACATTCTGCCTTTTCTCCAGGCCTCTGCATTCTCTGGTGGAAAAATCCCCACTTGTGTATCACATTCTTTTTTGGCAAAAAGTACTCATCAAATTTTCCAAGCACTGTATCATAATCGTCAATACTTTCCTCAGTCGTGATGGTGAATGATTTGAAAATATTCTCAGCTTCAATGCCCATAGCATATATTAGAGTACTGATCTGTACCTCTTTATCTTCTTTGCTCAGTTTTGTAGCGTGCAAACCTCTGCCGCCACGTGGGCCATTCCGATGGACGATCAAAGTTAAAACTTTCTGAAGAAAAAGACACGTTGCTCTTCTTTTGTCCTTATACTTCTGACTCCATGTCTTGTAAGCATTTACCAGGAGGCAGTGGTCTTTTGAGGCTTTATTGAAGAACAACTTGTAATAGCAACTTAGTTCTCATCGTGATTCAGAACACAGACTGACTCTCTTGTTTTGTGACTTGCCCATACAGCACTGCTTGAGTCCCCCTAGTGGGCTGGATAAAGTATCACACATATCATAGGTATTACAATACCCTGACAAATAGTATTTTCACCAGCTAAAAAATGGTTTTAAGTCCGATACTTCTATCTTTTGCTGTAGTGTGTCAGTAAGAAATAACAGTTTACATTTCCAAACATTCATTTTACCATTAATTGTAATAATTTGCACAATGAGTCTGACAACAGCCAGTGCTCCACACAGAGATCTGATCTCATCATCATCCAGCCTGTCTGTAATGACATGAAGAAACAGAACAAACTGAGACAGACTAAATCCAAAAGAACTGTGGCAACGTCTCCAAGATGCTTCAAGAAACCTACCTGCAAAGCTACAGTACTATTACAGTACTACAGTACTATTTTTTTGAAGGGGGGGGGGGTGGTCTTGCGGAGAGGATCATGTCATCATGTCAAAGCACAATCTATTGGCAATTTATGATTATTCAAGAAGAAACAATGACAACACCTGCTCAAAATTCCAGTTTTCAGAACAGTGTTACCTGTCTGAAAGAGCCTCTGTCCCACCTCTCTTCAGTAAAGTCTGGAGCCAGTAATTCAGACACCACTCTCAAGGATAATTATTGGTAAGTAGTTGTAGTTCAGTAAATTTTCACCACCTTTATGTATTTGGCTAGTAACGGGTTTCTTCTGATGATTTGTAACATATGATGATTGTCGGATTGCTTGAGTGGAGGCAACTGTGTATTTAGGCTGCAAGCTGACAGATGTGAAACAAATGCTTGTGATTAGCTAGGTGCTGAGGTGTCTTTTGGCGCTTTTCCACTGCATGGTACGGTACGGTTCGGCACGGCTCGGTACGGTACGGCTCAGTTCGGGTCGGTTTGCGTTTCCACTGCAGTTTAGTACCGCTTTAGAGTAGGCGGGATTATTCACGTGTCATTATAGTTGCGCCGCCTCTACTGCCGTGACATCATCGTAAACGTGCCACAAACAAACTCACAACAAAGAAAGCAGACGGAATAGTGTTCTTCATTCTCGGCATGTGGATGTTTTTAACAGCAATGGAGAGGTCTATGAGAATGCTTGTGATTTACCCCCAGCAGCAGAGACTGTGGAGGCAGTGCCACAGGCTTTAGAAGAGGACGGCAGGGATGTTCGTGCAGGTGTGCTGCATTACTTGATTAGTTAACTATTCATGTAGCGTGTTCTGTAAAGTGAATTATCAATAAACCTTTGAATATTTCAAAATGTACAATGTATTCCTTGTTTTTTTTATTTATGTGATGGTTTTTATAATCGTGGCATTCATTATTTGTCTTTTCAAGAGGTTCATTACGTGCTCATACAATAATACATATTTAATATAGTTTGGAGGTACACGTATTCGATCAGATTGTTTTTAATTGAAGCAAAACACACATACAAAGGTAAAAATACAAACAGAAGACATGAAAAGACTATATAGCAAGTTCAAAAGTATATACATAAGGCTTTTTCTTTCGGCGTCGCGCCATCAAGCTCTCACTGGATCCGATTCTCGGCTATCAATGAGAGGAACGTCTGTACTTCCTCAACAGACAACGACACTGCTATTTTGTGGTTGATACAAAAAGGTGCGTTTGTTGAAACAAAAGCTGCGTCCGCTCCTTCGCTGGCTGTGCTGATTTAAATCTAGCCGGTCGGGCTGTAGAGGAGGGTCTCGTGTCGCAAGTTCAGTGACGCAGTAATGACGATTCTCTCCGGCAATTCAGTGATCAGCAGAGTTTACACGTCACGTTTTGGTAACGGTACGGATCGCTTGGAACCTCGGCTGAGGTGGTACTAAAAAAGTACCGGTACCAGGTACAGTACCCAGTGGAAAACCCCCCAAAAGTGAACCGTACCGAACCGTACCGTGCCGTACCATGCAGTGGAAAAGCGCCATTCCAATCTTTTGCCCTGATACTCTATTGATTGTCAGAGTGGCCAGAGTTTTGTTTGCTTTTGTGTAGTTCATTGTAATTCAGTTTAACAAAAGAAGACTTATGTCTTTGTAGGCATAATGTTCATGGATTGTATCAATCTAACTTGTCTTTGTGTCTGTTTCCTGCAGAGAGATCATGCCACGGTGACTACATGTGAGTCCTCAGGTAGTACACGTGACAATGCAAGCTTTACGTTTTCAGTTTCTTGAACTAACTCAGTCCCATATCTTCAGTCAAGTGTGGACTTATTACTATTGTTCAACCAGAGCAAGTTGCTCTGATTTATATTTATTCCACCATTGGTTATCCTTAATTTATTATGGACACATGCAGTTTTTCCAAGATCAACACATCTTTTTGAGTATACAGGACAAGTTATTGGATCAGCTCAAACTATTATAACAGTGTCTGTACATATTTTTTATTTTATTTAAAGTCTATTAATGATAGCATGTGCCTTGATTTACAATGGGTGGTATTTAATAATTAATTTAGTAATTTAAAATAACCTGACTGACTGTTGACTTAAAATCTATGGCAACTAACTGTAATGCCTTATGTGTTATACTCTAATTTTTGTGGTGAAATTCTGGCAACCACAGCTGCCGGTAATTTACTGTAAAATTGAACTTTACAATAAAATACTATAATATTTCATACACTTGTATTGTATTTATTACGGAGATAGACTGTATATAGGTTTAAAGTATATTTGTTATTTGTAAAAGTAGTTTACCGTAAAACAAGTTAACATTTACAGCTGCTATATTTAAAGGGGACCTATCATGCAAAAATCACTTTTATAAGCTGTTTGAACACAGTTGTGTGGCTACAGTGTCTGAAAACAACCAGCCAATAATGTTAAAAATCCACCACCTATTTTTTTAAATAAAACGCCCCTCTGTTTCTCTGATTCTCCCTCTGTGCACATCACTGAGGGGACAAAGTCCCGCCCATTTGTGACACTTTCTGCACTATTAGCATAAACACAGCACCGAGTGAGAAGCTGAGTGAGTCTGCCATTACTGGAGATATACAATGTCAGTACCAAAGAGGCTTTACAATTGTTGTGTTTTCGGATTCACTAATGAATATAGGAGTCGCCATAATCTCCCCTCATCTGAGCCGAGGACACTGTGGTTAAATTGAATTTTCTAAGGAAATATCCCGGAACAAATCGGTAATGTCCCCTAAATGTTTATGAATTAATGCCAATCAGCTTTGTGCGTGAACGTCAGCTCCAGACAAAGTAAGTATCATGCGTTTGTTTTCCAAATTGCCTTTCTGAAAGAGCTTATTGGCACTATGTAAGGCTAATTGCTAAATCTATCATTCTCAGTATCTTGTGTGTTTTCATTGATGCTACCTTCAAGTGCTATCAGAATGATTGTGAATAGGAATTTGATAGTTAAAAGTTGCGTATGAAAGCAATGTGAGTCGATCGCTTGAAATTGTCGAGCTCATGATCAGAAGTGTGACTTCTGACCACAAAAAAGTTTGTGATAGCATGAGACCAGCTATGTTATTATTTTTATCACCCCGTGCTTCCTGTCTGTGTAATTCAGAAATGCAAATGTATTATGCAATGTATAATCAGATGAGTAACTTTGAAACAGAGTAGTTTTCTGTAAAGATAACAGGCTTGATCTAATAGGGGAATATTTATTTGCAAAGGCTAGCACTGCTAATGCCAGCCCGGAGCTGGAGCTCTTGAAGCTTCGCCCTCTTCTCCGGGAGCAACAGCTCTCTCGCATTTAAAGCAACATACTCAAAACAGCGTGTTTTGGCTCATACCCTAAAAGTTGCTTTTTTAACAAGCTGTAAAAAATTATCTGTAGGGTATTTTGAGCTAAAACTTCACACATACTCTCTGGGTACATCAGAGACTTATTTTAAATCTTGTAAAAAGGGGCATAACAGGTCCCCTTTAAAGTAAATTACTGTAAACGGGTTTACATTATATCTGTTTTATTTAAGAGTAATGTACTGTAAACAACAATCAATTCTCAACTGTAAAATGTACAGTTACCAAAAAGCATTCTGTAAAGTGTTACACATTGTCACCGTATATTTTACTGTGAAATTCTGGCAACCACAGCTGCTGGTATTTTACCATATTTTACAAAAAAAGATTTTACAGTGTAGAAGTTACAATGAAATCAGAACCAAATACTTTGGTAGTACTGTTGTTGACCCGGTTGTGTTTAAAAATAAATGTTGTTCATGATTAACACTTGGCATAAACTGTATCGCTTTAAACGTGTGATCGTATTTCTATGAACGTCTGACGTATCAATTTATGTCCTATGTTCATTTTCATAAGAATGAAGAGGCTTGTTAATGTTAATTTGAGTTTTACCTCATTTTGTTGTGGTAAAATTAGTGGTAAATGCATCGCGGCAAAGAGTGAAATGCGCGCCAGTAATCCGCGGTGCATTTTGGGTAATGTAGTGCATGACTACATGGTTAAAGAAAATAAATTTAAACTGTGAATTGTGACTTTAGTATTGTAAGTGGCCTGCATATTGGAAGATGGGACAATATACATAAACTAAATTATGTATTTACAGATTGTGAAAAAAAGAGCAAAGACATTTGTTGTAAAGCTGTCTCATTTTATGCTTGCAGTAAACACCAAAGAAACGGCACTACTGGTGTTAGTCCTTATTTGGGGTTGGTCCTGTGGTGCTTCCGGTGTTCTGTTACATATCATTCCAGTTTAGCAAGTTAATAGCAAGTTAAGTGGTAAAGCTATCTTGATACACAAGAGAGTAATTTTTCTCATGGAGCAAGTCATCTCTGATCCCGAGGGATGCTTTGTTATTGTGAGTGGAGTTCTTTTTCAAAAACCAGTCATTTTAGTTAACGTCTATACTCTGAACTGGGATAATCCTACTTTTATGTCCAAGCTTTTTTCAAAGATTCCAAATCTTGACACTCATCATCTTATTTTTTGGGGGGGCCTTAATTGTGTTAATGATAACAATCTTGATAAATCTGTGCCCAAATCTTCTACGTCTTTCGCTATGTCCAGGTCCTTAGTTTCACTGATGAATCTAATAGGCTGTGTGGACCCCTGGCACTTCTTCCATCCATCTGATAAGGTTTTCTCTTTCTTTTCTAGTGTACACCATGTTTACTCACGCATCGATTACTTTTTCTTGACCCTACTTTCTTCTGTAATTTCCTCTGATTACTCGGCCATCGTTATTTCTGATCATGCCCCACATATATTAGACATTGTCTTTTTGCCTGCCTTTAAGAGCCGGCCTTCTTGGAAATTTGACACAGGGCTTCTAGCTAGAAAAGATTTCTGCAAATTTTTATCTAAAAATATAGATTTTTTTAATTGAGACTAACAAAACCATTTCTGTGTCGCAATTATGGGAAACGTTTAAAGCCTTCATTCGTGGCAAGATCATTTCTCATACCGCCCATTTAGTTAAGATGATAAAATCACAGCAGCAGGAGCTGATCTGTTCTATTTTAGAGGTGGACAGTCTGTATTCTTGTAGGCCCAGTCCCGAACTTAAACTGAAACGCTTAAAGTTACAAACTGAAATTGATTTGCTTTCAACAAACAAAGCAGAATATTTACTCAAAAGAACCAAAGCCACCTACTATGAACATGGGGATAGAGCAGGTTGCCTTCTTGCTTCCCAGCTCAAACTCCAGTCTACATCTCGCTACATAACACAAATTTTTGAAAATTCTTCAAATAACCTTTTGTATGATCCTCAAATAATTTAATCTGTCTTTTCCACTTTTTACTCTAAGTTTTTTACTTCACAGTCCCCTACCGACTCCTCTTTAATGGATCATTTTTTCGATAATTAAAAAATACCTAATGTGGACACAAACACTGCAAAGACATTGGAGGAATCTATCAGGTTAGATTAAATTACTTATTGTATTGGCCTCATGCAGTGTAACAAGGCTCCAGGGCCTGACAATTTCCCTTTAGATTTTTATAAGAAATTCTCTACACAAGTAACCCCCTTACTGTTTTATATGTACGTATAATGAATCTTTTCAACAAGGCTGTCTTCCAGTCTCGTTAAATCAAGTATCTATCTCTCTTCTATTAAAAAGGGGACTCTCTTCATTAGGGGACGTCAGATGTCATCTAATATTCAACGTTTGTTAAATTATAATTTTTGACCCATCTCTTTCTTTATCTCTTGACGCTGAAAAAGCATTTGACCGTGTAGAATGGAATGATTTATTTAATGTGTTGAAAAAATTTGGCTTCGGGCACAATTTGATTTCATGGATTCGTCTTTTATGCGTTGCTTCCGCCGCAAGTGTTAGGACCAATTTTTACAAATTGTCTTTCTTTGCTCTTTCCCAGGGGACGAGGCAGGGATGCCCTCTGTCCCCTCTCCTTTTTGCTTTGGCAATTGAGACGCTTTCTATAGCATTAAAATTTTCCCCGTTAATATCAGGTATCCGTAGGGGAGGCGCTGAACATCGTCTCTTTATATGCAGTTTATAAGGTTATGCGCCTGCTTGACACCTTTGGCTCTTTCTCTGGTTACAAATTGAATCTTACAAAAAGTAAAGGCAGCTAGAAAAATACCTAAAAGTGCCCTACCCTTTAATTTTTTTTCTACTGGGTTTCGTTACTTAGGGGGTGAATATTTATAATTCTTTTGGTTCTATATTTAATAATAATTTAACTAATTTGGTCGAACAAATTAAACTTGATTTAAAATGTTGGGATTACTTACCTCTATCTCTAGTAGGGAGAGTGGATACTATTAATGTCAGACTTTGTCTTCCTTTTCCTTGTGTTTCCACACCCTTATATGGTCCTTCCTGTTTCCTGTCATTAGTTAATTCATCCCCATCTGTGTTTGATTTGCTCCTCACCTGATGCTGTTTCCCGTGATTGTTATGTGTTCATAAGCCCTGAGTTTTCCCTGAGTCTTGGTCCGTCAACTCGTCTATGTGGTAGTGTATCCTGTGTTCGTCATTAAAACTCTGTTTGTTTACCTCACCTCTCGTCTCCCGCGTCCTTCCCGCAACACGACCGTGACAGATTGACGGAACCAAAAGAAAGATGGAGGAGCACCGCCGCCGCCCGCAGCTGATCCTGGTCTGCCGTTCGCGGGGTTCCTTCGACGCCGCCCGCGGCTCGCCCAGCCCGCCGTTCGCGGGAAGTCAGCGGCCGTTCGCGGCTCACGTAAGCCCGCCGTTCGCGGGAAGTCAGCGGCCGTTCGCGGCTTGCGTAAGCCCGCCGTTCGCGGGAAGTCAGGGGCCGTTCGCGGCTCACGTAAGTCCGCCAGCCACCGCAAGCCCACCTCCCGAGGCTCATGTGCCCCTGGGCTTGTTGGTGACATACGAGGGGATGGATTGGAGCCCAGCCCCAGAGCCTGCTCCTCGCCAGCGCCCTCCGGTGCCTGCTCCTCGCGAGCGCCCTCCGGTGCCTGCTCCTCGCCAGCGCCCTCCGGTGCCTGCTCCTCGCCAGCGCCCTCCGGTGCCTGCTCCTCGCCAGCGCCCTCCGGTGCCTGCTCCTCGCCAGCGCCCTCCGGTGCCTGCTCCTCGCCAGCGCCCTCCGGTGCCTGCTCCTCGCCAGCGCCCTCCGGTGCCTGCTCCTCGCAAGTGCTCTCAAGTTTCTCCACTGGTTCCGTCCAGCACTCCAGAGCACCCACGAGAGTCAGCGCCACCCGAGCGCCCACGAGAGTCAGCGCCACCCGAGCGCCCACGAGAGTCAGCGCCACCCGAGCGCCCACGAGAGTCAGCGCCACCCGAGCACCCACGAGAGCTTCCAGAGCACCCCCAAAAGTTGGTCCCGTCCAGCTCACCTTGGCCCACGCTGGTCCCGTCCAGCTCACCTGGGCCTCCGCTGGTCCCGTCCAGCTCACCATTGCCTCCGCTGGTCCCGTCCAGCTCACCTTGGCCCACGCTGGTTCCGTCCAGCTCACCTGGGCCTCCGCTGGTCCCGTCCAGCTCACCATTGCCTCCGCTGGTCCCGTCCAGCTCACCTTGGCCCACGCTGGTCCCGTCCAGCTCACCTGGGCCTCCGCTGGTCCCGTCCAGCTCACTTTTGCCTCCGCTGGTCCCGTCCAGCTCACCTCATGCTTCTCCTCTGGTCCCGTCCAGCTTCCCTGGGCCTCCGCTGGTCCCGTCCAGCTTCCCTGGGCCTCCGCTGGTTCCGTCCAGCTCACCTTTGCCTCCGCTGGTCCCGTCCAGCTCACCTTGGCCCACGCTGGTCCCGTCCAGCTCACCTGGGCCTCCGCTGGTCCCGTCCAGCTCCCCTTGGCCTCCGCTGGTCCCGTCCAGCGCCCCTCCTGTGCTTCCCGAGCGCCCCCGAGGCTCCGCGCAACCCAAGTGCCCGCGAGAGTCAGCGCTACCCGAGCACCCACGAAAGTCTGCGCTTCCAGAGCGCCCCCAAGAGTTGTTCCTTAGTTGGGTTCCACCCCCAACTAATTATTGGTTAAAAGATCTCATGTTATTCCTTTCTTTAGAAAAATTGAAGCACACCATTAAGGGCTCAACTGTTAAATTCTACAAAACTTGTAACCCCGTTCTAAATTGATTTGATTCTTTGACCTCAATAGATTGTGACTGAGTTTGGTCATTGTGTGAATGTGTTTTCACTTATAGTGTTATTATAGATAATGCAATTTCATTTCAATCCTCCTGAGGGGTTTATGGGTGGGGGGAAGTTATGTACTGTTTTAATTTTGGCCTAGATTCACTTAATTCGCTGGGGTTAAACATGGAGATAAGAAAAAAATGCAGACAATGTTATTTTCAATGTACTGCTCTTTGTATTACATTTGTCTGTGTAATAATAAAACATGTGGAACAAAAGGGAATGCTGTCGAGATGGTCCTCCATATGGTCCTCTGATCCTCCAAGACTACAGAAGGATAAGGCAGCTTGTACTGGGCAACAGCTTGGTAATGGGAGGAACCTCATTGCAGCTGGTGGAGGTTAACCAGAACACCCTGATTCAGTGGTACAACAACAGACAGAAAAAGCAGGAGCTGTCTGTGTTGCTTCAGGGCATTCAGTTGCCTCAGACCCTCCCTGAAGTTTAGGAAACTCTCCAGGCTGCCAAACGCCCACGGACTGAGCCAGAACAACCAGCTGAGCAGCACCAGTACAAGCTACCAGAGAGCACAGCAGGTCAGGCAAAGCAAAGGCAGACTTCTACTGGACGACCCCCTCTCAGACCCAAGGCACCAGCACAGAGTCCTATGTTGGTTACGTCATCAGCACCTGGAGCATCAGTGCAGATGGTACCCAACATACTTATACCAGCAGCACCAGGTTTCCAGGGTGTGCCAATGCTTCAGGGTATGCCAGGGTTCCAGGGTCTGCAAATGGTTCAAAGACTGTCGATGCTTCAGGTAATCCCGATGGTTCAGGGGATGTCAATGATACAGCCACAGTTACAGCCTACAGTTGTGCAGGGCACCAGTTTACAACCTGCTGCACCAGCTGCCAGTCCGCAAGCCATGCCCAAGTGACCCTACAAGAGAACTGTTGAGACAAACACTTGCAATAAGGGCGGGCATTTCAAAACAAGTGCAATGGGACATAGGCAATACAGGGGCAGGGTGTACTGCCCACAGACTGAGACTGTTACAAAAGAACAGTGGTTAGAGGAAATGTGGCGAACCATTCCCAAATAATGTATATATTTTTATTTATTGTAGTGTTGTATATAGTTGTTTAAATACAGTTAGCTATTGTTAACGTGTGTGTTGAACATTATTTAACTGTTTTTTAAACATTAATATTTTATTAAACTTTGTTTACTGTTTTTTGTTTACTTATTTTGTGTTTTATTTTTCGTGTTTTGATATTTACCATTTTATTTACCTTTTAATTTATTGTTGTTTGAAAACTTAATGGTCATTACTGTTCTGTTATCATAATTGTAAAATATACTGAAAAAATTATAAATGCAACACTTTTGTTTTTGCCCCCATTTTTCATGAGCTGAACTCAAAGATCTAAGACTTTTTCTATGTACACAAAAGGCCTATTTCGCTCAAATATTGTTCACAAAACTGTCTAAATCTGTGTTAGTGAGCACTTCTCCTTTGCTGAGATAATCCATCCACCTCGCAGGTGTGGCATATCAAGATGCTGATTAGACAGCATGATTATTGCGCAAGTGTGCCTTAGGTTGGCCACAATAAAAGGCCACTCTAAAAAGTGCAAAAAAAAAAAGTTACATTAAAAGAAAATTGGCAAATGATTGCTCTTTTATTTTTACTTTCGTAGCAATATATCATCAGTACACTGCAACAATAGAACATGTCTATAAAAAGATAATTTGTACATTTTATCATTCTTGTCACAGACATTTTTCAACATTTGAATTGCTATTTTGCATCTTTTATTCATTAGAAATAACAGATTTGTGTCTTGAATGAATGTAACCTAAAAAATGCTTAATCAGAATAAATAATATCAATACAACTACTACAAACAACAATAATATGCTTAATCAGAATAAATAATATCAATAATATTAACAACTACTAAATAACTAATAATAACAACAACAAAAAACATTTCCATTGGTATACTTTAATTTTCATGAAAGAATATCAAACAAAGTACATATGTAAATTTTATTAACCATGAAACTTCCTTTATTTAATGAAATGAACAATATTACAAAAAGTTGTCTTTAGCTGGATTCGAACCCATGTCTTGGTGAGCACCTGCTATAGGAAAAATTTTAATATAAATAAGTGATTTTCCTGCACAAAGAAACCGGACAATCTATTACTGCACGCATGCTAAGGAAGAACTGTCTTTGAACGGCAAATTTCCCCCTATCTTTTCTTCATTTCTCTTTTTCCCCTTCTCTTTTCTTCCTTCCCCCTCTTCTTCCCTTCTTCCCCGCCTTTGACGGACTATTGTTCCCCAGTTTACCAGGAAGTATGACCACATTAGCCCAGTTCTGTCAACACTGCACTGGCTCCCTATTAAACATCGTATAGATTTTAAAATTACAATTACTTTAATTACTTATAAAGCCCTGAATGGCTTAGCTCCTCTGTACTTGAGCGAGCTCTTATCACATTATAGTCCTCCACATCCATTTCGTTCTCGAAACATCAACTGCGGGCGGCAGATCCTTTTTCTATTTAGCGCCCAAACTCTGGAACAATGTACCTAACACTGTTCGAGAGGCAGACACACTCTGTCAGTTTAAAATCTAGATTAAAGACCCATCTCTTTAACCTGGCGTACACATAGCACACTAATACGCTTCTAATATTCAAATCCGTTAAAGGATTGTTAGGCTGCATTAATTAGGTCAACCGGAACCGGGAACACTTCCCATAAAACACGATGTACTTGTTACATCGTAAGAAGATTGACATCTACGCTAATATAAGTCTGTTTTTCTCTTATTCCGAGGTCATCGTAGCCACCCGATCCAGTACTTATCCAGCCCAGATGACCACTGCAGTCACCAGATCCAGTTCGTAGCCAGATCAGATGGTGGATCAGCACCCAGAGACGACCTCTACAGCCCTGAACATCAGCGGAGACCAGGACACCTAGATGAGCCCCAGAGACAGATCCCCAGTGAGGACCACGCCACCTAGACAGCCATCAGGAAAAGACCACTGGAACCAGTTGAGCCCTTACAATCTGACTTTACTGCAGTTGGAACAAACTGCTGGTTTGTTGACCAGAGGGGAACTGGCCCCCCGACTGAGCCTAGTTTCTCCCAAAGTTTTTTTCTCCGTTCTGTCATCGATGGAGTTTTGGTTCCTTGCCGTTGTCGCCTCTGGCTTGCTTAGTTGGGGACACTTCATTTCCAGCGATATCACCGACTTGATTGCACAGATACTATTTAAACTGAACTGAGCTGGATGATGCCGTCACAAAATTCAATAATGAAATGACTTTAACTGAAAAATGGGCGTTTAATCTGTGATACACTATTTTGATATTGTGCAGTTGCTTTGACACAATTTGTATTGTTAAAAGCGCTATATAAATAAAGGTGACTTGACTTAATGGGCCAGATCTGTCAGCATGATAGCTTGGCGTGTGTGGTATATCGTTCCCACTGCAGTAAGCTATGCAGCGTTGAGTTACCTTCGAAAGCAGACACACACACCAAACATTTGAATAGTTGTATATAATGGCACAACTCTTTTCAACATTGATAAAAATAAGAAATATTTCCTGAGCAGCAAATCAGCGTATTAGAATGATTTCTGAAAGATTGTGTGACACTGGAGACTGAAGACAGTATTATGAAACTAATTAAATGATAGATGTATTTTAAATAAATTAATAACAAAACAAGGAAAAACACAACACAAATATTGAAGCACACACCAAGGTTGCTTCCAATTAGATCCTAGGCTTCTAGTTTATTGACGCCTCTTTTCTACTCATTGGAGTTTCTTTGTCCAACCAGGCAGACATGCTGTTGATGTTTTAGTGGTACTTGTCCACCTCTAGACATCAGAGCTCATTCCACCAGAGGGGTGGCTTCCTCCACAGCATTGTTTAGAGGGGTGCCTCTAGAGGGCATTTGTATGGCGGCGGGATGGTCCTCTCCCCATACTTTTGTGAAGTTCTATAACCTTGATGTGAACATGGCTCCTGGTTGCCAGGTTCTTTCTGCTTGAACCAGCTGTGTTTTTTGGTGTTCTGGTCTGTAATGGGCCAGATCTGGCAGCGCGATAGCTTGGCGTGTGTGGTATATCGTTCCCACTGTGGTAAGCTACGCAGCGTTTAGTTACCTATGAAAGAGAATGTCTCAGGTTACTTACGTGAACCTTGTTCTCGGAGTAGGGAACGAGACGCTGCATCCACTGCCAAGCTCCTCTTGCTGTCGACATGATTCTTCGACAGGAAAATCTGAGGGGTAAGATGGAGCGAACACGGGTCTGTCAAACATGTATGACGTAGGGGCGGTATCTCGCACCATCAGCCAATGAATTGGCATGATTCTATATGGGCTTCAGACAATCGGTCACACCTGGGTGTTCCCACTGTGGTAAGCTACGCAGCGTCTCGTTCCCTACTCAGAGAACAAGGGTTACGTAAGTAACCTGAGACGTTTTTCCTGCTTAATATTTTGAGAAAACAGAAAGAAAATATTTAGTAACAAATTATTTTATGGTCACTTTTTATCATTTTAATTCTCACACACACATACACACACACACACACACACACACACACACACCAAACATTTGAATAGTTGTATATAATGGCACAACTCTTTTCAACATTGATACAAATAAGAAATATTTCCTGAGCAGAAAATCAGCGTATTAGAATGATTTCTGAAAGATTGTGTGACACTGGAGACTGAAGACAGTATTATGAAACTAATTAAATGATAGATGTATTTTAAATAAATGAATACAAAAACAAGGAAAAACACAACACAAAAATTGGAGCACACACAAAGGTTGCTCCCAATTAGATCCTTGGCTACTAGTTGATTGACGCCTCTTTTCTATTCATTGGAGTTTCTTTGTCCAACCAGGCAGACACATGTTGTTGATGTTTTAGCAGTACTTGTCCACTCAAGCAATTATGTAAATTCATATACAGCTCTGCACTGAACCTTCAAAGGCTCTTTCATACATGTATACACTGGACTAACATTTATAAGTCTGCCATTGCTGCATTGTTCTTGATGTTAGACCCATGTCTTCTAAAACTTTTTTCATATGTTGTGTTTTTACATTCAAGCATCTATAATATACAAATGATCTTAAAAATGAAATCATTTTGTTTTATGTAATTATCGTGATGCAAGAACAAGCCAATTACTAGTACAAGATCTCTCTGTTCAACACATCCTTCTGCGGGAGCGCTGAGGACACAGGAAGGAAGTGGGGTTGGGCTGTATTGAATGTTCACGGAGCAGAAAGTCATTGACATCTATTGTTTCAGCAAAAGTTCCAATTCACCGGCATTTATGACTTTAAAGCTTTTGATGGAGCATGCATGCTGAAGAAACACATTTTTTGCTCATTTTTGTGATAGTAGAGTTTAAGTATTTTAGGCAAAAGACTGCCATCAGAGAGACTGTGCAACGTGTCTCCACTGGACTACCAAAAACAATGCTTCTCTAGACGTTTGATTGAGGATATCCTTTAGAGACGGGATTGTTTTCCTTCACACTTTCCTGATTGTTGTGGGCTAATGAGTGAAAGTGAGCAGTTCCCACAGAGGTCCTCCAGACTGGATTTTCAGGAAAGTACTTTAAAAGGACTCTCTGGAATATATGCTAAGGAACGATGTGCCGTTTTCAACTGGATTTCTGTGTATTGACTAAAAACATCTAAAAAAGAAAAGAAAAAAATTATAATGCTGAGAAGAAAAGCCATTTATATAGCTGTTTGGGTAGTATGTGGAATATTGGTAAGTTTTAATAAACATAATTTTTTTTTTTTTTTAAATGCTTCTTGTAAAACTTGATTTCAACTTACAAAAATACTATGTGCACTTCTGCGTGCTGTTTTATCAGTCCAGTAAAGGTGTTTCTAACTCTTTTTTTTTTAGAGTACCGTGGTTGTAGACACACGGGAATGCAGCATTAAAGTTGTGAAGGCCATTTCTACCACAGACTCAATATGCATCATGCTGAATAATGAAGATGTGAAATGCCAATACACAGTTTCTGTCAGGGACAGACACAATGACTCAAAAGACTGTCATCAAGACCAGAAACATTTGACACATTTTGAGTGCAAAATGGAGAATTTAGATCCTGGAACGTGGCATCACCTGGAAATAATATCAAAAGTGGATGAAAAACAACAGACTCAACACACTGTCTATCTGCCAACTAGTAAGAATCCTACTTTTTAATATTGAATTTTGTATTATTTGCATTGTGTTCAGTCTGATACAAGTCAAATCAAGCATCGCTCGTGTTTCTCGCTGGATACATTTCTAACAGTATTAAACTTGAGCATGTGTAACTCAGCGTTTATTCTCCAGACATTAAATTCCTCAAATAATGTTATTAAGATGTTATCTGTTATTTTACTTAGTGATAATACTTTTAAGTGCTTACCAAAGAGATGCAGTAAAACAAATACACAGCAATGTCGACTGTAAAAAAATGCTGTTATAACTTTTTTTGAAGCCTTCGTTGTAGTTTAGATTTCTAACATCTTTATTATTGCATTGGTTGCATTGCATTGGAAATGTTTAATTTTGTGTTTATTTTTTTGTCAACTGCCATTGAATTTGAACACTGACCCAACATAACCTATGCTGTCAAAAAGTGAGGGTATTTCATTAAAATTACTATAAACAACAGCAACAACGACAGCAGCAGCTATAATAATACAACAAAATGGCAAGCTAAACACAAGCCGTCTCTTCAACATTTTTTTCATGTACTATTTGGTTGACACAAAAATGTGACCTCAGAGGGATATTTTAGAAAGCAGGGTTAACTTACCATCATATAAATCACAAAGAACATTATTTACTCACAGTTAGCAGTTCCAAAAATGCTGCAATATTTGTGGTTATGTAATATTTATTTATTAATTCATTCAATATTTATATTGTTTGTTTGATGATAAATATATAACTTAAAAAAGATCAAATTTAACTAAAACATTCTGTGCGTGCAAAGATAATATGGCTGTATGATTTTAAAGTCATTTTGTGTCAATATTTGTTGTAATATTTGTATTTAATTAAATTAATTAAGTTAATTAAAACAATTGTTTAAGTATCGAATATAAGACTGTGTGAAATATGTCAAAGCCACTGGAGCCTTATAAAATGTGTACTAAATGCTGCAGTGATAATATTTTTATAGGCCAATCTGGAAGTTTATATTGGTAGGATTTATTGGCAATATTGGATTTATTTTGGAAATATTTGCAATATTTTTTATTTGTTTTTTATTTTGCAAGTATTGCAGAAAATAAGGTCTGTGTCAAAAAAAAAAAGGTTATGATTCTTACATATTTTTAACATCATGATGATCTTCAAAAATTGAAGATTACGATCTACAAGATTACAGTATCGGCAGAAGTAAAAAGTTAAACATAGGCTATAAACTTTGGAGCAGGCAGAGAGAGTCTGTATAACTGTATAAAGAACTTTAAAAACACAGATTATGTAAATCTAGAGTTATATGTGCAAATACAAATGGCCATATGTCAAAAGCTTCTCTAAATATGAGGAAAGGTTGGCTTGTACTGATAATGTGCTGTGTATATGCAAATGGGCTAAACTACAAAACAGGAGTTTGACTTTGGGTCATTCCTTTCAGTCCATTCTCCACCTCCCATCCGGCTCATTGTTCTTTTGTTCTAATATATACAAAGACTCGTTAGCTCTCAGAGATCTGATTACAGTATGCTTATATAACATGTACAGTGGACCCCAAAGGTATTTGGAAATTTTGGTTACTTATGATTGCATTTGAGAACAAAGTATAAAAAAGTGACTTGAAATCTCTAGCTGTAAATATGAATAAAAAAATTATCAGGCATATTAGAGGCTCCTTCTGTACAGATTTCTGTGATAAAAACAAAAGACAATGTAGGGTTATTTTCATTTTGTATTTTAGTTATTGAATTTTATTAGTTAGCTTGGATAATTAACATGATCAAAAGATGTTAAATATACAATGATCTCTGGGTCTCTGGAGAAAAAGATTGAAAAAAGTCATTAGAAGAGGTGACCTAAATTTGACCTTCAACCTTAAAGGTTTCTTATCCTGTTTTCTCACAATACCCTTTCAACAAATCCTCATTAGGAAGAGCTTTCTTAAAAAAGCAAATATCCACGTTATCATGTTTGCACATAGGTTGTTAGACATTCTGCTCCCTTTTCTGAGAATAATTCACAGCAGGACACATTGTGTCCACACCTTTTTGTTTCTGTGTAAGAGTTCTCACAGGCCACACAACCATAAGGATTGTTATGATACCGTCTGTCAGAAGCTATAAAACCGAAGAGATCACACTGTTTATTGCTTATATATATATATTAATAACATTAATAACACTTTTTAGAGTGGCCTTTTATTGTGGCCAGCCTAAAGCACACCTGTGCAATAATCATGCTGTTTAATCAGCATCTTGATATGCCACACCTATGAGGTGGATGGATTATCTCGGCAAAGGAGAAGTGTTCTCTAACACAGATTTAGACAGATTTGTGAACAATATTTGAGAGAAATAAGCCTTTTGTGTACATAGAAAAAGTCTTAGATCTTTGAGTTCAGCTCATGAAAAATGGGCCAAAAATAAGTGTTACGTTTATAATTTTGTTCAGTGTGTATATAAACGTTTTAGAACTTCTTTTTTTTAATATTATTATTAATATATTGTTTTGTATTATTTTTTTAATATTCCACACTATTGATAGGATTTCTATATGTCTTTTGGTTAGGACCTTCAGCAGTGGAAAATCTTTGGGTTGCTGGAGATACAAAGAGCTTGGAAGTTTCATGGCAGCCTGGTCCAGGCAAAACAGAGCGATATTTGATCATGCTTATAGACAGCAGTATGGGTTCAATCTGGAATGCAACAGCTGTTAGCACAGCCACCTCGTACACAATAAAAGGGCTGGTTCCTGGACGACTCTACAATATCACTGTCATTACAGAGGTTGGAGAGCTACAAAATTCAGTGTCTAGACAAGCACAAACAGGTATTTTACTTTGGATCGTCAAGTGATAATTGAAATAAATGAACAGATTTAACAATACTGGCACTAAAATGTTGCTTCTTTCAGCACTCTTTTATAAATGTGTGTGTTTGTGGCTGTGATCATATATCTGTGCCTGTATGATTTCCTCTGCGATATTTTAGGCAGACATGTTAACGCCCTTTCCTGTTTTGAGCGCTGAAAGGTTACCTTTGTCTCTTTGTGTTATGTCAAGTTACGTCATGCTGTCAATCATAAAACTTTTCATTGATTATAAATTCTTACATTCATTGAATTTTTGTGCCATTTTATTTGATTGGCTATGTTCATTACCACTCTTTGAGACCTTTACAGCAAATTCTCAAACATACTTAACTTGATTACATTCAGTTTATTAGGCTTATTATATCACTCTGAAGCCACTTTGACACAATATGTTTGTATACAGTGCTATAGATCTAGTGTGGTCAGGTTCAGTTATTCAACATATTTTTGAGTTGATTAAAACCAAAATAATTATTGTCAATGTCGCTCAAATGCTCAGTCCACACAACCAGCGACTGATACCATAAATAACACAACTTCACACAAGAAGCATTAGTTAACAACATAAATATTTTACACACTCTTACACCAAAGTAAAATCGCAGACCACACAACACATCCCAGGGAGCATATACACAACACCGTTTTCAACTAAAAATGGAACAAAAACTTGGCCATTTATTTACATCAATGGTGTTTTGGGGCCAGAAAATTCAATTTTTCAAAAACAGGTTTCAAAGTGCTTTTGAAAATGATACCGTTATTGTCTCTTATATTGTGGAAAAATTACCTTAGGTCACCTTAGTCAGTACTTTAAAGTCAACATGAAACAGTGTCAGATTCCATTTTATTTCTGTAATGTGGTGTTTTCCCAAGCAGAATAGCATATTACAAAAAGACGGGCTTGATTTTATCCAGCAATTGTCTGGAAAAAATAGGGTATTATATACCATAGTGGAGAAAGTTATATTACATTTTGATGAAACATTATGAAGATAAAACTTTTTCTCTCTCTCACTCTCTCAGACTTTAAACATAGACATTATAACATTTTTAGCAAGAAATGTAACTGAGCTCTTCCTCCCCCTTTACAGTACCAGCTGCTGTCTCTAACCTCAGAGTGGAGAACAATGGCAGCCAGAAAACCCTCAGAGTTCTGTGGGATAAAGCCTCTGGTGATGTGGACAGTTACCTTGTTAATCTGACATTACCTGGTTCAAACTCTATTGAGAAAGCCATGTCCCTTAATAATACAGATGTAGTGTTTGACAGTCTGAGTCCTGGAAAGACCTACCAGGTGTCAGTCAGCACCAGGAGTGGAACACTTTCTAATCAGACATGGATCACAGTAAAAACTGGTAAGTACAAGTTACTTAAGAACTTATTATGAGTGCACTTTTATGCTGTAAGTGCTCCAAGACATTTTTTTTCAATAGTGACTTATTAATTCATAAATATAAGTCAATATTTGGGAAACCGCATTCGGTCAGATTGCTTTCTTAATGTTGATTATCATGTGGTCAAATGCATTCTAACAGCCTCAAAATACATAATCATTGTGAGATATGGTGTTTGGAACCGCGCAAGTCAGACTAGTTTGAAGAACGAAAATGAATCCTGGCTCATTTGTTGTGGCCTTGTGCTATCAGAGCAAACACAAAAGCTGCTGCACTCTTTTTCTGCCACCTCGTTTCGGTTGTGTGAGCGATTTTTCTGTTACATCAACATATTTAAAAAAAATCTCTTTCAAAAGCCTGCACAAAAGGTCATGCTGCATTATTGTTTTCCAACAATAGCAAAGCAGCAAAACATCTCGGTTACGTATGTAACCCTCGTTCCCTGAAGGAGGGAATGGAGACGTCACGTCGGAGGACCGACGAATTGGGATATCGCTTAGAGAGACCAATCCACTTCGAGTGTAAACTAAACGAGCCAATGCACATTGGCATGCGATTATTGCATCCAGCTGCCGCTGATCACAGCGTGAGCATAAATAGGCAGCAGGTGCAGCGCATATTCAGGTTTTCGCTGAGGAGCCGAGCCGGGGCCCGGCCGCTCAGCGGTGGTACAGGAGCCGTGGCAAAGGGGCGTGGGGCGGAGGACCGACGAATTGGGATCCCTACCAAAAGGCCACGGATACTGCCCCTTCCAGTGTCCCGTGGAGGCCTCCTGTGCCGTTATTTTTTGGCGCAGGTTAGGGCCCCCATAGGAAGATCCGTTACTGTTGCTATGGCACTACCCACTCAGTAGGACTGGATAACACTGGGAAAACATTCAAAAATAAAAATATTATTATTATTATTTAGAAAAAATAAATTGAATTATTTAAATGTAATTAAATAGTTTTTACTTAATACTTTTAATTGATAGTTTTTACTATTTGTATTTAACATTGTGTTTTCCCTATTAGAACCAGGAAAAGTGTCAGTTCTGCTGATGGAGAACCTGTATGATCGTGGCGCACTAAAGATCACTTGGACGCCCCCTTCTGGAGAATGGGAGCACATCCGTGTGGTGCTTTCAAATGGAAGTGAAATCCTTGCTAACCAAACTGTGGACAGAATGGCAAAGGAAATACTCTTGTCATGGTTAAATCTGCTGCCTGGCAGAGTGTACAGCATGGCGGTCAGCGTAGAGAATGGAGGCCTGGCTAATACAGTCTTTTACGAGGAGGAGATAGGTAACCATGTGTTAATACTTTAAATTGGTCGTTCACAACTCCAGGGTGCCATCACATATTGTATGTCTTCCTTATTTAACAGCTGATTCTGATCACTGGCATCTTAAGAGAGCTCCATGGACTGAACTGTGTGTCAGATAAGCAAATGTGCAGTCAGTGGTTCCCCAGGAATGTAGTTGTGAATTGCTGCTCTAAATAACTATAAATAATCTAAAATTAATTGAAGACAAATTGTACCTGTTTTTGAAATAGTTCCCTATTCATTATAATTAATTTTAAAATGGCTATACTGTACAAGCCTTTAAAAGTGCCTGTGCCTGAATTTCAGGACTACTTGTTTCGAATCAGGAAAATGATGTAACACATTTTAATTGAACACTGGGTATCACAAGAATATTTGTGGCAAGAGCGCTTTTCAGTCTGCTGTGTTCTGTGTGTTCTGTTTGTCCTGATTATTTTTGTTTATTTTCCTTTTCCACATTTCAAATATGAAAAAGACAACCGACACGGCATTCTTGTAATCTGTTCTCCAGTTTAATCTCTGTCTGACACCTATTTCAAGTGTCTCCACTAATTAGCTGATGAGTTGAATCAGGTGTGTTTAATTAAGGAGTGTTATTGGTACTCCAAGAATGTGGTTGAGAACCACTGCTATGTATTATGAATAGTTCACTGAAATGCAATGAGAATCTTTCAATTTTGTTCCCAAATACTCACTTGTGTTTCTTTCCCAGATTGTTTTCACATTTCCCCCCTTTTTCACATGTAGTCCCTAGCAGTTTTTACAGGAATGTTTCTAAAGCATGGAAATAAAATATTTGTTTACTGTCAAATGATGAAAAGCACTTGTTGCCATTAATGACAGAATATTTTAGATTTTACGCTAAATGCATATATATTCCAAAATATAGACAGTTATTACTGTAGTATGGTCTTTAAAAAAAAAAGTGGACCAAAGGGAGTTTTTCACAGCGATGCCATAGAATGACAATTTTGGTTTCTACAAGAAACCTCTCAGTTAGCAGTTTTTGAAAGCACGATTTTAATAATCTAAAGAACCTACTTCTTATTGGAAAGGTTCCAAGCATGTTTAATGTTCTTAATGGAACCATAGATGCCAATAATTGTCTCAGCTTTTTAAGAGTGGACTGATTGGCCAAAAAAACAAACTTTTGTCTTAGTTGAGTAGGATTTTAAGCCATGTTTGCAATGGAACCCAAGCACACTGTATAATGTGTACACTACACAGTCTGCTATTTAAAACAACAGTAAATGTAGTATGTATGCTTTTCTGTCATGTGAATTCAACACATACAATTATTAGTTATTTAATATTCTAGGTTCAGTACTAGTAAAGTCAGCAGAATTTTGAATCTTCCTAAGTGTAACCACAAGACATGAACAGTATGCATGTTAACATGATTTTTCTGTGAAAACAACACTCACTAACCTTTTCTGGGTAAAGTTATATGCAGTTTTACAATTTTGTCTCCATGACAACATGTTAACCTTGAAATTAAGTGGTTTATAACATAACCTTCACATTTCTATTTTTACTGTAAATCCCCCAAAATGCCCTAAAAATTAATAATACTGTTGTATTTTATTCCTAAAAAAACCATTAATTCAAACTTTAGTTGGGTTTTTGTAACATATTTATTTTGCTATTGGTCTATCTCTTTTCAGGTCTTCCGCCAGTATCTAAATTGCACATCCGTCACACAGACGAGACCTCCCTAAGCGCTCTGTGGACTCATGCCTCTGGCTCATCATCCCGCGATGGCTACATCGTACAGCTTTTTCAAAGCAACACATCTACAGCTATTCAGACACGAACCTTGAGACGTGACATGAGAGAGTGCACGTTTAACATCCTCACGCCTGGTCGCCTGTACGACATTACAGTAACAACTACCACAAAGAACCTGCGCAGTTCTGCTACAGTAAAGGGAAGAACATGTAAGCTTATATTGCCATTTTCTAAAAGAAATTAACTGTGTTCCTCATATAACACTAGAAAGTAATAACCGTTACTGTCTAAAAATCTAGGTATCTTAATAATATTAACAGATACAACTTTTGATTTGAATAATGTATTAATAATTGCTTAGTTTAACTAATGCATGCAGTGTTTTTTATTATTAGTTCATATAAACTAATCTAGTTAAATAATGTTAACAAATTGAACTTTGTTGTAAAACGTTACCAGAAAAACAATAAAATTATTCTGGCCCGCACTACCAGAAGGGTATTGAATTATATTAGGTTGTATTAAAAGAACCAGATGGTGACAGAAAAAGTCTGAAAAAAAGTTGAAATGTCAAAATGTAAGTATTTTCAGTAACTCTTCATAATAGGGTGATATATGTAAACATTAGTTTATGCATGTGAACTATCTAATTGAAAAACAACAATGAACAGCACTTCAGAATTATGTGATGTTGGTTTATGTTAATTTCTACATTCTATATTTTTTACACTTTTACATTTTAGCTGTTCAGTAAATTAATACATTATGAACTAACATCAATTAAACAATTAACCGCAACATTTGTAATTTGAACTTGAAATAAATGTTAAAAAAATCAATGCATTAACTAATATTAACAAACAGAAGTGTCTTAAATTCAACCTGGTCTCATAAAAATTCGTACCTCGGTGCACTCCTTAGGGAGACCGTTTTTATGTACCTTACTGCACGTTTCGCTGCAGTTTCAAATAGAAATGTCCACTGAGTGGCGCTAAAACACAGATTCAATACATGAACCCTGGCACATTTTTATTATGTTGATATAGGCACATATTGCTGTGTTTTTGTTACGTTGCTTCAGGCACGTATTGCGGCGGTTCAGAATTTCTCAATAGGTTGTGTCGAAACGTAGTTACATTTGAACCGGAGCTCCTCACCTTTCAAGTACGTCTCCAGGCTCCGTGTGCTAGGGAACAAACTTACTGGCTCTGAAAACCCATTAATATAAAGCTGGACATGTGTGATGCCAACGTTCAAAAGCATCAGTTTTCCAATCTCCTAGCATGTTAATATGGTTTTTTGAAGTAATAACATGATAGTCTTCAAGTAATTGTGTGAAAATTATGCTTTTTGTCACGGTCCTGCTGGTGTGCCCAGGCTGGCCACCAGATGTCTCTGTGTTTTGAGCACATGGCTTGTTGTTTGTTTGGTGCCATGTGCTCCCATGTCGATTGTCTGTCCCCTCCCATCTTGTTACTTAATCATTGTTTCAGTGGCTCCAGCTGTGTCTCCCTCGTTTTCCTCGTTTGTCTCCCTATATAGTCTCCTTGTGTCTGCAGTCCTGTGCTGATCCGTTGTCTTTCATGTGTCGTGCGTTACGTGAGTGTTTCATGTTGACTGTGCTCCAGTTTTATGCCTGCCTGCCTGCCTGCCTGCTTGTTTTTCCCCTTCGGGGTGGTTTTTGTTCTTCTTTGTTTTATTTTATTATTAAAGATAACTATTTCTCTGCATTTGAGTCCTCAACCTCATCTCTCGTGACAGCTTTTTTAATCGAAACTCTGTACATTTGTGTGAAAAGGAATAAAAGGCATCAGAGTTTTACTGCCTCTAGTGTTCATTTATTTTGGAAACGGCAATGATATATACTTATTGATACGAATTCCGCATCTCACTAAAAAGTGCACCCAGGTACATAAATGCCAAGAGACCAGGTAGGCTAAATTATTATATGAAATTACATGTTTAAAGAATCTGATTGTAATCAAATGATGTGTTCGCAGTGCCTTTAAAGGTGAATCACCTGAAACTAAGTAACAAGGGGAAATCAGATAGTCTGAATGCAAGCTGGGAGAAACCATCTGGAGATCTGGATTTCTACAACTTAGTTCTGTTATGGATTGGACAGACGGTGCACAACGTTTCTGTTTCAGCAAACACAACCTCCACCCTGCTTCCCTTCCTCAGACCCCGGTGCTTTACACAAATTACTAGTTACCACTGTCAGCGGATCACAGACTTCCAAACTAGCTGAGGCCGAATGCCATACAGGTAACATAAACCCAGATGAAATAGGGTTTTAACAAAATCATGGTATGCACTTTACATTGTTATTATGCTCTCTTTCTTACTCTCTTGCTATGGAGGACTTCATGTCTTCCAAGCTATAGACATGTTCTTTTAAGCCTATACTGTATTATATAGGGATTCCAATGCATTCATAAAAATATAATATATAATGTGTTGCATGTAATCATAAATAATTGTTTCCATTTTATATTATAATATTAAACTTTGAAGACTTAAATGTATTAACCCACATGACATATATACACACACATTTAGATATTCAAAGTTTAAGATTATACTATATAGTGGAAACAATTATTTATGATTACATGCAACAAATTATATATTATATTTTTATATAAAATGATGTAAAATATTAATAAACTAATAATAGATCTTATATTTCGCTGCAACTATTTTCCCACAGATTAAATTCACAACAGAAATTCAAAACAATTTGCAGGTTAATACAAAGGGGATTTATGGAATTTCAGGAAGCTCTGCATAAAAGGAGCGGGTCATATTAAACACATCCTGTCGGGCACAAATGTTCTTTCTATTTTCAGCCAGTGTTTAATGAACGCTTGTGAAGTTGCCTAAACAATGGAGGATAGTTACACAATGTACTGCAGCTAGACACCATATATAGGCACATTCAGCCAAAGCCTTCTAATTGAGTAAACATGCATGAGTAAACAACTTTTTTTTCTCATATTCCAATTTAATACACAGAGTCAGCTATAAGTAAGCCAACTGTAAGTTGATTTCTCTAAAAGTGAACACTCTATGTGTGACAACAGGATGCAGAAACAAAATAAAATACATTCTGATAAGTTTAAGCATTTCAAACAGCACCGAGAACCTTTGTTTGACTAACCTAATGATTATTATTATTCTCTTTGGTTTTTAGTGCCTGCTGCTGTTTCTGACATAACTGTCACTAACAGTGGTCCAGATTTTCTGAATGTGTCATGGAAGGCAGCAGAAGGAGATGTGGACAATTACATGGTGATGCTAAGGGACCAGGAGAAGATCGTACACACTCTCGCTGCATCTAAAACAACCACAGAGTGTGTTTTCAGGAGTCTGGTTTCTGGCCGACTGTACACCATCTCCATTACCACACACAGTGGCAGTTACAGAAACCAAACACTTGTACAGGAGAGAACACGTAAGCAACAATAGTAGCATCATGTGGATAGTTCTTACATTTCTGAAATTTCATAGCAAAATCAAAAGGAAAAATACTGACTTTAATTATCCCCAGTTTTAATTTTCCATTAAAACAGTACTGAAAATTACAGTACTGAATTGAATCCATTAAATGATTTTGTTCTTGTTGTGCTTTACAAATATACTTTTATAATTCAAATAATATGTATTTTCTTCCACATTTCAATATTACCTTTACACTAGGCTACTAAGAACTGAAGGGACATTAATTGTCTTATTACAAGTATTTGATTTTAGGGCACATGATACGTTTATAGATTTTTGGGAGGTTTCCATATTTATCAGTCTTTTTTTCACAATGATTAAAGTATAATGTGTTGTTTTTAATGTTACATTATAATTTGAGAATAATAAAACTGCACTATTTCCTCTTTCAGAGCCGTCCACAGTCCAAAACCCCACCGCCATCCACTCAGCCAGAGATGACTTTCTAAAGGTTTACTGGAATCATGCATCTGGGGATTATGACTACTACGAAGTGGAGATCGAATATAACTGCACACATCTTCAAAATCAGAAGCTCAATAGGACACAACGTGAATGTGAGTTCAATGATCTGGTTCCAGGACGTCTCTACACTGTGACCATCAGCACCTGGAGTGGCCAGTACAACTCTACTGTCTCTATACATGGCAGAACATGTGAGTTACATCATGCTTTAGCCTCTGTTTTTCCCATTATCAAGGGGTATGCAATATCTCATTAAAAATAAATATTAAAGGGGTGGTTGATTGCGATTTAATTTTTGTTTTTACGTTAGTGTGTAGTGTTGCTGTTTGAGCATAAACAACATCTGCAAATTTACGACGCTGAAAGTTCAGTGCAAACGGAGATATTGTATTTTATGAATGAATTAATAGATAAATGAATGAATGAATGAAAAGTAAAAAGTCATTGTAATATTATTTGAAGTTCTCTGCTGGATATTTTTTCTCTTTATTTCCATTGATGCGAATTTGATAACTTGGGTACATTGCATAAATCCTCTTTATGTATATTTCTTCTTCTTCTTCTTTTGCATTTAAATACAATTATATGTTTAAATATCAAAGACATTTTGATTTTCCATTTCATAATTTATTTTTTCACTTTCTAGTATGAGTAAAAATCTAATCAGTAGACTACAATAAAAATCATATGTCACCCTTATGTATTTCAGTCCCGGGTGCTGTGGGTAATTTGTCCCTAACAGAGTATGGAACCAGTTTTCTGAGGGTGAACTGGACGTCTGCTCCAGGAGATGTAGATAACTATGAGGTTCAGATTCTCTTCAATGACACACAGGTGTCACCCTCTGTGAATTTGAGCAGTATGGTTCGGGAACACCTGTTCTCCGCGCTCACACCTGGTCGGCTCTACAAGATTTTGCTGTCTACTCACAGTGGGTCATACCAGCGCGCAGAGATCCTTGAGGGCCGCACAGGTAAGGTTTTACAATGGAAAGATTTGTATTGTATAATAACCTCGTAAATTTGTAAATTTGTCATTAATTATTTTGCTTCAAAATCAAAAGAAAAGAATAAGAAATAACATTTCCCATATAAAATGAACAAAATTAGTTTTGCATTGGCATTCAGACATAATTTTCATGGATTCAAGTATATAAATATATATATATATACATTTACATTTGTGCATTTATTGTCAGTATGTGTGTTTCCTGAGAATCGAACCCACAACCTTTGCAATTTTAAATGGGGGTAAATATCATTATGAAATAAATGTTTTTCTCAAATACACATTGAACTCCTAGGAATTCATATGAGTAAAATATCTCTGAAGTATATTCCCATTCATATTCACAATTTTGAGCACTTCAGGGTGATTATGAACATGAAATTATCAAGCCATGGCTTCCTGTTTCACAGAAATATGAATAGGAGGGGAAACAAAGCCCACATTCCCTTAATCATCCACCACAATGAAAAAAAAGAAAGAATATATTTCTGATGTACAGCAAAAGATAATTGAGCTTCACAAATTAGTGAAGTGGCTTTGAGAAAAGAGCTAGAGCAGTGAAAATTCCCGTTTCCACCATCAGGGCAATAATTAAGAATTTCCAATCAACAGAAAATTTTACAAAACTGCCTGGAAGAGGACGCGTGTTTCATAATGATATTTCCCCCCATTTTAAATTTGTATTATCCAATGAAAGGTTAGATTTTTTTTATTTTTTTAAATAAAAGGTCAAAAGTATTAACAATGCAGATTAATTTTCACAGCCTTCTTTGATCATATCTACCAAGGGTGCCGATATTTCTGGCTATGACCGTATATACACATTATATTAATATTGTTGTATTGGAATAAATGTATGTTGATCTAAATAATCGCAATGCAGTAATTTGTCTCTGTTATACAGTAAAAAAAGGTATTTTTAGTAATGATGATATTATATAGTATTATAATAATGGTCTTGTGCATTACAGTAAGGAGAATATAGGGGAAATGTGTGTAATTTTTACGAAAAAGTTTAAAATAAATAAATAAAAAGATGGAAACCGCAATCGTCTTTTCTCCCCTATTGTGACGTATATCCAAGTGAAATGGCTTCTTAAGTAAAAAAAAATAACTATAACAGTGTTGCAAATATTGCAGACTATTATTCTTAATAAATTGAGAGAAGCAGAAATAATTATCAAGATTAAAATTAATTGTGCAGACCTATCTCAACAGAACCAAAACTGAACTAACTTGAGCTGAGTAGTGACATATTATCTTTTAAAGACAGTATATACTGTTAAATATATACAGTTTTCAAATAAATAATTTTATTTGAACTTTGGAGCAAAATGTAGAGCAAAAAACAACTCTTTAAATATAATTTTTACAATGAAGCTAATTATTTTACCACTGCATCACTAACCCAGTGGTTTATGAGGTACAATATTATTAATGTATTTTTTTTTTATCATTTGCGCAATATTGTAACAGAATTAACACTGATTCTGTGTTGAATTAGATGTTAAACTTGACAGGATTTGAATCCAAATGTATCATTATCATCATCACAGTTTGAAGATATCCTTTTTCCCATTTTACCACCAGTACCCAGTCAAGTTCAGGATCTCCATCTTGGCGCTGGCACTGCAGACAACAGTCTTAGAGGCTCTTGGTCCTCTGGTGATGGAGACTTGGACTTTTACTCAGTGTATCTGTTTCATGGGACACATGTCCAGGACATCGGACATGTTCCTAAGCACATCACGCAGACAGAATTTCACAACCTGTTACCTGGTCAACTGTACTCTGTTACTGTGCAGTCGGTCAGTGGAATGCAGACTAACAACAGGACAACTAGTGGCAGAACAGGTATGAAATACACATAATAGCTGTAATTTACATGTCAGAATTAGATTTTCTAATAGAAATATGATACTTCATGCATTTGAGTTCCTCTGAAACCCCCCACCTTCCCCAGCTCCACCTGTATAGATCTGCTATGGGTTATTTTATATGCTATTTGTGCAGCAGCAATATGTCTTAAATACTCACATCACTGTATCACCGTATGCATTGGTAATAGCAAGTTCCTGTACTTGCTTGCAGCAGCAGCAATAATCTACAACAACAGGAATGACTAACAGCAGCAGCAATTCAGCAGCAGCAGTGTAGTAGATCAATTCCGCCAAGACCAAATACATTAACATTGTCATATCCATTACCATGCTAAAATCTTCCAAGAGTTGTCATGATAGAAATACAATAATATTGTCTTAGAAGAGCTTGAAAAAAGAAACTACAGTCTAATGTGTGCTTGTGTGTGTTTCAGACCCCTCCACAGTGACAAACCTGCGACTAGATAATGAACTCAGCACACACAATCTGTTAGTGAGCTGGACGGCAGCTGTGGGAGTTTATGATGGTTACAGTCTACAGTTATTAGATGAGCGCGAAAGAGTGATCGCCAGCACTTCTGTGCCCGCTACTAACAACCACCATCTGTTTACAAATTTAACTCCAGGAAGGTTGTACAAAGCACATGTTCAGACACTTAGTGGCACTGCCAAAAGCAAGAACATCACTGCTGAGGGACAAACACGTAAGACACACATCTTGCAGCATTTTTTTCGCTGTGTATTCACCACATAATTGAGTTTGTAATCTCACTTGGTAAAAAAAATATTGAGCAAAAGAACACTTTTATGGTATTTTTACTATATCTAAATTATAACACATCTTACTGTTTAGCATTAAGAATACTTTGAGCTCTGTTAAACACATTTTACTTCAAATAGATAAATTCTGTAGAATTTTCCAACCAAGTTATCATGGAAAAACAAAGATTTCATGTCTTTCCCAGAATCGCTTAATGGCAAGACAATTTACAAGACTTGTTCTCCTAATCTCATCAGGTCCAGCAGCAGTGGCCGGGCTACACATATGCTCCAACACCAGCACTGAACTTTCATTCTGCTGGACTGCACCGGAGGGCGGGGTGGACGGTTTTGATCTGTATCTGTATGATCAGATTGAGACAATGCAGTCCAATAGGACACTGAGAGAAGATGCTCTGGGCTGGTCCTTCACGCACCTGCTGCCAGGAACACTGTATAAGATGATGATCACCAGCAGGAGTGGGAAACTGAGTAGTCGGTCATCTATTTGGGCACGTACAGGTGAATACTGAAGCTCTATTCAGTATGTAATATTTCCTAGTTAAAATGCTTCACAACAATTACCTACTCTCCCAAAACATATTGCATTGCTCATCCAAAACTTTATTTATTAAGAATAAATACTTGTCCCTGGATTTGATTTTTAGGTCCATTTTGACCTTTATGATGACCTTTTCTTTTAAAGTTTCCCTTTAGTCAAAACCATGTAAGTATATTCCATGAAATGTATGACTGTATAAAATAATTACAAATAATACAATTAGAAATATATTTAACTGAAGTAAAATGTAATACTAATGGGAGTTCCTAAAAAAATGAAAAAATAAACTGAAAACGTGTGCTAAATTATGTATGATAAATTACATAGCTTTCGTATTTTAAATCAATGCTGGGTGGTCTGAATTAATTAATTAATTCTTCCAAACCCCATTTTCAGTATCCAGTACAATTAGAAAATAAATAGCTATCTGATTGACATAAAATATCCAGCCACCCAGAGGTTCTCATTTTCCAAAGGTACAAACTAACTAAAAACTATCTATGAACAATTCAAACTAATTAAAACTAAATTCAAAATACAACAACATACATTTCTAAAGCTACCAAAAATATAAATAAAGTATATATAAACAATAAAGTTCCATGGCATTTTTCTCAATTTATTTAAAATTTAGCCGTTATTTCTGACCTTACTCTTTCTAATTTCTCTAATAAAAAACATTCAATTAATATTTTTTTTTGGATGTTTAAAAAACTCTTGTTTGTTTGTTTTTACAGCTCCTGCCTCTGTCATAAACCCCCATGTTGAGAATCAGGGTCAAATGGACAGTCTTCTTCTGAGCTGGATGCGTGGTCCTGGAGGACTTACTGGATATTCAGTCACTGTGGATGGCTTTGAACAGCGGTTGGGTCCAGAGAGCACACAGGTCATCTTTCACGGGCTGGTGGCTGGAAGGCTTTATTCTGCTACGCTTCAGAGCTGGAGTGAAGATCTGACCACCACAACGACTGCAATAGGGCGTACAGGTCAGTGCTGCTGCAAATCATACAGCCCTGAAGATATGTTTTACATTATAACTGATCTAATGCCATAGTGATGTGCCAGTTTCATTTAGATTTAAAATATTTTTATATTTGAAGCAGTATGCAACAGTATGCCTGTGCTGCAACACTTTTCCTTCCTGCAGCTCTCAGGTTTTGTTCAGTGATTCATTTTATGAGAATAAATTTGCATCATACTTGAAATGAGAATAAATTAAAGCATCATACTTGAAATATAGTGCCCAATTCAAATTAATGAAGCTTTTATGATGCTGTAATACTGATTTGTGGTCTTTTTGAAGTAGTATTCACCGTCCATCAAATGGAAAAGAGCAGCTTGGACATTTTACTAAAATCAAAGCGCAACCAATGCACTACAGTTCTTAAAGCTAAATTTCTCGTTATATCACCACAGTTCCTGCACCGCCATCATCAGTGTCTGTCAACAGCTCTTCTGGCTCAGTGGAGATAAAGTGGCATGTTCCAGATACAGGAGACTATGATGATTTTGACGTGACATGGTTTCCTCGGGACACACTTAATGTTTCTGGACTTCATCCCACTCGGTATATACTGGAAGGACTTTATCCAGGACGGCTCTATAATATCAGCCTTCGGACTGTCAGTGGGATGACGTACAACCCTGTAACCTACAGTATTCCTGTTTACCACACCATCAGAACCCGTGAGTACAGTCATGTACATTAATTAAATTAATTAAAAAAATATAATCTTAAAGTATTGAAGAATGTGATTAACCTGATAAAAAAAACACTAAAATCTAACCACAATAGAATAGTAAAACCTAAAAACCTGTGGGTTTTGTGTTGTATATGGCTCTTTAATTCCAGATTATTTGGAATCAGCTTGATTCCAGTTTTTCAGATTAATTTTAGTGAGTCAATTCCAAATTAATTGTTTTGAGCCTTTAAGGGATTGTTCACCCAAAAATGAAAATTCTGTCATTAATTACTCACCCTCATGTCGTTCCAGACTAATTGTTGAATAAAGTAATTATTTTAGTTTTCTTTGCACACAAAAAGTATTATCGAATCTTCATAAAATCTCCTTGCTGCGTTTCTGGACCTTGACCGTGGTAGTTCCCTTGCTGTCTATGGAGGGCCAGAGAGCTCTCTGATTTCATAAAAAATATCTTAATTTGTGTTCCGATGACGAACGGAGGTCTTACGTGTTTGGAATGACATGAAGGTGGGTAATTAATGACAAAATTTTCATTTTTGGGTGAACTATCCCTTTTAAAAAAAAGTCTGTATTTGTTTGAATTATCTGTTTCATGAAGACTCACTCACTTGAAAACACTCTCTGATCACCCCCTGCTGGTGTAATGACGTATCCAACAAAAAAGAGTAACTGAATGAAGCAGACAATGAATCAGAAGGATTGTTTTTGCTGAAGAGAATCAAAAGTGTCAAATCACTGGGATGAATCAATCCCATCCCAGCTCTACTGGAATGTTTAGTAGTTTAGTAACTAAGGTAATTAACACAGTTTATTCCTAGGCACTAAAAAAAACAATTCTTTACTGGATTGACTTCCACCCATAGTCTATGGGAGATTTGAGTGTTGATGGGCATACAATTGGGACCAATTTTAGCTAAATATTTGCATGAATTGAAAGCATTCTCTCTTGGGTTTTGAAGAACACTAGTGGTTTCTCCTTTCTTATTCAGTTCATAATGAAGAAAATTTAGAGCTCAGGAGTGTGGTTTTAGATGCATGACAAGCAAATAACTTTTACCAAAGCAACTTACAAGCAATTTGTCAAAGAGCATTGGTTTAAGCATGTGGGGCGGTTAAAGGCTTGCGTAAGAGATGTGACTTCAGGTGCTTTTTGAAAGATGTGATGTTCTCAGCAGTCCAGATCAAGGCTGTAATCTCATTCCACCAGGGAGGAGCAGAGAGGGTTCAATGAATTGGATAATGATTTTGGTAATATTTGCTCACAAATGTGTTCATAACCGAATCCTTTTCTCTATAGCTCCACATTCAACTCAAAGCATCCACTGTTTCCCCCTGAGCTCCACCTCTGTCTCCTGCTCTTGGACACCCCCAGAGTCTGATTTCGACTCTTATGTTGTGGAATGCCACAAACAAAGTTCCAGGATGCCGGTGTACACATACACACTTGGACACAATGCTCTCTCGCAGCGTTTTGACAGGCTGGAACCCTTTAGAAACTACACCATCTACATCACAGTGATGTCTGGAGACAAGCAGAGTTTAAACACAAAAACCAGCGTTATCACTATGATCGACAGTAAGTGACAGTATAACACATGCTTGCTCTTCCTCCTTGAAATCACCAACTCTCACTGAAAATGAATGACTTCTGGTCACTTTGTTGCTCTACATAACTGCGTAATGTGATCTCAACATGGCAGCCATCATGAGGGTGATCCACTCCATGTAAAAAAATTAAATACTTTTGGTAACACTTTAGTATAGAAACCAATTCTCACTATTAACTATTTGCTTATTAATTAATAATTGTCTATTATTAACATATTGGCTGTTTATTAGTACTTATAAAGCACATATTCTGCATGACCATATTCTACATCCCTAATCCTACCAAATACCTAAACTTAACAACTACCTTACTAACTATTAATAAGCAGCAAATTAGGAGTTTATTGAGGCAAAAGTTATAGGTAATGGTTTGGTTATACCAAGCGTGACCTAGTTTTTTCTAGATTAACTTTTTGATTAAGAAAAAATAATAAAATTTTAGTACAGATTTTTCCATCGATTGAAGGCTAAATCATTTTTGTCATGCAGCGCCTAGCAACATTTCTTTATGAGTTTGTTGCTTTTGGAACAATTTAAAAAGTCTAGTACTGTGTGATATTCAGTCATTTAGTGTATGATGCCTAGTTTTTCTCTTTAACCGTTTACAAAGTCAGCAGGTGTATGATGCCAAGTGTTTTAAAATCTGTTCCATATTTGAAAGTTATGAAGTGTATTCAAGCCTTTAACTGACTAATCATATAAAGCATGCTTCTAATATATAATTTAGATTGACCTAAACTCAAGAGATATTTGTTTTTCAGGGCCCCCTATCCCACCGGTGACAGTACGGGTCAGTGAGCAGTCCACAGTCATCACTCATTTCACCATCCTGTTTAAGTTCAACTGCAGCTGGTTCAGTGATGCTAATGGGGCTATTCATTTCTTCACAGTAATCGTCACTGAGTCAAATGGTACCAGTCATTTTCATTTCAGTTTCTTTACCTGAGTTAGAATTTATGGCAATATTTTCGCCATTTGTCTCTTATTATGCTTCTCTAAGAACTGAATCCAGTCTCGTTTCATTTTATTCACAGATATTGATAATGTCCTGCCAGAGCAAAGACATCCTTTGCCATCTTATCTGGACTACAGACAAAACCGCTCCATCAAAGCATACCAGACCAGCTACTTTCACAGCCTGTGTGCCGAGGGATCTGACAGCAAGATCCGTGTTTTTGAGATAAACCTCGGAGGAGGAATGAAACGTTTGGGGGGAGCTTGTAAATGGGATCCAGAATCTATCCAGCATGGAACGCATTTCTGTGACGGGCCGCTCAGACCCAGAACATCATAACGGTACTATTAAATAGCTTTATAATATATTTGTTGTAGTATCTTACCTTACATAAAGTTTGTAGTGTTCATCCATCTCAGTGTCAGTGCGTTTTAGTATAAAGTTGCCTTTGTATTAAAAATTGACAATAAGCATTTAAGTTGAACATTTAAAAGGTGCTAGTGAATATCATACCAAAATTATTTCATTTATTCACTCTCATTATTAATATTCAATATCTGTATTTACATTCATTCTTTTGTGGAACATCAAAGGAGATGTTTAGAATAATGTTCATGGTGCTTTTTTTGTACAGTGAACATTTTTTGATGGGTCCTCTCAAGCTCTCAAAATGACCAAAACGTGATTACATTAAAATATTATAGATGATATGAATATGAGAAAATGACAGAATTGTAATTTTTAACTGAAATCATTGTTTGAACTCAGGTTTAAGATGTGTAATTCTGAATATTCCCGCTTTACTGTCTCAGATTACGTGTTCGTGCCTTCACTCAGCTGTTTGATGAAGAAAACAGAGAATGTGTGCATCCCCTTTACACCGACACATACCTTTCCCTCCCATTAACGACTCAATCAGGTAAAACAGTTGTTTTTTAGTGTGAAAATTCAATAGGACAGTTGAGTTTATGGTTGTTGGGATGAGAACATGACATAGGCCAGATTCAATCCAGTTCCCCATGTGTACTACCACTGTGTCATGGCATGACTCAAACCTTTTTTTATTAAATAATGTAATTTCTCTCACTGTTTTTGCCATTCAGCGCTACGAAATGGACTCACAGGAGGACTCACAGCTGCTACGTTTCTAGTCGCCATGGTGCTCGCTGTGACCGTCTTACTCATTTACAGAAAGAGGGCTCACAAAATGTGAGTACGTACACATTTGTTAACACACAATGTTTGTTATTGTTACTGTGCTGATCTTTATTTGTATGTGTTCTTCAAGAGCCGTGAAGGAAAGTCCAGTAATGAAAATGTGCATGTGGAAGGCGCTGCCTACCTCACAGATATGCTCAGGCATAAGGAGGTACCACAACACTTTATGTCTCCTTATACAAATGACAGAGGAAAACAAATAATATTAAAGGAATGGTTCATCCAAAATGGAAAAATTTGTCATTAATTACTCACCCTCGTGTCGTTCCAAACCTATAAGACCTTTGTTCATCTTTGGAACACAAATTAAGACATTTTTGATGAATACTGAAAGCTATCAAACCCTCCCATAGACAGCAAGGATCCTTACACAATCAAGGCTCAGAAGCGTTGCAATTACATCCTTAAAATAATCCATGTGACATCAGTGGTTCAACTCTAATTTTATGAAGCTACGAGAATATTTTTTGTGCGCAAAGAAAACTTCAGCTTTGATCTGAACGTAAACACCATATCCGCGAACATATGCATAAGTTGCACAAGATGCACAAGAAATGGTGTAACCCCAGAAATATCTCCATTCTGTCGCGTTCCTGCTCGCCTCATCTAGAACATCTCTCCATTATCTGCCGCCCGTTCTATCTGCCCCGGGAATTTTCATCAATCGTCATTACTTCTGTCTACATTCCACCACAGGCTGACACTAGTTTGGCTTTGTCCAATCTTCACGATGTGCTCAGCGGATATAACAACATACATCCTGACACTGCCTTCATCATCGCCGGGGACTTTAACAAAGCTAACCTCAAGACGGTTTTGCCAAACTTTCATCAGCATATATCCTGTCCAACCAGAGGACTGAATACACTCGATTATTGCTACACTCCGCTCAAAAATGCCTACAAAGCCCACTCACTGCCGGCTTTTGGCAAATCAGATCATGCCGCCATTTTCCTCACACCGGAATACAAACAAAGGATCGTTCATGAACCGCCGGTGGAAAGGGAAGTGACGCGTTGGTCCTCCCACTCTGAAGCTATGCTACAGGCGTCTCTTGATGACGTCGACTGGGACATGTTCCGGGCGAGTTCATCTGATGTCAGCGAATTCACGGATGTAGCATTAAGCTTCGTAAACACACTAACCGAACAGGCCACTGAAACGGTAACAATAAGGACATTTTCTAATCAGAAACCGTGGGTGGACAGATCAATCCGCGATGCGGTTAACCATCGCACTGCCGCATACAACGCCGGTCTGTTGTCAGGAAACATGAGCGAGTACAAAGCTTCGTGCTACGCTCTCCGGCGTGCAATAAGAGCCGCTAAACGCCGGTACAATGAGAGAATTGAGTCACATTTCCAGCTCAATGACTCTCGACGCATTTGGCAGGGACTGAAGACCATCTGTTCCTCTGGAAATAACTCCTCCGCAGAGGTGAGAGCAGATCCGTTGCTGGCTGAAGAGCTAAACACCTTCTACGGCCGCTTTGAATGTAATGGCGGCGCGACTCTGCCGAGTAGTGCGTCAGGAAGCAGCAGACAGAGCAGCGATCATGTTATCACCGTGTCAGAGGATGAAGTTCGAAGGGAACTAAGGAGAGTGAACGTCAGAAAAGCAGCAGGACCCGATGGGATTACTGGCCGCGTTCTGAGGTCCTGTGGTGATCAGCTTGCTGGTTTGTTTACTTCCATATTTAATGAGTCCCTTGCTACCTCTGTTGTTCCCACCTCCTTTAAAAAATCTGTCATAATCCCTGTGCCTAAGAACAGTAAACCCTCTTGCCTGAATGACTATCGTCCAGTTGCCCTCACATCGACAGTCATGAAGGTTTTTGAGAGACTTTTAAAGAAACACATTTGCTCCTCCATCCCTACTACTTTGGACCCTCTTCAGTTTGCCTATCGGCCAAATAGGTCTACTGATGATGCCATCTCCCAGGTACTGCACTCCTCCCTCACTCACATCGACAGCAAGAATGGCAACTATGTCAGGCTGCTATTCATTGACTATAGCTCAGCTTTCAACACTATAGTCCCCACCAAGCTAGCTGTCAAACTCTCAGACCTCAGCCTTAACACTTCACTCTGTGACTGGATTCAAGATTTCCTCACCGCCAGACCACAAGTGGTGAAAGTCGGCCAGTTCACCTCCAACTCCATCACCCTGAAAGTAGGAGCCCCACAGGGCTGTGTCCTGAGCCCCCTGCTCTACTCTCTCTACACCCACGACTGTGTGTCCTCTCACTGCTCCACTTCTATTGTCAAATTTGCGGATGATACTGTGGTTCTGGGCCTCATTAACAACGATGACGAGGCCGCATACTTGGATGAGGTGGAGAGACTCACATCATGGTGCCAGGACAACTGTCTCTCTCTGAACGTGAGCAAAACTAAAGAGCTGATTGTAGACTTCAGGAAGAGACAGCAGCGGCCCTACACTCCTCTTATGATCAGTGGGACCCCTGTGGAGAGGGTGAGTAGCTTCAAGTACCTCGGTGTAAACATCTCCGAGGACCTGACATGGACTACACACATTCAAACTCAGGTTAAGAAAGCCAGGCAAAGACTGTACCATCTGCGACAGCTGAGGAAATTCAGGGTCTCACCAGCTATCCTGAAAACTTTCTATTCAGGGGCCATAGAAAGTGTACTGACCCAGTGCATCTCAGTGTGGTATGGTAATTCCTCAAACCAGGACTGCAAAGCTCTACAGAGAGTCGTGCGCTTAGCTGAGCGCATCTCAGGATCTACTCTCCCCTCTCTACAGGGCATCTACCTCAAACGCTGCAAAAGCAGAGCTGCTAAAATCCTCAAAGATTCAACTCACCCCGGTAACCATCTTTTCTGTTTACTGCCATCTGGCAAGCGCTTCAGGAGCATGATGGCAAAGACTGAGAGACTGAGGAGGAGCTTCTTCCCTCAGGCCATCAGGCTCCTTAACACAAACCCGGTCTCATAAACACTTACAAGATTGTTAACTGTAAAATGTATATTCTCATCACCCGTATTGCTGCTTTGTGTACATACCCTGAACAACCCGTCTGCACATCCCTCTTATTCATATTACTATTTATTCAGTCCCAGTACACTGTTTTTTTTTTGCACATCTATTGTTTTGCACTTTTTATTCCATTGCACATTTTATTCTTATTTATCTTTTTTTACCATATATATGCTCTTGTGTTGTGTTACTTTTATATCATTTTTTATTGTTTTGCACTGTCCACTGAGCGGACCTGATTTGATTTACATTTCACTTCTGATTATACCCTGTATAATTTATTATGTGACAAATAAAGGAACCTTGACCTTGAAGTTGTTTATTTATGTAATACTCTCCCACATGGCGCCAGGGTGACGTGGAGGAGACAAATTATTGAATAAAGTCATTATTTTTGTTTTCTTTGCGCACACAAAGTATTCTCGTAGCTTCGTAAAATTACGGTTGAACCACTGATGTCACATGGATTATTTTAACGATGTCCTTGCTATGTTTCATGTTTCTGAGCCTTGATCGTGTAAGGATCCTTGCTGTCTATGGGAGGGTCAGAGAGCCCACTGAATACATTAAAAATATCTTACTTTGTGTTCCGAAAATGAACCAAGATCTTACAGGTTTGGAACATCATGAGGGTGAGTAATTCATATTTATAATAATATTTTGTCAAGTACGACTGATATATGTGCCAAGACTTAGGCTAAATTCCTCAAAAACATGCTTGTTCATAAATAATTCAATGTAGAGTTTATTTTAAACATTTATTAATTTAAGCAATGATGTTATTGATTTAGAATTTATGTTATATACTAGCCCAGTCCAAGCAGTCCACTTTGAGTCTCATCTTGCTAAACTTCAAGCTGATTGCAGTTACCTTCTGTCTGAAGAGTTTGAGGTAATGCACTGTGTATAACGAAAATGAAACACTAAACATCTAAGTCCATCAAAGAAGCAAATGAACAATAGTCAGTTCATGGAATGTTTAACTTTACATTCCATCATTCCAGTTTGCTCTAATCTAAATAAACTATTTATCAGCAAACAAGCTGAACTTTATCATTTGAATGCACTACCTACTGATTATTGCCTCAACCTTTACCCAATGCTGAAAAGGGCCTAAAGGACATGGGACGGACCCAAACTCAGAATGTTGCGCGTCTACTTGGGAACCGAAGCAAAAATCGATACAACAATATACTGCCCTGTAAGTTGAGACAAATGGTATTGTAAGTAAAATACAAGTATTATACATTTACATCTCAAAAGTATATATACTTGGCATGATATAATAATTTTCACCAACAATATGGCATCCGCATTCAAATGGATTATTCCAGTTACAGTATACAGTAGTTGTTATGGGGTCATTTTCACTCTGCAATTGCCCATAATGCAAAGAAGCTTGATTCTAAACTCTTTTAACTGCAGACGACTCAACGCGGGTAAGACTGTCTTGCTTGGAGGATGACCCCTATTCAGACTACATCAATGCTAACTACATACCTGTAAGTTGAACATATGTTCTTCATTTGATTGGCTAAAAAAATGGGTGAAATTGTGGGTTGTGTGGTGTAAAAGATAAAGATGTAGGTTCATGTAGGTTTTGGATTTTATACTGACACCGGAATGCAGCTTCATACAAATACAAGTGTCTTGGTTGCTGATCATAGAAATGTGGTGGTATTCAATGACAGGGATGTCACAAGTCACTTAACCCACCTAAAATATTCAAATCAATTATATATTATTCTATATATTTTATCTGTCATTTTTTCGTAGACCAAACCATCATATCTTAAACTTCAGAACTAGGACCTGTGGGAGGCTGCTGAATACTCCATTCTACAGTGTAACAAATACTGCAAACTAATGTTAACATTAAGTTTTTATTGAGTTATATGGCAATGATATCTGTGTAATTTTATTTAACATATTTACATTATTTAATTTAGCCCCATTCATACTGTTTAAGATGTTCAATGTGTTTGAATCTTTAGAATAATTTATTTTGAGCAACAATTAAGAAAATAACAAAAAAAAACGTATTCTACCACATGTTGTAATATAACATTCCTTAAAGTTGTTACAAACAGTAAGTGACAATTTATTCCATTTCTACAGCAATGACGTGAAGAAAAGTAAATTAATTTCATTCATTTCATTACCTGCATTCATCAAGTTCAACCATTCCACCCTATGAGTTACTGTATGACAAAAAGGATCAAATAAATATTTTTCCCTCCGAATTTGCATGAAATATAAATTTAGCAACGATTACTTGATTAGTCACAAAACATCTATAGCCATCTGACAGCTTATATAACTGTGAAAGATAAATGTTTAACCTTTTTACTCAATATGTAATAGATTTGTGAGTGTTTATTTTACTTTGGTGTTTACTCAAAACTTAACTACCCACATCAAGGCTTTACACTGTATACAGATGTCTTACATTTTGGTGACAGGGCTTAATAACTGCAAAACCTAGAAAACAATTAGAAAATGTCAAATAAGACTGAACATATAATATGTAGTTTGTCCTCCTGAGGTTGACAGTCAGCATTTACAGTATGGACAAGCAACTCCTTTACTGACAGTTTATTATCAAATTCATTATAAACAAAATATTTGTACCCTGGACACCACCTCAGAGCAAGTCAATGGTCATTTTTGTCCATAGATTCAAAAGTATTTCTGTGTCTGTTTAACAGGGTAACAATTTCAGATGGGAGTACATTGCCACACAAGGCCCTCTCCCAGGTACCAAGGATGATTTCTGGCGCATGGTGTGGGAACAAAACGTGCACAGCCTAGTAATGGTGACTCAGTGTGTGGAGAGGGGCATAGTGAGTGTAGAGGCTTCTAGTGCTGGTTTTCTGGTGATCTGGACTGGTCTCATGTTATACTTTTGTGGATATGTGTATGATTCAGGTGAAGTGTGATCGATACTGGCCAATTGACAGTGAGCCTTTGTATTATGGAGATGTTGTCGTGCAACTGCTTGATGAGAAGATCCTCCCGGAGTGGACCATTCGGGACTTCAAGATATCATGTGTAAGTGTCAAATAAATAGATATATTGAACTGAAATACAAATATTTGATACTTAAAGGTGAACTTTAAAGGTATTTACTACTATAAGCTAAATTATTTACTTCTTAAAGGTATCTATTTTTATTGGTAAATTGTAAAAACATGTTTACGTTAAACATACTTTACTCCATAATGAATGTTGGCTTCATTTGCATGCAAAATTAGTATTTATCTTTTATTTTTATTTATTTTTCTCTTTTTGGGGTAAAATATGACCTGGACATTTCTTTGCAAGATTCAGCAGTTTGGGAAAGCTGTTTTGAAACTTGTTTTTTGCAACTTTGTAATTTAGTGGTACAGAAACTCTTTTAAGCATATGTGACCCTGGACCACAAAACCAGGCATAAGGGTCAGATTTATACATCATCTGAAATTTCCATTGATGTATGGATTTGTTAGCATAGGACAATGTTTGGCGGAGATAAAACCATTTGAATATCTGGAATCAGAGAGTGAAATAAAATCCAAATATTGAGAAAATCGCCTTTAAAATTGTCCAATTGAAGTTCTTAGCAAATGCATATTACTAATCAAAAATTAAGTTCTGATATATGTACGGTAGGTAATTTAAAAATATCTTTATGGAACATGAGCTTTACTTAATATCCTAATGATTTTTGTCACTAAAGAAAAATCGATCATTTTGACTCATACAATGTATTGCTGGCTATTGCTACAAATATAACCGTGCTACTTATGACTGCTTTTGTGGTCCAGGGTCACGTATATGAAGAAATAAAGTTCATGACTGAATGAATTAATAAAATAGCAACTAGTAGTTTTTATAAGATGAGATGAATTGATGCAAAGTCTTTTTTCAGGAGGGTCAGTTGAGATACCCCAGGACCGTGCGTCAGTTCCATTACACCATTTGGCCAGATCACGGTGTCCCAGAAACAACCCAATCACTTGTTCAGTTTGTGCGAACAGTCAGAGATTACATTGACAGGACAATTAGTCCAGGAGTGTCTGTAGTACACTGCAGGTATCTGAGTATCATCTAAACATGTTTGAAGAACATTTCAGGGTGTTCACATGCAAAATATATTTACAATGGATATGTTTTTCTCTGTCGCAGTGCTGGTGTTGGCCGAACTGGCACTTTCATTGTACTGGATCGTGTTTTACAGCAATTGGACAGGAACTGCACAGTGGACATTTATGGATGTGTGTTTGATCTACGCCTGCATCGCTCATACATGGTACAAACGGAGGTACGAGTCTGTCTGTATAGCAACACAAGCAACATTTATAGTGGTGTCAGACTGACATTGCTTAATGAAATAATTCCAGTTGAACAGAAGTTTATCTAAAGTGCCCTACACAGACGAACACAGTCACTGAGAAAAATTGCTTTTTTGATTGATTTAATACATTTTATGTGTCATTATCATTATAGTTGCAGTGTGGACTTCCCCATTCCCCATAGAGTTATCGTCTTTGGCATGAATTGGCTTTAAAATGTCCAATTCCAGTTAGAAATCAAATTGCCTAAATGTGTAGTTACTCTATTTTGCCTCTGTAGGTTTAATGAAATGTGTGACTTGATTTATAAGCACCCTAATATGATGGACTTCTCTTCTACAGTCTCAGTATGCTTATATCCATTAGTGTGTGCGGGACATTTTGAGGGCTCGTAAACTTCACTGTGAGAGAAAGAACCCTCTTTTCCCCATCTACAATAACCTATTATAAAGGTAAGCATTGCATGTTTCACTTAGACACTTTATGGATGCATATATATGATTCTGTTTCATGCTGACTTTGATTTTGAGGACAAATGTCCTGAACTTATGTGAGCTTATGTAATTGTACGTATTTTTTTTCACAGAGTGTGTGTATCATGAAGATCGTGAAGATTGTTATCCTTATTGAACAAGAACAGAGAAGATGTTTTTTGTTTTCATCTATAGTTTTAATAGCAGTGCATAACAAAGATATATGCTTTATTTTTATACAACTTTTTCATGATATACTTGTGTACTGTGGCTCAGTGGTAGAGCATTGCGTTAGCAGCGCAAAGGTTGTGGGTTCAATTCCCAGGGAACACATATACTGACAATAAATGTATAACCTGAATGCACTGTAAGTCGCTTTGGATAAAAGCATCTGCTAAATGCATAAATGTAAATGTACTTCAGTTCATGCTTATGTACCTCTGTTTGTAATTATTTATGTTCTATACTAATTTTAATAAATTGTATTTAGATTACTGGCACTTTCTGGACTTTACTATTAGTTTTCATAAATGCTTAATGCATGACATGCAAAGTGTGAAGTTCAATTCTTAAGTAGCTGGAATATAAGAATCAAAATTGTTTTCTAATGGACTCCCTAATTTAACTAACAAAAGCGTTAAATAAAAGATATTATAAAGTCCCCAAATGTCTCATTTAAACTTTTCTGCATGTACAGTAGCTGCTGTTTTTTTAAATTACTGCTTATGAACATGAAGTGGTAGATCCCTTACAATCCCTTCTTCTTTATATGTATAATTGGACTAGCAGCAGAAATATTTCCATATGCACATGCTTTAGAGCTCTTTGAAAAACAAAAAAAGATTAAGTGCACTGGCAAACAGTTAAATAAATAAAGCTAATTTGTATATAATTTAGGCAAAATGTAATATTTAAGTATTACTTTTTATTACAATTTATGTGCAAAGCTTTTAAGCATATGTAATAGTTAAATAATAATGTTTTTTATTTTGCTCATGTAATTGATTTACCTGTGTTTTTTATCTGTCTGTCTGCTATTAAACTGTAGTTTATCTGATTCAAAAGCTCTGAATTGAGGATTATCAGCAGCTTCAAGAAGCCCATGTTGGGCCTGATGCGTCTCACCTTTATGACGTGGTCAATGGCATCCTCCACCGTCATGTCATGGTGAATCATCAGATATGCCAAAACAAGTGTGGGAGATCTTCTGACCCCATCTAAGCAGGGCACCAACAGCTTACCTAAGAAAAAAGAAAGATAAAACAAAGTCAGTGCTCGACAGTTTGACACTACAAGACAAATTATAGATAATAAATGATAATACATTGTGTGTGTGTGCATCGGCTCTTACTCTCTCTGTTACTCAGGGCCTTATGGATGAATTTTGCAGCTTGGTAGAAGTACTTGCTGATGTCAAACAAGTGGTCATCCTGTTGTGGTTGCGAACCAGTTCTTCATTGTTATTATCTGTTGTAGTAATACTGTCATGAAGTCATGCTAATGCGCATGCTTCACTGTTGTACCGTATTCCGTTCTGTTGTCACTGAAGTTCCTTGAGTAAACTAGCATACACCCGAAGCTCTGTTGTTCTGTGTTTTTGTTGAACATAACATTTGTCGACGAGGATGGCTTTATCTTTGCCTCCCCTGGAGCCATTTCTACCCCACGCTGGTGAGCTGGTATGTGGTATGTGTCGTTTCAGACGTAACTTGTAGCCGCGGGCTTGGATGATGTCCCGGACGGGAGAAAGCATGCACTTCTCCTCCATTGTCTTGGCGAGGAGGGATTATGGATCTAACAGACGCTCAGCGCTGCAAATACGTACTCTGACTCTGTTGCACGACTAAAAGGACATTTTCAAAGGAGTCATAGTGTGCTGTTGAAATGCCTAAATTTCAGACAAAGATGCCAACGATCGGGTGAGTCAGCCAGTCAGTTTGTCGCGCATTTAAAAAGCCTTGCTGAGCCATGCAAATTCGGTGCTCTGCGTGACGAATTAATTAGAGACCAACTTATTGAAAAAACAAACAGTGCACGGGTCAGGGGGAGGTTGCTTATGGAAGATGATAGACTTACTCTAGATAAGGCTCTCACTCTGGCACTCCAAATTGAAGAAGCTACACAGTGTGCAGCTAAAATAGCAGAGACTAATGCAGCTAAAATTAATGTCACCTCTGTACCTGCAAATACAGTCATGGATGAGGAGTTCCAGCCTACAGGTGCAATCATCCAGCAAGCACAGCCTCAGTCAAGTCAACAAAGACGGAAATGTGGCAACTGTGGCTCCATTCGTCATGCCAACAGGTCCCCAGACTGCCCAGCTATCGGCCAAAAGTGTAGACATTGTGGTAAGCTCAACCACTTTGCAAGGTGGTGCAGATCAAAGTCCAGTTTGCAGCTTTCAGCAGTAATTCATACAGTTGGTCCTCACTCAGTCACTTTCTCTACATGTGGTGTGCAGCTGAAAGACTGTTGCATTCCGCTGCTTCTTGACACAGGAGCTAAGGTGTCATTGCTTAATATGGCCACCTACAATACATTTTTCTCTGATGTTGAGTTATAACCATCTCCTCTGAAGCTCTGTGGTTATGGCCAAGCCAGCATTGCAGTGACTGGAGTAGTCAAACTGCCTGTACGATATGGACGAAAACGACTACCAGAGTTTCCATTCTACATATCTCAGCATGGCGCTATTATCCTGGGTTTTGACCTGTTCCTTAGCCTTGACTTTTCTATGCATGACAACAGTGGTGCAACCATCCTTCAGGTGGACTCTCCATGGCAGACACAGTTTCCTGCTCTATTTGGTGGTTTAGGCTTCCTCTCTGTTTTTTCACACAAACCCCTGCTTAACCCAAATGTACCGCCTGTAATCCAGCCACTGCGACGAGTGCCTCTCGCCATGCACGACAAGGTCACCACTGAACTTCAGGACATGCTAGCTGCAGACCTCATTGAGTCCATTGATGCTTCCCCTTGGGTCTCAAATCTTGTGATTGTGCAAAAACGGTCTGGGGGCATGCGTCTCTGCGTTGACCTTCGTGGGCCTAACAAGGCGGTGGTGCCAGACAAATACCCATTGCCGACAATTGCGGAACTCACAACACTCTTCTATGGCTCCTCCGTGTTCACAAAGCTGGATCTTAAGCAAGGTTACATGCAGATACCCTTGCACGAGGACAGCAGAAACCTGACTGCATTCGTGACTCACATGGGGTTGTTCCGTTTTAAGAGGATTCCTTTTGGCCTAAGTTCAGCACCTAGTTGCTTTCAGAAAATCATGGCTACTGTCCTAGCAGGGCTCCCGGGTACGGCTGTATACTTAGATGATATTGTAGTACATGGAAATGATGTGGCCACTCATAACGAATGCCTCAGACGGGTGTTCACAGCTCTGTCAAGACACAATCTGACATTGAACACAGAAAAATGCGTGTTTGCTGCCCCAGCAATAGTCTTTGTGGGTCTTCGGGTGTCCAGTTCAGGTATCGCACCATTGCAGTCCAACGTTGAAGCCATTCTCAACCTTCCAGTGCCAACCTCGGCTGGACAGCTTGCATCGTTCCTCGGTATGACTGCTTACTATCTCAGGTTCTTACCTCAGTATTCTGAAATCACTTCCCCTCTACGACAGCTACTCAAGCATAACACCCCCTGGACATGGACAGCGGATTGTGAGCAGGCTATTCGACGACTCAAACATCTTCTCACGTCACCACCAACTCTAGCTCATTTTGATCTCTCCAGCCCCACCCTGGTGACATGTGACGCATCAGCAGTAGCAGTCGGAGCAGTCCTGTCACAGCTGCATGATGGCATTGAAAGGCCTATTGCTTTTGCTTCACGGGCTCTGAGTACTGCGGAACAGAAATGGCCCACCAAACCATGGGAGCATCTACAGATGGACATTTGTGGGGAGCTCGCCTCTGTTCCTCACCATCAGCGGTTTCTAGTGGTGGTGTATGATCTTCATTCAAAGTGGCCCGAGGTTGTGCCTATGGGCTCAGTTACAGCCTCCGCAATAGTTGATTTCCTGGAGCAACTCTTTTCCCGATGGGGAATGCCGCGGGCCATTACCACTGACAATGGGCCGCAGTTCGTTTCCAGTGAGTTTTCATCGTACTTGGCTGCCAGGGGCATAGCCCATATACGCACCGCCTTCTACCATCCTCAAGCTAATGACGGCGTGGAAAGATTTAATCAAAGTCTGAAAAATGGCATACGTGCTGTTGAAAACTGTGTTCTTCTAAAGTGTAGAAAAACTCAGAAGAGAAGACCAGGAGACTTCGGATTGGATTGTCAGCAGAATTTCTTTATTCTATGACATGTGTTGTTATCTGCAGTCATCGAAGATCTCATCTTAAGTCATTTTTACAGGGTATCTTTATAGTCAGGATTGGAGGAGGGACTTTTTTTTAGGTTGAGACAAAACATCAAAGAAAGCATACATCTGAGGGCAATAAACCTAACGAATCCACATCTGGCCAGGACAAAGTCATTTGCAGAATAAAGGTTCAATCTCTCAGTAGTCATTGATCTCATTGACAAAAGGCACAGCTGTCCCAAGCCCAAATGGTCAGGAAACGATCTCAAGCACCTTTGCCTTGCCCGACACCTCTTAGTCAGGACGTGAATTCAAATCAAACATAGAATAACATTTGTGATCCTTCAATCCCCTCTTTGAGAGTTCTAATAACTCTCACAAAAATACAAATTTAGACACTTAAAAAAAGTTAATTCTTGTAACTTGTAATTGTTAAAAGTTAATTCTTGTAACTTGTAATCTGTTACAGGCACATAGTACATGTTCTGTGTTGCTTATATGTAATTGCATGCTGACACAGAAACAAAACATGCAATTAGGGTCCGTGAAGATTTTACGGGTAATAGTCTCTGCGTTGTGTATTTTTTATTCTTTTTCTTCTTCTTTCTTTTCTCTTTCTTGTGTGATAGTTGGCTCGGTAATGGGTTGTTTTCTAGAGGTTGTGGCTTTATCCGCAGGTGAGAAGGGTGGTGCATATGGATCTCAGGACAGCCATCAAATGGTATCTGCACAGAGGAAGAAAGAAACACAAAACAAGAGAGAACTAACGGCACAGAGCAGTATTTGTAGAGTCTGCATACATTAGGGTTGTATCCTCTGTTCAAAATATAGTCTGCTATGGTTGTTCCTTCTTTCCCTATTTCTTAATTCCTGCGACACCTAAAGAACAGTGAGGAAAGGATGGACTAATGGAGGGGAAAGGCCTATGAGGAAATCTTCACCTCAGGGTTGGCCCCCGAAGCCTGTTGCTTTCGGTTCTTCCCTGGGCTCCTCACTGGTTCTTGTGTCTGCCCTATCCTATCCCTGCAGGGGGAGGAACAACCTTACAATGTGACACATGAGTCCAAGTTTTCCTTCCCTGACACAATACTGCAGCTGCTGTAATCCACATCACTTGATGTGGTCCGTACCACTTAGGCTCTAATGGCTTGTTTTTGAATGCCTTTATCATGACCCATTGACCTGGGACGATTGTGTGTCCACCTTCTGGTGGAGTCTGCCAACACGACTCAACTCTCTCTTTGGCACTCTGCACTGCCTTTGTGAGGTTTTCACAGTAAGCAATCAGGGCATCTGAAGCAATGTGCACATCAGCATTTCTAAGATCAATCACACCTGGCATCTGCATTGGGCGTCCAGTAATAATCTCATGAGGGCTCAGTCCTACTGATCTGTTAGGTGATGCTCTCATACTACACAGTACTGCGGGCAGTGCTTCAACCCATGGTACTCCTTCCTGATGCATTTTGCTTAGCCTGGTTTTGATTGTTCTGTTTGATCGTTCAACCTGTCCTGATGCTTGTGGCCTATAGGGACAGTGAAGGTTCCACTTAATCTTCAACATTCTAGACACTTCCTTGACTACCTGTCCTGTGAAGTGGGTACCTTGATCTGAGTCAATGCAATCTGGCAATCCCCATCTGGGAATGAAATCAGTGACAAGACATTTAGCAGTATGTGCAGCTGTAGCGCGCCCTGTTGGATAAGCTTCTACCCATCTTGAGAACTTGTCTATTACTACCAAAACGCCAGTTTTTCCTTTACAAGGGGGCAACGATATGTAATCAACTTGCAGGTGACGAAATGGCCCTGGTGGAGCTGGGGTATGTGCTGCTGGTGTAATGGCTGCTGGTACATCATTATTTTTCTGACATGTAACACATCTCTTGACTGTTTCAGTGGCTGCGTTTCTGAATTTTGGATTCCACCATTGATTTGAGAACCTGTGATTCATCGTTGCTGGACCACTATGACCCAAACTGTGTATTTGTTGAGCCAAATATGGCAACAGTGATTCGGGAGCAACATACTTTCCCCCTTTGGTCCAGCAGCCGGATGAATCCACAGTGGCTCCTTTGTCTAACCATGTCCATGCTTCATATAGAGGAACGTCTTTATACAGATCAACGATTGATTCAGGAGGTAGAATTATCTTCTGTGCTGTACTACCTGAACACACTTGTACAGTTGCATAGAAACAAGCCTGTTTAGCCGCTACATCAGCAAGAGCATTACCTTTAGCTTCCGTAGTATTAGTTGTGAGATGTGCTTTCACTTTGATCACTGCTAATTTCTTTGGGAGTTTCATGGCAAACATTAAATCTTTCACTAATCCAGCATGCTTAATGGGGGATCCAGCAGAAGTTAGAAATTTTCTGGTTTGCCAAATGACACCAAAATCATGAATTACCCCAAAAGCATACCTGGAATCTGTGTAGATATTTGCAACCGATCCTGAAGCTAGCGTGCATGCTCTAGTTAAGGCTACTAGTTCTGCAGCTTGAGCTGAAAAATGATCTGGAAGACGACCTGAAGCAACTACTTCAGTGGTGGAAGTTACTGCATATCCTGCTCGTCTGTTACCTTCAATAACTTGAGCTGAACCATCAACAAACAACTCCAATTCTGCGTTCTCTATGGGAGTTTCTGCTATTTCACTTGTCGCTGCATATGTAAGCGTAACACAATCATGAGTCATTTCGCCTTCATCCTCTAACACAAATTCAGTCATTGCAGACATCATACATGAGGATGGGTTCGTGACTGGTGCACGCTGTATAACAATATTCGGGGCTGTGAGAGTTGCTAACCAATTTCCCCAACGGGAGGAGGTGACAGAAGTGACTTTTGCTTGATTCATTAGTGCGGACACTGTGTGAGGGCATTTTACATTTACAGTCTGACCTAACACCATTCCTGATGAAGCCTGAAGCGCTAGATGAACTGCCTGTACTGCTCTGAGGCATGGGCCCATACCTTGAGCGACTATGTCAAGTTTACCGGATTGGGCAATTCCTAATGCTGGTGCTTGACATAGTGCTCTCTTCAAATCATTAAAAGCTTTGAGATGAAGTTCTTCCATAGTTTTTGGGCCAAATTGTACCTCTATGGGCGGAGTTTCATACAAAACAGAATCTTCACCTATTACACCAGTTAAACAAAGTTTGGTTTTCTTGTATGGGATGTTTAAACCTTGTGCCAATTTTGTAGGAATTACTGTAATTTCTGCACCTGTATCAAGCAAAAAATCAATCTCTTTCTCTTTTATGCTACCTTTCACAAAAATTCTTTGGTCATTGTGTTGGATTACAGGGGAAAGGTAGCTACTCACAGCCCCAATAATTAGTTTTTTTCCTGGTCTTGTTGTGCTCTTAGAAGAGCCTGAACTAACTGTCCTATAGTTTCAGTGGTCACTGGCGGAACTACTTCCGGGTTGTGTGCAGGCTGAGAAGGAGCAGAATTATGCATAGCATTTCTTTTACTATCTTGCAACTTCTTCCTACACTCTTTCTCCCAGTGTCCTAATTTTTCACAGTATTTGCATTTGCTTTCTCTTTTAGACCATCTATTGTCTTGTTTCGTTGTGTTAAACGTAGCTGCTGCTACTCTTACTTTTGCCTTGACATCAGCATCTCTTTCCCATGTAGTTAAACTGTCTAGGTTACTTCTGAGAGTTCTGTTAGACCAAGTTAGATCTAAGAATGGTAAAGCTTTTCTGTATTCGGCTACAAGGCCATCTGACCAGATACGAACCAAGGGTCCCTTGTCATCTAGCACACCTTCAGGGTCATCAACAATTCCACTGTAGATTACAGCTGACTGACAAAATCTTTCAGTATATTCACTCACAGTTTCTTCTTTCCTTTGCACACAGGTAGTAATTCTAGACCAATCTATTTTGGGTCCTAAGATATTCTTTAGGATTTTCAAAATACCTTCTCTTAAATCACCCTTACTGGCATTTCGCAGTTCAGAAGTGACAGCAGATTCAAAACTGTTGAATTCAGATTCAGTTAGTATTTGTGACATCAGCTGCGTGACTTCTGTCAACGACATGTCATAAAGACGCATTTTACTGATCAATGTTCTTCTAAATTCAGAAAAATGTGTGCGTGCTGACGGTAAACTCTGAGATAGTCTCTCTATATCTTTAGGACATAAAGCTTTGGCAGCAGTTTGTATTTGCACAACAGAAGAATGGAGAGGAACACCATCAGTGTCCTCAATCCCCTGAGATCTTCTCCTAGCCCCACACACATGGACGGAATTTACAGGCACATCAGTTACTGATTGGAGAGCTACATCTGTTTCAAAGAACGCTTGTAAATCAGGGTAAATGTTATCAGGCTGACTTACTTCCACATCAGTTTTTGCCTCTTTCTTGAGGTTCAATTTCTTGGTCAAAGTGTATATTCTAGCACGGAGTTCATTGTTCTGTTTCTCTAGCTCTGCGTTACGCTGAGACTGTTGTGTCGCTAGCGTTACACTGAATTCCCTGTGACAACAGATAATGTCTTTCACATTGTTCTTACGAATACTTGCTCCTAGTACTTTTTTACACTCATCTACCGACCAAGTCTTGTCTGGATGAATCTCATATTTCTGCGTTAGTTTTTGTCTAACTTTTTCAGTGACTATTAGGTCCATTTTTTTTCCTAACAGTGTTTTGAATTCACTATCTGACCACAGAGGAGTCGCAAGACCACTCTTTTCTGTGGTTGGAATCAGCCTAGCATTCCTTCTGACCATTTTGCAAGTTTCTTCTGTACCACACAAACAAAACAAACACTTCTCTGATCAACAGAGGGTACACTTGTTTTTTTAGCACGTAATGCCAAAATCTTCCCTGCCTGAAAGAACAGAGGATAAACCAAAAATTAGCACGTAATGCTAACCTTCCCTGCCTGAAACAGAGGATAACTCATTTTTAGAATCTTCCCTGCCTGAAAGAACAGAGGATAAACCAAAAATTAGCACGTAATGCCAACCTTCCCTGCCTGAAAGAACAGAGGATAAAACAAAAATTAGCACGTAATGCTAACCTTCCCTGCCTGAAAACAGAGGATAAAACTTCCCTGCCTACAATAACAGAGGATAAACTCTTCCCTGTCTGAAAACAGAGGATAAACTTTAGTTAAACAAACCCTACAGATGTATGTTAACTCTTCTCTGACGGCACAGAGGATACAAAAATTTGTACTGGTCTTAGGTTCTTTCGGATTAGAGACAGCACTCACCAGAGAGAAAATTTCAGTCTGGGAATCCTTGTTCAGTTTGAAGTTTCGCTGGATTCCAAAAGATGCAGATCTTTGTTTGAGCTTGAAGTCTTTCAGGTGAGAAAGCTGGAACTCTATCCGGGTCACGGCACCATCTGTTGAAAACTGTGTTCTTCTAAAGTGTAGAAAAACTCAGAAGAGAAGACCAGGAGACTTCGGATTGGATTGTCAGCAGAATTTCTTTATTCTATGACATGTGTTGTTATCTGCAGTCATCGAAGATCTCATCTTAAGTCATTTTTACAGGGTATCTTTATAGTCAGGATTGGAGGAGGGACTTTTTTTTAGGTTGAGACAAAACATCAAAGAAAGCATACATCTGAGGGCAATAAACCTAACGAATCCACATCTGGCCAGGACAAAGTCATTTGCAGAATAAAGGTTCAATCTCTCAGTAGTCATTGATCTCATTGACAAAAGGCACAGCTGTCCCAAGCCCAAATGGTCAGGAAACGATCTCAAGCACCTTTGCCTTGCCCGACACCTCTTAGTCAGGACGTGAATTCAAATCAAACATAGAATAACATTTGTGATCCTTCAGTGCACACCTTTCCCAAGGTTTCCCATTTAAGGCTGCTCTCTCCCAGACCCTCTTGCATTATCGCGCTATTCAACATGCCACCACGGAGGTGTCCCCTGCCTGTCTCATGCTTGGCAGGGAACTAGAATTACCATTGAGCAGGCTGCGCCCATCTCATCAGCTCCCAGTTAACACTTTGATTCGGGCACAGGTTCATCAACATCAGTGCAACATGAAAGCCAGATATGACTGCAAGCATCGTGTTAGGCCCACAAAGATAAGAGTACAGGATTGGGTAAGAGCCCGTAGGCCACATCGCAGCAATAAATTAAGCTCTTTCCTGTCTGAGCCCCTCCAAGTCAAATGGCAGCTTGGGCCAGTCACTTTTGAGCTAGCTAATGGATCCCGCTGGCATGCCAGTTGTCTTCGAAGAGTGCCCACCCCCTCTGTTATGGACCCCATTCAGCTGTCACCAAATCTGGATCCTGATGTAGTCACCGGACAGGAAGCGAGAACCGAACACTGTCAGGGCCCACGATCTGAAGATGTCCCTATGACAACTCGCCCTGCGAGGACAAGGGCACGTCCTGCACACTTCCAGGACTTTGAAGCTACGTTTCATACTTAAGCTTGGTGGGAGGAGGGAAAATGTTGTGGTTGCGAACCAGTTCTTCATTGTTATTATCTGTTGTAGTAATACTGTCGTGAAGTCATGCTAATGCGCATGCTTCACAGTTGTACCGTGTTCCGTTCTGTTGTCACTGAAGTTCCTTGAGTAAACTAGCATTCACCCGAAGCTCCGTTGTTCTGTGTTTTTGTTGAACATAACACAGCCGTTACAGGCACACCATAGTAACTGATGTTCATGCCTTTGTAATATTTCACCCCTAAATTGGTTTGTCCCAATAAGGCTTCCTTTCTTGGTATTCCAAACAAGATCCTAAGATTTTTCTTCACCTCTGCAGTGTTCAGGATTTGGGTTATACCCATCTCCTTTAGTCTAGCTCGATCCATTTGCTGTCTCTCTGCATAAGAACACAACAGCATTGATTAGTCTTTCAGTACAGATTATTTTAATGTAGAATTATATAACTGCATTATGTTTGATTCCTGTTCATACTGATGCAATACTTTATTATTCTATTACATGGTTTGGTATAATTTTAGGCCATTTATGTGACAGTCAAAGATTTGTAGACTTACTAATTTCCTATGAAGACACTGGGCTAGACCTCAGTGACAGGTGTCCAGTCCAGTGCACATTTATTTTGGCATTGCTTCAGTTGGATATTTTGAAGGAGATGCTTTTTTAAAAGCAAAAGCTCTGTTTTCCCTTGAGGTTCTTCTTCTGGACCTGGGAGACATGATGGCTCTAGAACTGGCTTCACTTTGTTTTTCTTATATATGTCTAACTCCTTTCTTAGTTGTAGTTTTTGCTGCCTTACGAGGTCTGAATTGAGGCATGTCAGCTGATTCAAAAAGCCCATGTTGGGCCCAATCAATCTCACATCTGTGACGTGGTCAATGGCATTCTCCACCATCATGTTTTGGTGGATCATCAGGTATGCCAGAACAAGAGTGGAGGAGCGACTTACACCATGTATGCAGTGCACCAACACCTTATCTGAAAAAATACAAAACAAACCCAGTCCCAGACAGTTTATCACAAAAAAATAATGCATGATAAATTGTGTGTGTGTGTGTGTGTGTGTGTGTGTGTGTGTGTCAGCTCTTACTCTCTGTGTTACTCAGGGCCTTGTGGATGAATTGTGCAGCTGGGAAGAAGTACTTGCTGATGTCAAACCAGTCTTCGTCCACTGCAGGGACATTGTAGTAAGTGATGCTCATGCCTTGGTAATATTCCTCCCTTGGAATACTGATCTTTACATTAAGATCTCCCTCACTTGCTGTAGCATTCAGGATGTGAGTAACACCCATCTTCTTCAGTTTTGCTCGGTCCAATGCTGTCTCCCTGCAGGGTAAAATCTCAATCAGCTCCTTATCTTGTGAATCAGTTTATCGTTTCCATGAATTTAGGCACTAGTAAAGCATTCTAGCCCACTTCACATTGGGACACTGATTTCAGTGACATGACAATGCGCTCGTGCTGTAAAACGTCACCACACTGTCTTAAATGCTTTTTAAAGTATGTTATGAACAAATATGTATCTGTTTTGTTACATATCTCCACAAAATAAATTTGGGGAAGATTTTGTTTGCCACCTGCTTTGCAATGTGTTATTGCTGACAATATATATATATATATATATATATACTGTATATATATATATATATATATTTTATAACGGTTTGTCTTTTTAAATCTATCTTGTGTCATGATGTTTATTAAGTTGGCTTGTACAATTTATGTTTTGCGCTTTATAAAAGTGATAAAGACTTTTAATCAAAGGAACGTGGCTCTGCTCTTTGGTTTTTGTAGTGCATTGTGTCATTTTTAAGGAGTGACAATTCCAGCATGCTGAAATGATTTTGAGATGAGGAAGCTGATTGAGCACACCCCAGTCCTTTAATAAAGATGTACGGTAACACTTTAATTTGATAGTCAACTTTAGACACTCTACTGACAGTAAGTAACTTTGCAACTACATGTTAACTAGAAATCATCAGAGTATTAGTAGAATGTCTGCTTAATAACTTATAACACTTTATTTAGTTGGGTCCACAACATACTGACTATGAGAAAATGTCCAAGTATATGTCAACTTTTTCTACTAACTGTAAACCTAACCTAGTTGCAAAGTTACATATAGTTAGTAGAATGTCTAAAGTGGACTATCAAAATAAAGTGTAACCAGATGTACAATGAAAAATGATAAAACACCTCTGGTGGGGGGAGAAATATAACTGCTTTGTGTTAGATTTTTTATCATACTGCTGCATTACATATTACATCATCAAAGGTTCAATATTTGTATGTCATATATGTGGCAATCAATGTGTTGCAGACTTACTCGTTTCCAATGAAGACATTGCACCAGACCTCAGTGACAGGTGTCCAGTCCAATGTAAATTGCTCCAAGCGATCCTGAAGTTGTATCGCGCTTTGAGGGATATACATTTGTAATGCTGAAAGCTCTGTTTTTACTTGGTGTTCTGTTTTAGGACGGATTGGACCTAGGACACACAATTGTTCTGCATCAACCAGATCCACCTGAAGTTCTGGTTTAGGACCACTTGGACCTGGGTCACATGATGGCTCTCGATCAGGCTCTGCTGAGCCCCCGATGGGTTTCACTCTGTTTTTCTGGAAGGCTTTTTTTTACAGCCTTCCATTTTCTTTGGAATAATGCAAAGATTTTGTAGCTCTTTCGAACTCTTTCTTTGAAATTTTCTGATAAAAGAATAAAAAACAAACAAACAAATAAATAATAATGATTTTAACAGGGTCAATAGGTAGTTGTTGGATTTAACTCATATGGTACAGATTAGGTTTGGGAAATTAATAGTTCATTATGTACTTATCAGAATGGCATACAAATATAGTGCATAATGGCAATATAACTGTACAATGTATTGATGCAGAGCTAACAATAAAGTCCAAATTTCTATTTAAATCTTACTGTAATCTGTCTCGCGAATGCTTTGTTGACATTAACCTGTTGGGCTGGTCTTCTCAGTGGTTGCAAGAGAAGCACTGCTGCTTCCTGCTGGCTCAGTCAGATCTTCAGATCCTTTCAAATCCCTGCTCTTCATCTTCTCTGTGGACATGATGTAGGCTACAGTAACGGATACTGTGAGAAACTTGTCTAATAGTGTCTGGTACACACTGCGTGATTCTTTGTCGGTACAGGCTGTGTCTATAAACTGTATGTATCTCACACGATGAATATTGTTAGATTTAATTTCCGCATAGATGAATGTAACGACACATAAAGGAAGGGTCATTTTATTATATTGTCTGTCCTGCTATTTCTGCTCACTGAAAGCATATGGCTCTCTAAGCTATGTGTGAAAGGAAGAATCATTTTATTTTATTGTCTTTCCTGCTGTTTCTGCTCACTGAAAGCAAATGGCTCTCTGGGCTATGTGTGAAAAGAAGGGTCATTTAATTTTGTTGTTTTATCCTGCTTTACCTTATTTGGTCATTCTTTGGACTTCCTGTAATAAGAGTGCTCTGGTACCATATATAAGGCAAGCTTGTCTTAGAATTAAAGGAGTTCAATAGCCATGATGCCTCTCTGTGTCTTGTCTATGGGCTCCCAGATCTGCTGAAGACTTCGCTCACAACATCCAACATATATTTCTGATTTGAATTAGAAGTGATCCAAAACACAGAAAGAAAACTTAGTTATAAGGAAACTGAAGTTTTACAATTTGGGGGCTCGTCCTGTGTTTGTTCGCAGGTAACCTGAGACCTATTACTCGTGTTTTGATGCCGGGCTAGATTCACTTCTATAGGATACAAGAGTATCTCACAGGTAAGAGTTTTTTTTATATAACCTTCCTGTGATATACTGTTGATGGCAGACCGCACGATTGTGTTGGGTTTCTGCATTTGTGTGTGCATTCCGTGGCGTTGAACTGAGGGCCAGGTTACGCCCATTTAGGCGAGAATCACACGACGCGCGTATTTTGAATTGTTGACGTTATCATTTAAAGATGACAAGTAACAAATAAGAGAAAACTATATATATCAAACAGTTGGATTTTGTGGGTTAAGTTTTCGTTTTTTACTTTCATTTTCTAACTCATGGTTTGTTCTTTCGTTGAATATGGGATTATTAATATATGGGCAAATCGTATGAAATTGGAAAAATGAATGAAAACAATATGGAGTGTGTTAATAAAGTGAACAAAAAATTGATCGACACGCCGTCGACTGTTAAGACGCAGCCACTTTATGATACAGCTGTAATTAATGTCCAAAATAATGCTCAGACCAGCTCAAATATATTTCTTCCTGACTTTTTCATGTGCACATCCCCCTCCCCTTCCCCCTTCTGAGTTGAACAAAGAAACACGCCCGCATGGTCCGGCTCATGCAGCGGTCCTAGCGTGGTTTCATGAAGGACCTATAATTATTCTTAAACCAGCAACAACGAGAGATTGAAACTATTTGTAAAACTCTCCCGAACGCGAATAATTCTAAGACATTTGTAGATGTTTTGCGCTTACACACACGTTGCACAATTAAGAGGCTCGGATTACAGATCGATCTTTTTAGGAGTTTTGGCAGATATTAACTGAATCTGGCAATAGAATACAGCGAGACCTTCAGGAATTTTGGTGGACCGATCCAGAAAGTGTAATAAAATACTTTGATCCGGTTAATAGTGTTCTAGATACTCGTGCTCATGTCTGTAGCCGCTTCTGCGTGTGTGGTAAAAAAGACGCTCGTATTCCGATGTGCGGTTAAATGTCCTCACTGTTTATTAACACGTGCTTAAATAATATGAATCCAGATGTGACTCGTTTGGTTCGTGTAACAACTGCAAATTTAATGCAACAAACTGTTAAAGATTTTTGCAAAGAATTCGTAAATTAAGGCTTCTGGTGGTTTTGCTTCGTTTTTGTTTAAACCGAAACAGGAAGTTAAGTTTTCAGCTCCACAGCAACGAATGACAGCTGTGTCTGTGTGTACCAACGGGACCCAAAGGGGCGGTGCTCAGTATAGTCGGAGCCCGCCTCGGGGGAGGTCCTAAAAGATCAGGAACGCGCCTGTTATTTCGGAAAGGCAGGGAACTGCGCAAGAGAGTGTAGGCTGAAATAGGCACATGATTTCACACGAATGCCTCAATAGATAAACCATACTCAAGCGCCACTTAATTATAGGAAGTTACTGATCAATATCAGGTGTCTTGGATAAACGAGAAGGATGAACGAAATAAACCCAAAAATGCATAGCAATATTGGTCCAAATGTACAATCAATGATTTATTTTTCTTTTAGCAGTCGCACGGATGAATTACCCATTGTTAATTTAAAGGTGAATTTAAAGGTGATTGGTGTAGATTACTCATTTTTATTCAACACACGGGTGCTACATGTTCATCTATTTCTGCTAAATTTTATGAAGGGCCAATCACCAATTGTACTATGCTCTCTGTTGGGGTTTTAGAAACTAACAGTATTTGACACATGATACCTGCCATTGAGGTAAAGGTACTTAATCACCTACCTTTATTTAAATAAAAATTGTATTTACTCCAAATTTACCATTGAATCTTTTGGGCAGAGATCTCATGCATAAACTTAGCATTGAGATTGTATTTTCAGACAGCTCTGTTAATTTATCTTTGCTTTCAGATGTCTTAGATGCAACTGTGGACGTAATACCATATTCATGAGCAGTGACGAACCACAACAATTTAAATACAACATTGCAAATGTAGAGCCATCGTTGTGGTCCGATTTAAAGATGAATAAGGCCTCGGTAACATACCCCTTTACAAGGCAAAATTGATCACACATACCTGTGTACATGAAGCAATATCCATTGTCACCAGAAAAGGTTAAAGGTATTCAACCGGTAATTGATAATTTTTTTTGAAAAACAAGGTTATTGTCCCCACTCACTCACCTTACAATAAATACACCAATCAATCCCATCAGGAAAGCTGATGGAACGAGTTGGCGTTTAACACAAGATTTGAGGGCTATTAATTCTTTAATAATTCCTCTGGCCCCGATTGTGCCTGATGTGCCAACTATTCTAAATTCTATACCACACAATCACACCTGTTTCACGGTGGTGGATTTGTGTTCAGCATTTTTCTCCATCCCCGTCCATGTAGAGACTCAGCCGTTGTTTGCATTTACATTTAAAGGTGTGCAGCTAACCTGGACATGCCTTGCTCAAGGATTTGTTGATAGCCCTGCAGTCTTTTCCGCTGCGGTGAAACGTGTTTTGAATACTGTCACAAACCTGCCATCCACGGTTTGTGTGCTGAACTATACAGATGATATTTTAATATCCGCTGAAACTGAGGCTGACTGTTTGCAAGCGTCAATTATTGTCTGCAATGTGCTTGCAAGTGCTGGATTCAAGGCCTCGAATGAAAAACTACAGTGGGTGCAACCCAAAGTCCATTACCTGGGCCACATCATTTCACCAGGACTGAAGGCCATTTCAGCTGAGAGGGTGCAGCTGATAAAGACTATGCATACTCCTGAGACTATAATGCAGCTACAAAGTTTTTGAGGTTGGTGAACTACTGCCGTGCATGGATACCTGACTGTGCATACCATGACAAAGACCTACGATGTCTCATTCAACATGGAATGGGTCCGAGACACACTGGACTTCTGAAACAAAAGAACATTTCGATGCATTGAAGATTTCTATCACATGCACTCCTGCCTTGGGGCTACCAGACTATTCCAGGCCGTTTCACTTACATGCGGGGGAGGCTGTGGGTGTTGCAATGGTTGGCCCAAGAGCATGGTGACAAACCATTGGTCCATGGTATAACTTAATACCTTCGTGCTATGGCTGCAGCGGCGGAGATGGTTAAAATGGCTGAGAAAAGTGTTTTATCATATCCTTTGATTTTGTACACCACTCATCAGGTGGGTGTTGTGTTGCACAATTTGAAGACACAGCACATGACGGCCCAGAGAATGTCTGGCTATGAAGCAACACTTCTAGCCACAGAAAATTTAACCATTAAGCTCACTTAAGTTTCTAGCACAGCAGTTCAATCGCTGTATGGCTTATCCACATTGATCACTGAACCTGTACCTCATGATTGCATGAAAAAACAATTGAGAGCTCTTTTTCAGACAGGGTCGATCTGAAAGATGTGCCCCTGGATGGGGGAGACCATTTATACATAGATGGCTCATGTTCAAGGCCATCTGATGGAGTGTATCTGTGTGGATATGCCATTGTGACACAGGAGGGTGAGAGAGTGGAGGCATATCGCCTGAACCATAACTCAGCACAGGCTGCGGAAATAATTGCATCAACAAGAGCCTGTGAGTTAACAAAAGGCAAAAGAGCCACCATTTATACGGATAGCAAATATTCGTACGGGGTCGTTCAAGATTTCGCCCATACATGGGCTAGGTGCAATTTTCAGACATCTGAGGGCAAACCAATATCACATGTAGGGTTGGTGGTAGATTTATTACAAGCTGTAATGTTGCCATCTGGACTAGCTGTAGTGAAGGGAAAGGGACATGCGTCAGGAGCTGAACCAGATGCTGTTGGCAACAGAAATGCTGATGAAATGGCCAAATGGGCCACGGAACATGCAGAATTTTTCCCATATCAGAGAGCGCAGAATAGGGACGTAGAAACAATGATGTTTGTACATGTATCATGCGTTCCTGACATAGATTTGAAAAATTGCAAAGTCAACCCACACAGGGAGACATGAAACATTGGGCAGAAAACGGATGCGTACCAGATGCTAACGGTTTGATAAGAGATACAAACAGTAGAATAGCATTACCAAAACTGTCCTTGGTGATATTGATAAGACATTATCATGGTATTTCGCACAACAGCGGGTCTAAAGTTACACAGACAATTAATCGCCTGTATTGTATACAGGATACAGCAAAAATGGTCAAACTAATTCTAGACTCGTGTTTGATATGCGCCAAAACAAACCCTCACCGAAAAACGCGTTACCATTTCCAGAAGCGCCTTTTCAGTGCCTTCAAATAGATTTTTCTCATATGCCAGCGGTCGGAAATCTAAAATACATGCTAACTATCGTCGATAGGTTTTCAAAAATGCCAGATGTGCTACCAGCCGTATTGGCAGAAATGAGAATGACCCCATCCTCAACGACAAAATACTTACAATGGGGGTAAGTAATACTAATACCACTTGAGATTACAATGGGGGTAAGTAATACTAATACCACTTAAGATTTTAATGGGTAGACCTTTCCCGACCCCTTGGGTCAAAGGTCGCGCAAGCGTTTCTTCCCTAGGAGACATGGAGGTGATCCTGGAAGACTACGTGATTTCCCTTATTGATAAACTGAATTCTGTGTGTGCTAATGTTTCTCTTTCTCTCCCTATTCCGTCAGATAAGCCCACCCATAATTTCGTTCCAGGCCAACAGGTGCTGATTCGGAGTCTGAAACCAGTCACAGTGGGGGAACTGAGATATTGGGGGACAGCTGTAGTCATCGCGGTGACCATCCAGACCGAAACATCTATCAACATACGCATTACCAATTGACACTGTAGGGCCCAAGAAGCCTGCCCAAAGTGTGTGACAGGGCACTGGTGAGAGGGCTTGTGCCAGACAGAAGATCCTCGCTCTTTTAGGGGGCGAGGGGGTCACCTGTGGGCTGAATATAGGGCCTGGGCAAAATTTTGCCCCATTAATAGCTTCCCGATCAACTCTGAAGGTTCCCCTGTTACATATTTGGGTCTAAATTGTCCATCATGTCAATCATATATCTACTATTGATCCTGGCCGATGCACAAGCATTTAGATTACTGGATGAAGATGATTCATGGTTAGACCATGCGATCCACCACACTCATATGTAAATGTAAATGTCACATGCTACAAACATGTGGTGGAGATTGGCTAATTACACCGTAAAGACAAGTGACATGAAAGGTAATTGTTATGTATGTGTTATTGTTGGCGATACTTGTTGTACTTATTATGTTCCAGATAATGATGCGGATGGACATTTAATTGACCAAGGGATCAAGAACATCGCCAAAGCAGTTGTCGAGATGACAATCCGAGAGAGGAATAGAGATGATTGGGACTGGAGTTTGAGTTTTTCCAGCCTATTCCAGAAAATCGAACATTCGTTGATTTTAATCGTCATAATTATTTCATGTATTTTGGTTTTGCTTTGCTTATGGCCATGTATTATGGCCATGATTCGTCGGGCATTGAATTCATCTTTAAGTGTAATTATGAAAGGTTACCATGTAAAGACCAGGAGATAATCCACAAATCCAGATGTAATGTAAAAAATGGAGATAAAACTTGTGCTCACAACGGGCGTGGCCTTTAGATTAGGAATTTTTTTATTATTAATTTTCATTTTACTTTCACTATGTATCAAGAGTACAGATTTTTTTTTAAAGTCATAAATGACTTAAAGAGGGCAACTGTTAGATTTAATTTCCGCATAGATGAATGTAACGACACATAAAGGAATGGTCATTTTATTATATTGTCTGTCCTGCTATTTCTGCTCACTGAAAGCATATGGCTCTCTAAGCTATGTGTGAAAGGAAGAATCATTTTATTTTATTGTCTTTCCTGCTGTTTCTGCTCACTGAAAGCAAATGGCTCTCTGGGCTATGTGTGAAAAGAAGGGTCATTTAATTTTGTTGTTTTATCCTGCTTTACCTTATTTGGTCATTCTTTGGACTTCCTGTAATAAGAGTGCTCTGGTACCATATATAAGGCATGCTTGTCTTAGAATTAAAGGAGTTCAATAGCCATGATGCCTCTCTGTGTCTTGTCTATGGGCTCCCAGATCTGCTGAAGACTTCGCTCACAACATCCAACATATATTTCTGATTTGAATTAGAAGTGATCCAAAACACAGAAAGAAAACTTAGTTATAAGGAAACTGAAGTTTTACAGATATGAACTGACATCAGACAGTGTTTCTATAGTTTGTATTACTCGCGTTTCTGCTCTGTGAACACCGCTCGGATTGTCGGCAGCATACCTGTTCTATTACGTAATCAAAGGTCACTTCTTGTTGTAGTTCCAATGTTGCCATGGAAACAGGTTGTTTGCTAAAAGCAGCAACGCATTGCTGCTTAATACTGATCTTATGGGATGTAAGTTAACACGAATTCCTACAATCGATCACATTTACTGACTCAATATTAAAACGTTATTAAATTATTTGATTTCATACCTTATATAATAATTTTTAGCTTACATTTACAAGACGTGAATAGTTTTTAATCACATATTGTTTGCTTTCCGCCTTCTCGTGCTCGAGTAGACAGATACGGCAAGCGTAACGTACTACACAAAACAGTTTTGAAAGGTAAATTGCGAATATAATATGGAAGTTCTAAGCAGCCATGCATTATTCTTTTTTTCCTTCTCGTTTCCTCGTGATCTCGACATAAGTTGTTTTCTCGTGATCATAATAAAAGTTGTTCCTGTTATTTCACTCGTACGAGACGCAGCTTTGCGGAACGCTTCACGGAGGCTCAGAAGTCATCTCAAGCGATGCGACACTTCCTCCCGAAACGCACCAGCTCTTCTGCTATGGGGGGTGATTTATGGAAAGTGATTCGTGCCTTGGATTACCTACCAAAGGTAACAGTCGTTTACTTTTTACGTGTGAGACGGGGTACGTCGCAACACAGTCGCGTGACACCAACGCCGGAGGAGTATGTTGCCACCACAGTAAATTAATATCTTACCCTCATGTGTTTTTCCCCAAAGTTGTCTTATCTTCTTTATCAAACATTTTACTTTTTTTCTTTTACTTTCCTGTGTTGTGATGACATTGAATATATCCTTGATACGAATTGTGTATTGCATACAAAGTTGTATGTCATTAATATCATCTCTACTTTTTACAAACATAATAATAAAAAAAAGAATTAATTCGCTTTCTCTTGGAGATTAATGACAAATTATACACCATCAAAGTCGCAATTGTATGTTATGTTCACAACTATTTACAACAACTTAACAATTAATAATTATAATATATAAACATAATATTGATAATACTGAGCTTTTACTTTTGATGGTGTTAAGAATTTTAATTAAAGCAGCTGACTATACAATGTGTGAATACATTAGCTCACAATATCAGACTATATGTAATATTGTTTTCAGGAGATGAAGTCATTTCAATAGCCTATTATTTTCAAGAAATCACAATGACAAAATATATGACAGGAAAATACTATTCTAATCACAAATTTTAAGACAATGCAGGTTCATTTTCAAATGTTTTAACTAGGGCTGTCAGTAATGATTATTTTGTTAATCATCTGCTAAAGATTTTAATTATTTATATATTTTTGTTAATTAAGATAAGTGAACAATAGCTTTTAGTACGAATTAAATACATGTAATAATGAGGCAATTATAATTGGTTGAAATAAAGTATCAAAAGTAAGTAGTCATATTGTTTTATTGATCAACACTATTCAAATCCATTAAGAAATGTTTAAACAATAAGCTTACGTATTTTATGTATTATAAGAAATGCCAGCGATTGTTGTTAAACTTTACATCACAAGCAAACCATTGTTTATCTAATGTTTAATTGCATTTAATCTGTAATGTTTGGCCACATATTTATGATAGAAATGCTACAGCCAATAGTTTAAAGTTTTACTTTGAAACTTTAAACATTTATTTGCATATTAATAAATATATTGATGCATTCTCATGTGTTGCTGGTGTATGTTTTTAAGTTGCTACAAATAATTTCAACAGCACAAGTTTTGTCCACATTCCCAAATGCAAGTTATTGTGGGAAAAAAAGTACCAAGCATATATAAAATAATACAAGGACCGTAAATGGTTTTACCACAAACTCAACTCTGTTGAACAGAACAGTACCGGAGGGTTAAAGGATCAAGATGCTTATGTTGTCCCAAACACGTATTTATTTTTCTTTTTTATTTGGAAAATAAACATTTAAAGGGGACTTCTGGAAGACTTTTGAATGTCCCTCAAAAATATGATTATTGAGATTTCTTAAAATAAACAATGGTTCATTGCAGATAAATTGTGAAAACTCTTAAAACATTAATATTTAATGTACAGCTCAGCTGTACATATTTCTCTGTTTTATTGTGTTTTTCCAATGTATTTTTTTCTTGTTTGCTCAGCATTTGCTGTTTTTAATCATTAATTGAAGACACCATTTGTACTCTGCTTGCTCACATTTAGGAAAACAGTGAATGGTAATGATACACATAATACATTGCATTATTATATGTTGTGGGGAGTGGTCAATAATCTCCCAATTTCATCATAATTACTAATTGAATAATTATAAGTTTTGGGTTCTCAGAATAGTAGCTGTAAAAAAAATATAAAAACAAATCAGAGTATGTTCATATTGAGATCCAATATGTCGCACCTGTGTACTCAATTGCAATACATAAGCTATTGGATAATGGATCAAGTTGAGATTGATAGTCTTTAATGAATAGTATTAATAAAAGGTAATTCATCGATTATACTTATTTTGAATTTGTTAATTTCAGAGCTAACTTTTTTCACAGATAAGAGAAGAAATTCATCACACTCAAGCAAAGGAAAAAAACGTTATTTGATGACACTGAACACAAAATATAAACCAAATACAATAGAAATGTGGCACAATGAAACTCACCAAAACCGTGTTCCTCATTCATGTAATTTTCCTATAGGTCCACAAACAGGTAAATATAATCTTACGTATCTTATAGGGTCTTAAAATCAACTAATGAATTACTTATTTTAGTCAGTAATCTCTTTAATCTTTCCACTTGTTCGTTACATTATGCCGCTGTTCTATGGTTTGACGTGTGCTAGTTATCCTTACAGGCATATTTTATTGGGGACCGAGCACCGATGGTGCAGAGGACCCTATTGAATCTGCTCCGTTTATTAGGGACCGAGCACCGATGGTGCGAGGACCCTATTGTATCTGTGTTGTTTATTATTAATATTATTATTAGGGACCGAGCACCGATGGTGCGAGGACCCTATTGAATCTGCTTCGTTTATTAGGGACCGAGCACCGATGGTGCGAGGACCCTATTGTATCTGTGTTGTTTATTATTAGGGACCGAGCACCGATGGTGCGAGGACCCTATTGTATCTGTGTTGTTTATTAGGGACCGAGCACCGATGGTGCGAGGACCCTATTGAATCTGCTCCGTTTATTATTATTAGGGACCGAGCACCGATGGTGCGAGGACCCTATTGTATCTGTGTTGTTTATTATTATTATTATTATTATTATTATTAGGGACCGAGCACCGATGGTGCGAGGACCCTATTGAATCTGCTCCGTTTATTAGGGACCGAGCACCGATGGTGCGAGGACCCTATTGTATCTGTGTTGTTTATTATTATTATTATTATTATTATTTTCCAAACTTAATCGCATTTTTGGGGGCCTAAACATGCTCGAAAAGTCAGGAAATTTTGCACACGCATCAGAACTGGTGGAAATTTACGTCTTATATGGGTTTCAGAAGTAGGTGTGGCAAAATGGCTCGACAGCGCCACCTATACTTTCTCAGCGGAGAGCCCTCGGGCTACGTTTCACGTACATGTACGAAAATCGGTACACTCATGTAACATAACAATACCTACAAAAAAGTCTCCTGGAACGAAATCCGAAACCCAACAGGAAGTCGGTTATTTTGAATTTTCTCGTCATATTTAGTGACATTTTGCCCTATTGTATCTGTGTTGTTTATTATTAGGGACCGAGCACCGATGGTGCAGAGGACCCTATTGAATCTGCTCCATTTATTATTAGGGACCGAGCACCGATGGTGCAGAGGACCCTATTGAATCTGCTCCGTTTATTATTAGGGACCGAGCACCGATGGTGCAGAGGACCCTATTGAATCTGCTCCGTTTATTATTATTATTATTAGGGACCGAGCACCGATGGTGCAGAGGACCCTATTGAATCTGCTCCGTTTATTATTAGGGACCGAGCACCGATGGTGCAGAGGACCCTATTGAATCTGCTCCGTTTATTATTATTATTATTATTAGGGACCGAGCACCGATGGTGCAGAGGACCCTATTGAATCTGCTCCGTTTATTATTATTATTATTATTATTAGGGACCGAGCACCGATGGTGCGAGGACCCTATTGAATCTGCTCCGTTTATTAGGGACCGAGCACCGATGGTGCAGAGGACCCTATTGAATCTGCTCCGTTTATTATTATTATTATTATTCTTCTTCTTCTCCAAACTTAATCGCATTTTAGAGGGCCTAAACATGCTCGAAAAGTCAGGAAACTTTGCACACGCATCAGAACTGGTGAAAATTTACGTCTGATATGGGTTTCAGGAGTAGGTGTGGCAAAATGGCTCGACAGCGCCACCTATAAATATTCAGCGGAGTGCACCTCGAGCTACATTTCACATACATGTACGAAAATCGGTACACTCATGTAACTTAACAATACCTACAAAAAAGTCTCTAGGTACGAAATCAGAAACCAAACAGGAAGTCGGCTATTTTGAATTTTCTCGTCATATTTTGTATCATTTTTGCCATTTTCAGGTGCCATACTTTAACGAACTCCTCCCAGAGATATTTCCAGATGAACACCAAAATTGGTCATTGTAATCTAAAGCCCTTTGTGACGTTAAATTGCGAAGATCTAGAGTTTTCATCGGAGGGCGTGTCCGTGGCGTCCTGTCAAATTTTGATGTTTCGCCATGAAACAGGAAGTTGTTATATCTCAGGCATGCTATGTCCGATCTGCACCAAACTTCACATGTTTAATAAGAATCCTGACCTGAAGAGATCTAAGTGACCATATTCAGTTATAGTCGTAGCGCCACCTGCTGGCAACAGGAAGTGACATGTTTTACTCTGTAACTAACTCCTCCTAGAGATTTAATGACATAAACATAATATTTAGGTCAGTCTAACCTAAAGGCCTTTGTGATGTTAAATTGCGAAGATCTAGAGTTTTCGTTAAAGGGCGTGTCCATGGCGGCATCACAAATTTCGATGTCTCTTCATGGGAATAAAAGTTGTTGTAACTCAGCCATACAATGTCCGATCTGCCCCAGACTTCACACGTTCGATAAGAATCCAGACCTGAACACATCTAAATACGAATATTTCATTATAATTAGAGCGCCACCTGTTGGCAACAGGAAATGTCTTCTTTTACACTATCTTAAACATGCAATGTCCAATCTGCACCAAACTTCACATATTTGGTAAGAGTCCTGGCCTGAAAACACCTAAAGGCCAAAAATCAGATATAATCATAGCGCCACCTGCTGACAACAGGATATATCATGCTTTACACTAACTCAAACATGCCATGTTCAATCTGCACCAAACTTCATATGTTTAATAAAAGTATTGGTCTGAAGACATCTACATGCCAATGTTTAGTTATAGACATAGCGCCACCTGGTGGCTACAGGAAATTACTTGTTTTACACCAACTTAAACATGGATTGTCCAATCTGCACCAAACTTCACATATTTGGTAAGATTCCTGGCCTGAAGATATCTAAAGGCCAATATTCAGATGTAATCATAGCGCCACCTGCTGACAACAGGATGTGTCAGGCTTTACACTAACTCAAACATACTATGTTCAATCTGCACCAAACTTCATATGTTTGATAAAAGTGCTAGACTGAAGACAGCTACATGTTAATGTTCAGCTATGGACATAGCGCCACCAGCTGGCAGCAGGTTTGACACATATAAATGACTATGACACGTTCCTCTATATTTACCTTTTTAAATGCATATTGCTCACCGTTCCCTGTCTTTCTGAAGCCACCGGTTGGCGGTGCCGGGTGTGAGGTCCCTTCCATCGCTGCTTGCAGCTTTAATTATTCTTATTATTATTCTTCTTCTTCTTCTTCTTCTTCTTCTTCTTCTTCTCCAAACTTAATCGCATTTTAGAGGGCCTAAACATGCTCGAAAAGTCAGGAAACTTTGCACACACGTCAGAACTGGTGAAAATTTACGTCTGATATGGGTTTCAGAAGTAGGTGTGGCAAAATGGCTCGACAGCGCCACCTATAAATATTCAGCGGAGTGCGCCTCGAGCTACGTTTCACGTACATGTACGAAAATCGGTACACTTATGTAACTTAACAATACCTACAAAAAAGTCTCCTGGAACGAAATCAGAAACCCAACAGGAAGTCGGCTATTTTGAATTTTCTCGTCATATTTTGTGTAATTTTTGCCATTTTCAGGTGTCATACTTTAACGAACTCCTCCCAGAGATTTATTCAGATGAACACCAAAATTGGTCATTGTAATCTAAAGCCCTTTGTGACGTTAAATTGCGAAGATCTAGAGTTTTCATCGGAGGGCGTGTCCGTGGCGTCCTGTCAAATTTTGATGTTTCGCCATGAAACAGGAAGTTGTTATATCTCAGGCATGCTATGTCCGATCTGCACCAAACTTCACATGTTTGATAAGACTCCTGATATGAAGAGATCTAAGTGACCATATTCAGTTATAGTCATAGCGCCACCTGCTGGCAACAGGAAGTGACATGTTTTACTCTGTAACTAACTCCTCCTAGAGATGTAATGACATAAACATAATATTTAGGTCAGTCTAACCTAAAGGCCTTTGTGATGTTAAATTGCGAAGATCTAGAGTTTTCGTTAAAGGGCGTGTCCATGGCGGCATCACAAATTTCGATGTCTCGCCATGGGAATAAAAGTTGTTGTAACTCAGCCATACAATGTCCGATCTGCCCCAGACTTCACACGTTCGATAAGAATCCAGGCCTGAACACATTTAAATACGAATATTTCATTATAATTGGAGCGCCACCTGCTGGCAACAGGAAATGACTTCTTTTACACTATCTTAAACATGCAATGTCCAATCTGTACCAAACTTCACATATTTGGTAAGAGTCCTGGCCTGAAAAGATCTAAGTGACCATATTCATATAAATTCATAGCGCCACCTGCTGGCGACAGGAAGTGATATGTTTTACTCTGTAACTAACTCCTCTTTGAGATTTAATGGCATCAACATAATATATAGGTCAGTCTAATCTAAAGGCCTTTGTGATGTTGAATTGCGAAGAGCTTGAGTTTTCACTAATGGGCGTGTCTATGGCGGCATGACAAAATTCGATGTCTCGCCATTTGAATAGAAGCTGTCGTTACTCAGCCATAAAATGTCCGATCTGTCCCAAACTTCACACGTTTGATAAGAACCATGGCCTGAAGACATCTCTGTGCCAATGTTCAGTTATGGACATAGCGCCACCTGCTGACAACAGGATATGTCATGCTTTGCACTAACTCAGCCATAAAATATCCGATCTGCCCCAAACTTCACAGGTTTGATAAGAGCCATGGCCTGAAGACATCTACGTGCCAATGTTTAGTTATAGACATAGCGCCACCTGCTGGCTACAGGAAATTACTTGTTTTACACCAAATTCAACATGCACTGTTCAATCTGCACCAAACTTCATATGTTTTTTTAAATTACTGGTCTGAAAACATATACCAAATTTTCAGTTCAGTTATCTATATAGTGCCACCTGCTGGCCACAGGAAATTCATTGTTTTACAGTAAATCGAACATGCATTGTCCAATCCGCACCAAACTTTACATATTTGGTAAGATTCCAGGCCTGAAGACATCTACATGTTAATGTTCAGTTATGGATATGGCGCCACCAGCTGGCAGCAGGTTTGTACATATAATGACTTTGACATATTCCTCTATATTTACCTTTTTAAATGTATATTTCTCACCGTTCCCTGTCTTTCTGAAGCCACCGGTCGGCGGTGAGCCAGGTGCGAGGTCCCTTCCATCGCTGCTTGCAGCTTTAATTATTATTATTCTTCTTCCTCTCCAAACTTAATCGCATTTTAGAGGGCCTAAACATGCTCGAAAAGTCAGGAAACTTTGCACACACGTCAGAATTGGTGAAAATTTACGTCTGATATGGGTTTCAGAAGTAGGTGTGGCAAAATGGCTCGACAGCGCCACCTATAAATATTCAGCGGAGTGCGCCTCGAGCTACGTTTCACGTACATGTACGAAAATCGGTACACTTGTGTAACTTAACAATACCTACAAAAAAGTCTCCAGGTACGAAATCAGAAACCAAACAGGAAGTCGGCTATTTTGAATTTTCTCGTCATATTTTGTGTCATTTTTGCCATTTTCAGGTGTCATACTTTAACGAACTCCTCCCAGAGATTTATTCAGATGAACACCAAAATTGGTCAGTGTAATCTAAAGCCCTTTGTGACGTTAAATTGCGAAGATCTAGAGTTTTCATCGGAGGGCGTGTCCGTGGCGTCCTGTCAAATTTTGATGTTTCGCCATGAAACAGGAAGTTGTTATATCTCAGGCATGCTATGTCCGATCTACACCAAACTTCACACGTTTGATAAGAATCCTGACCTGAAGAGATCTAAGTGACCATATTCAGTTATAGTCATAGCGCCACCTGCTGGCAACAGGAAGTGAAATGTTTTACTCTGTAACTAACTCCTCCTAGAGATTTAATGACATAAACATAATATTTAGGTCAGTCTAACCTAAAGGCCTTTGTGATGTTAAATTGCGAAGATCTAGAGTTTTCGTTAAAGGGCGTGTCCATGGCGGCATCACAAATTTCGATGTCTCGCCATGGGAATAAAAGTTGTTGTAACTCAGCCATACAATGTCCGATCTGCCCCAGACTTCACACGTTCGATAAGAATCCAGGCCTGAACACATCTAAATACGAATATTACATTATAATTAGAGCGCCACCTGCTGGCAACAGGAAATGACTTCTTTTACACTATCTTAAGCATGCAAAGTCCAATCTGCACCAAACTTCACACTTTTGATAAAAATATTGGTCTGAAGATATCTAAATGCCAATGTTCAGTTAAAGATATAGCGCCACCTGCTGGCAACAGCAAATTACTTCTTTTAAACTAACTTAAGCATTCAATGTCCAATCTGCACCAAAATTCACGTATTTGGTAAGAGCCCTGACCTGAAGATATCTAAAGGCCAAAATTCAGATATAATCATAGCGCCACCTGCTGACAACAGGATATATCATGCTTTACACTAACTCAAACATACTATGTTCAATCTGCACCAAACTTCATATGTTTGATAAAAGTATTGGTCTGAAGACATCTACATGCCAATGTTTAGTTATAGACATAGCGCCACCTGGTGGCTACAGGAAATTACTTGTTTTACACCAACTTAAACATGCATTGTCCAATCTGCACCAAACTTCACATATTTGGTAAGATTCCTGGCCTGAAGACATCTAAAGGCCAATATTCAGATGTAATCATAGCGCCACCTGTTGACAACAGGATGTGTCAGGCTTTATACTAACTCAAACATACCATGTTCAATCTGCACCAAACTTCACATGTTCGATAACAGTGCTAGCCTGAAGACATCTACATGTTAATGTTCACTTATGGACATAGCGCCACCAGCTGGCAGCAGGTTTGGTAAGTATAAATGACTTTGACATATTCCTCTATATTTACCTTTTGTAAATGCATATTGCTCACCGTTCCCTGTCATTCTGAAGCCACCGGTCGGCGGTGCCGGGTGCGAGGTCCCTTCCATCGCTGCTTGCAGCTTTAATTAGGGACCGAGCACCGATGGTGCGAGGACCCTATTGAATCTGCTCCGTTTATTATTCTTATTCTTCTTCTTCTTCTTCTTCTTCTTCTTCTTCTTCTTCTCCAAACTTAATCGCATTTTAGAGGGCCTAAACATGCTCGAAAAGTCAGGAAACTTTGCACACGTGTCAGAACTGGTGAAAATTTACGTCTGATATGGGTTTCAGAAGTAGGTGTGGCAAAATGGCTCGACAGCGCCACCTATAAATATTCAGCGGAGTGCGCCTCGAGCTACGTTTCACGTACATGTACGAAAATCGGTACACTTATGTAACTTAACAATACCTACAAAAAAGTCTCCAGGTACGAAATCAGAAACCCAACAGGAAGTCGGCTATTTTGAATTTTCTCATCATATTTTGTGTCATTTTTGCCATTTTCAGGTGTCATACTTTAACGAACTCCTCCCAGAGATTTATTCAGATGAACACCAAAATTGGTCAGTGTAATCTAAAGCCCTTTGTGACATTAAATTGCGAAGATCTAGAGTTTTCACCGGAGGGCGTGTCCGTGGCGTCCTGTCAAATTTTGATGTTTCGCCATGAAACAGGAAGTTGTTATATCTCAGGCATGCTATGTCCGATCTACACCAAACTTCACACGTTTGATAAGAATCCTGACCTGAAGAGATCTAAGTGACCATATTCAGTTATAGTCATAGCGCCACCTGCTGGCAACAGGAAGTGACATGTTTTACTCTGTAACTAACTCCTCCTAGAGATTTAATGACATAAACATAATATTTAGGTCAGTCTAACCTAAAGGCCTTTGTGCTGTTAAATTGCGAAGATCTAGACTTTTCGTTAAAGGGCGTGTCCATGGCGGCATCACAAATTTCGATGTCTCACCATGGGAATAAAAGTTGTTGTAACTCAGCCATACAATGTCCGATCTGCCCCAGACTTCACACGTTTGATAAGAATCCAGGCCTGAACACATCTAAATATGAATATTTTATTATAATTAGAGCGCCACCTGCTGGCAACAGGAAATGACTTCTTTTAGACTATCTTAAACATGCAATGTCCAATCTGCACCAAACTTGACATATTTGGTAAGATTCCTGGCCTGAAAACACTTAAAGGCCAAAAATCAGATATAATCATAGCGCCACCTGCTGACAACAGGATATGCCATGCTTCACACTAACTCAAACATACCATGTTCAATCTGCACCAAAATTAATATGTTTGATAAAATTATTGGTCTGAAGACATCTACATGCCAATGTTTAGTTATAGACATAGCGCCACCTGATGGCTACAGGAAATTACTTGTTTTACACCAACTTAAACATGCATTGTCCAATCTGCACCAAACTTCACATATTTGGTAAGATTCCTGGCCTTAAGACATCTAAAGGCCAATATTCATATGTAATCATAGCGCCACCTGTTGACAACAGGATGTGTCAGGCTTTACACTAACTCAAACATACTATGTTCAATCTGCACCAAACTTCATATGTTTGATAAAAGTGCTAGACTGAAGACATCTACTTGTTAATGTTCAATTATGGACATAGCGCCACCAGCTGGCAGCAGGTTTGACACATATAAATGACTATGACACGTTCCTCTATATTTACCTTTTTAAATGCATATTGCTCACCGTTCCCTGTCTTTCTGAAGCCACCGGTTGGCGGTGCTGGGTGCGAGGTCCCTTCCATCGCTGCTTGCAGCTTTAATTATTATTATTATTCTTCTTCCTCTCCAAACTTAATCGCATTTTAGAGGGCCTAAACATGCTTGAAAAGTCAGGAAACTTTGCACACGCGTCAGAACTGGTGAAAATTTACGTCTGATATGGGTTTCAGAAGTAGGTGTGGCAAAATGGCTCGACAGCGCCACCTATAAATATTCAGCGGAGTGCGCATCGAGCTACGTTTCACGTACATGTACGAAAATCGGTACACTCATGTAACTTAACAATACCTACAAAAAAGTCTCTAGGTACGAAATCAGAAACCCAACAGGAAGTCGGTTATTTTGAATTTTCTCGTCATATTTTGTGTCATTTTTGCCATTTTCAGGTGTCATACTTTAACAAACTCCTCCCAGAGATTTATTCGGATGAACATCAAAATTGGTCATTGTAATCTAAAGCCCTTTGTGACGTTAAATTGCGAAGATCTAGAGTTTTCATCGGAGGGCGTGTCCGTGGCGTCCTGTCAAATTTTGATGTTTCGCCATGAAACAGGAAGTTGTTATATCTCAGGCATGCTATGTCCGATCTGCACCAAACTTCACATGTTTGATAAGAATCCTGACCTGAAGAGATCTAAGTGACCATATTCAGTTATAGTCATAGCGCCACCTGCTGGCAACAGGAAGTGACATGTTTTACTCTGTAACTAACTCCTCCTAGAGATTTAATGACATCAACATAATATTTAGGTCAATTTAATCTAAAGGCCTTTGTGATGTTAAATTGTGAAGAGCTTGAGTTTTCGCTAATGGGCGTGTCCTTGGCGGCATCACAAATTTCGATGTCTCGCCATGGGAATAAAAGTTGTTGTAATTCACCATGCAATAACCGATCTGCCCCAGACTTCACACGTTCGATAAGAATCCAGGTCTGAACACATATAAATATGAATATTCCATTATAATCAGAGCGCCACCTGCTGGCCACAGGAAATGACTTGATTTACACTAACTTAAACATGCAATGTCCAATCTGCACCAAACTTCACATATTTGGTAAGACTCCTGACCTGAAGAGATCTAAGTGACCATTTTCAGTTATAGTCATAGCGCCACCTGCTGGCAACAGGAAGTGACATGTTTTACTCTGTAACTAACTCCTCCTAGAGATTTAATGACATCAACATAATATTTAGGTCAGTCTAATCTAAAGGCCTTTATGATGTTATATTGCGAAGAGCTTGAGTTTTCGCTAATGGGCGTGTCCATGGCGGCGTGACAAAATTCGATGTCTCGCCATGGGAATAGAAGCTGTTGTTACTCAGCCATAAAATGTCCGATCAGCCCCAAACTTCACACGTTTGATAAGAGCCATGGCCTGAAGACATCTACGTGCCAATGTTTAGTTATAGACATAGCGCTACCTGTTGGCTACGGGAAATTAATTGTTTTATAGTAACTTAAACATGCAATGTCCAATCTGCACCAAACTTCACATATTTTGTAAGAGTCCTGCCCGGAAGACATTTAAAGGCCAATATTCAGATGTAACCATAGCGCCATCTGTTGACAACAGGATGTGTCAGGCTTTACACTAACTCAAACATACTATGTTCAATCTGCACCAAACTTCATATGTTCGATAAAGGTGCTAGCCTGAAGACATCTATATGTTAATGTTCAGTTATGGACATAGCGCCACCAACTGGAAGCAGGTTTGGCACATTTAAATGACCTTAACATATCGCTCTATATTTGCAATTTTAAATACATATTGCTCACCGTTCCCTGTCTTTCTGAAGCCACCGGTTGGCGGTGAGCCGGGTGCGAGGTCCCTTCCATCGCTGCTTGCAGCTTTAATTATTATTATTATTATTCTTTTCCAAACTTAATCGCATTTTTGAGGGCCTAAACATGCTCGAAAAGTCAGGAAACTTTGCACACGCGTCAGAACTGGTGAAAATTTACGTCTGATATGGGTTTCAGAAGTAGGTGTGGCAAAATGGCTCGACAGCGCCACCTATAAATATTCAGCGGAGTGCGCATCGAGCTACGTTTCACGTACATGTACGAAAATCGGTACACTCATGTAACTTAACAATACCTACAAAAAAGTCTCTAGGTACGAAATCAGAAACCCAACAGGAAGTCGGTTATTTTGAATTTTCTCGTCATATTTAGTGAAATTTTTGCCATTTGCAGGTGTCATACTTTAACGAACTCCTCCCAGAGATTTAATCGGATGAACACCAAAATTGGTCATTGCAATCTAAAGCCCTTTGTGACGTTAAATTGCGAAGATCTAGAGTTTTCGTCAGAGGGCGTGTCCGTGGCGTCCTCTCAAATTTCGATGTTTCGCCATGAAAAAGGAAGTTGTTACAACTCAGGCATGCTATGTCCGATCTGCACCAAACTTCACATGTTTGATAAGACTCCTGATATGAAGAGATCTACTTGACCATATTCAGTTATAGTAATAGCGCCACCTGCTGGCAACAGGAAGTGACATGTTTTACTCTGTAACTAATTCCTCCTACAGATTTAATGACATCAACATAATATTTAGGTCAGTCTAACCTAAAGGCCTCTGTGAAGTTAAATTGCGAAGATCTAGAGTTTTCATGGGAGGGCGTGTCTGTGGCGTCCTGTCAAATTTCGATGTCTCGCCATGGGAATAAATGTTGTTGTAACTCAGCCAAACAATGTTCGATCTGCCCCAGACTTCACATGTTCGATAAGAATCCAGGCCTGAACACATCTGAATATGGGTTTCAGAAGTAGGTGTGGCAAAATGGCTCGACAGCGCCACCTATACTGATTCAGCGGAGAGCCCTCAGGCTACGTTTCACGTACATGTATGAAAATCGGCACACTCATGTAACATAACAATACCTACAAAAAAGTCTTCTGGAACGAAATCCGAAACCCAACAGGAAGTCGGTTATTTTGAATTTTCTCGTCATATTTAGTGACATTTTTGCCATTTGCAGGTGTCATACTTTAACGAACTCCTCCCAGAGATTTATTCGCATGAACACTAAAATTGGTCATTGCAATCTAAAGCCCTTTGAGAAGTTAAATTGCGAAGATCTAGAGTTTTCATTGGAGGGCGTGTCCGTGGCGTCCTGTCAAATTTCGATGTTTCGCCATGAAACAGGAAGTTGTTATATATCAGGCATGCTATGTCCGATCTGCACCAAACTTCACATGTTTGATAAGACTCCTGATATGAAGAGATCTACATGACCATATTCAGTTATAGTAATAGCGCCACCTGCTGGCAACAGGAAGTGACATGTTTTACTCTGTAACTAATTCCTCCTAGAGATTTAATGACATCAACACATTATTTGGTCAGTCTGACCTAAAGGCCCTTGTGTTGTTAAATTGCGAAGATATAGAGTTTTCGTTAAAGGGCGTGTCCTTGGCGGCATCACAGATTTCGATGTCTCGCCAAGGGAATAAAAGTTGTTGTAACTCATCCATACAATGTTCGATCTGCCCCAGACTTCACATGTTCGATAAGAATCCAGGCCTGAACACATCTAAATACGAATATTCCATTATAATCAGAGTGCCACCTGCTGGCAACAGGAAATGACTTGTTTTACACTAACTTAAACATGCAATGTCCAATCTTTACCAAACTTCACATGTATGACAAGACTCCTGATCAGAAAAGATCTAAGTGACAATATTCATATAAATTCATAGCGCCACCTGCTGGCAACAGGAAGTGATATGTTTTACTCTGTAACTAACTCCTCCTAGAGATTTAATGACATCAACATAATATATAGGTCAGTCTAATCTAAAGGCCTTTGTGATGTTGAATTGCAAAGAGCTTGAGTTTTCGCTAATGGGCGTGTCTATGGCGGCGTGACAAAATTCGATGTCTCGCCATGGGAATAGAAGCTGTTGTTACTCAGCCATAAAATGTCCGATCTGTCCCAAACTTCACACTTTTGATAAGAGCCATGGCCTGTAGACATCTCTGTGCCAATTTTTTTTTACAGACATAGCGCCACCTGCTGGCAACAGGAAAATACTTGTTTTACACTAACTTAAACATGCAATGTCCAATCTGCACCAAACTTCATATGTTTTTTAAAAGTGCTGGATGAAGACATCTACATGCCAATGTTCAGTTAAATATATTGCGCCACCTGCTGGCAACAGAACATTTCTTGTTTTACACTAACTTAAACATGCAATGTCCAATCTGCACCAAACTTCATAAGTTTTTTAAAAGTACTGGATGAAGACATCTACATGCCAATGTTCAGTTATGGATGTTGCGCCACCAGCTGGCAGCAGGTTTGGTACATATAAATGACTTTGACATATTCCTCTATATTTACCTTTTTAAATGCATATTGCTCACTGTTCCCTGTCTTTCTGAAGCCACAGGTCGGCGGTGAGCCGGGCGAGGTCCCTTCCATCGCTGCTTGCAGCTTTAATTAGGGACCGAGCACCGATGGTGCAGAGGACCCTATTGAATCTGCTCCGTTTATTATTATTATTATTATTATTATTAGGGACCGAGCACCGATGGTGCAGAGGACCCTATTGAATCTGCTCCGTTTATTATTATTATTATTATTATTATTATTAGGGACCGAGCACCGATGGGGCAGAGGACCCTATTGAATCTGCTCCGTTTATTATTATTATTATTATTATTATTATTCTTCCTCTCCAAACTTAATCGCATTTTAGAGGGCCTAAACATGCTCGAAAAGTCAGGAAAGTTTGCACACGCGTCAGAACTGGTGAAAATTTACGTCTGATATGGGTTTCAGAAGTAGGTGTGGCAAAATGGCTCGACAGCGCCACCTATAAATATTCAGCGGAGTGCGCATCGAGCTACGTTTCACGTACATGTACGAAAATCGGTACACTCATGTAACTTAACAATACCTACAAAAAAGTCTCTAGGTACGAAATCAGAAACCCAACAGGAAGTCGGTTATTTTGAATTTTCTCGTCATATTTTGTGTCATTTTTGCCATTTTCAGGTGTCATACTTTAACGAACTCCTCCCAGAGATTTATTCGGATGAACACCAAAATTGGTTATTGTAATCTAAAGCCCTTTGTGACGTTAAATTGCGAAGATCTAGAGTTTTCATCGGAGGGCGTGTCCGTGGCGTCCTGTCAAATTTCGATGATTCGCCATGAAACAGGAAGTTGTTATAACTCAGCCATGCAATGTCCGATGTGCACCAAAATTCCCATGTTTGATAAGACTCCTGACCTGAAGAGATCTAGGGGACCACATTCATATAAATTAATAGCGCCACCTGCTGGCAACAGGAAGTGATGTTTTACTCTGCAACTAACTCCTCCTAGAAATGTAATGACATCAACATAATTTTTAGTTCAGTCTAATCTAAAGGCCTTTGTGATGTTAAATTGCAAAGAGCTTGAGCTTTCGCTAATGGGCGTGTCCATGGCAGCGTGACAAAATTCGATATCTCGCCATGGGAATAGAAGCTGTTGTTACTCAGCCATAAAATGTCCGATCTGCCCCAAACTTCACATGGTTGATAAGAGCCATGGCCTGAAGACATCTACGTGCTAATGTTTAGTTATAGACATAGCGCCACCTGCTGGCTAAAGGAAATTGCTTGTTTTACACTAACTTAAACATGCAATGTCCAATCTGCACCAAACTTCACATATTTGGTGAGAGTCCTGGCCTGAAGACATCTAAATGGCAATATTCAGATGTAATCATAGCGCCACCTGTTGACAACAGGATATGCCAGGCTTTACACTAACTCAAACATACCATATTCAAATTGCACCAAATTTCATATGTTTGATAATAGTACTGGTTTGAAGACATCTAAATGCCAATGTTCAGTTATGGACATAGCGCCACCAGCTGGCAGCAGGTTTGGCACTTATAAATGACTTTGAAGTATTCCTCTATATTTGCCTTTTTAAATGCATATTGCTCACTGTTCCCTGTCATTCTGAAGCCACCATTCGGCGGTGCCGGGTGCGAGGTCCCTTCCATCGCTGCTTGCAGCTTTAATTATTATTATTATTATTCTTTTCCAAACTTAATCGCATTTTTGAGGGCCTAAACATGCTCGAAAAGTCAGGAAATTTTGCACACGCATCAGAACTGGTGGAAATTTACGTCTTATATGGTTTTCAGAAGTAGGTGTGGCAAAATGGCTCGACAGCGCCACCTATACTCATTCAGCGGAGAGCCCTCGGGCTACGTTTCACGTACATGTATGAAAATCAGTACACTCATGTAACATAACAATACCTACAAAAAAGTCTCCTGGAACGAAATCCGAAACCCAACAGGAAGTCGGTTATTTTGAATTTTCTCGTCATATTTAGTGAATTTTTTGCCATTTGCAGGTGTCATACTTTAACGAACTCCTCCCAGAGATTTAATCGGATGAACACCAAAATTGGTCATTGCAATCTAAAGCCCTTTGTGACGTTAAATTGCGAAGATCTAGAGTTTTCGTCAGAGGGCGTGTCCGTGGCGTCCTCTCAAATTTCGATGTTTCGCCATGAAAAAGGAAGTTGTTATAACTCAGGCATGCTATGTCCGATCTGCACCAAACTTCACATGTTTGATAAGACTCCTGATATGAAGAGATCTACTTGACCATATTCAGTTATAGTAATAGCGCCACCTGCTGGCAACAGGAAGTGACATGTTTTACTCTGTAACTAACTCCTCCTACAAATTTAATGACATCAACATAATATTTAGGTCAGTCTAACCTAAAGGCCTTTGTGATGTTAAATTGCGAACATCTAGAGTTTTCATGGGTCCGTGGCGTCCTGTCAAATTTCGATGTCTCGCCATGGGAATAAATGTTGTTGTAACTCAGCCATACAATGTTCGATCTGCCCCAGACTTCACATGTTCGATAAGAATCCAGGCTTGAACACATCTGAATATGTGTTTCAGAAGTAGGTGTGGCAAAACGGCTCGACAGCGCCACCTATACTGATTCAGTGGAGAGCCCTCAGGCTACGTTTCACGTACATGTATGAAAATCGGTACACTCATGTAACATAACAATACCTACAAAAAAGTCTCCTGGAACGAAATCCGAAACCCAACAGGAAGTCGGTTATTTTGAATTTTCTCGTCATATTTAGTGACATTTTTGCCATTTGCAGGTGTCATACTTTAACGAACTCCTCCCAGAGATTTATTCGCATGAACACCAAAATTGGTCATTGCAATCTAAAGCCCTTTGAGACGTTAAATTGCGAAGATCTAGAGTTTTCATTGGAGGGCGTGTCCGTGGCGTCCTGTCAAATTTCGATGTTTCGCCATGAAACAGGAAGTTGTTATAACTCAGGCATGCTATGTCCGACCTGCACCAAACTTCACATGTTTGATAAGACTCCTGATATGAAGAGATCTACATGACCATATTCAGTTATAGTAATAGCGCCACCTGCTGGCAACAGGAAGTGACATGTTTTACTCTGTAACTAATTCCTCCTACAGATTTAATGACATCAACATAATATTTAGGTCAGTCTAAACTAAAGGCCTCTGTGAAGTTAAATTGCGAAGATCTAGAGTTTTCGTTAAAGGGCGTGTCCTTGGCGGCATCACAGATTTCGATGTCTCGCCAAGGGAATAAAAGTTGTTGTAACTCATCCATACAATGTTCGATTTTCAAAATGCTTTGAATTCACCATCTTACTTTTACCCAATTTGCTTCAAACTTCATCAGAATACTGTAAACACACGGCCGATCTGAAACTGTGAAGGAAATATTGATATCTAAAATGCTGTTGCCATGGCAACATGTCAACCCTCAATATTCTTTTTTTGGTTATTTTGAGGCTTTTAAAGTGCAGTTTACTAAAACTTCGAAACTTTTTACATGCAGGGAAAAAGTCATTCTGAGGAAGTATGTTTAGTTTGATGACTTTACAAAACTCTATGGATGAGAGAAAATAAAAAAACTATCAGGCATTTCATCTCAGTCTACTCTCTTCTTTGAGTGTGTGTATATGTGTGTGTGTGTGTGCAGGGCCAGCCCTGTGTGTGTGAAGTGGAATGGAGGGGGCTGTCTTTTCAGTGTGACAGTGAGGAGGGTTGAGGGAGGGAGAGGGAGAGGGAGAGACAGACAAACATGGCTGCCCCCGAAACAGAGATTGTGTTCACACTGTGACCTGAATCAGATGGAAACAGAACTGCACTTCCTAACAGAGTGCTCCAAATACACAGATATACGGAGAGTGTACTACGACAAAATACAGAAGATCCATCCCACATTTACAACTCTTCCAGACCAGGAGAAACTAGCGTATCTGCTCGGAGAACACAAGACCTGCTGTGTGTTTGCTGCTCAATATGTGTCTCTCTGTCACCATAGAAGAGAAGACACTCCGTCTGCCCTGAGCTGATGTTTCCAGCACATGTAGATTATATTATGACATATTACCCCTTTATATTACTTAAATGTATATTTTGCCTGTATAAATCTTATACTGTACCTTATTTAATTTTATTTCTATCACATACTTACAATAGTCATTCATTTTGCACTACATATTTAATACGGTTTAAATATTTGTTTTATTACTATTATTGTTTTTATTTTTATTTCTGTTAATTCAAATGTGCACTACTTGTGAGCAGCCCAGCTGCAATTGCTTTGGCAATACAAATGTATAGTTTTTGTCATGCCAATAAAGCACACTTAAATTGAAAAATTGAGAGAGAGAGAGAGAGAGAGAGAGAGAGAGAGAGAGAGAGAGAGAGAGAGAGAGAGACTTTTAAACATATCTTTAATCACCAGAAAAAAATTATCAGTCATATTTGGTTGGTGTTTTTTTGCATGGTATCATGGTATTAAACAATCTGAGCAGGGTTTTTTTGCTTTACAAAGCATGTTCATTCAAATGTAATACATCAAAAACATTCAAGTAGATTTCATCAATGATTTATATATTAGTTTAACAACTTATATTCATCAGTAATATAATTCATAACAATTCATAAATTCTGGTTTGACTTAATTTTTCTGGATTCTGTATTTGTATGACTTAATACAAATATACTATCAAAAATGGTGGTAATGAAATTAATGTATAAAGCTTTAAAAATTTAATTAATGCCTTAAAATGTAATCAAATGAAAATAACTTTTAGCATTTTATGCTTTCATAAAGGACTGCACAATAGAGATTTAGTAAATTAAAATGGGGGGGAAATCATATTCCTTAAATTTTTCTATTTGTTATTATTATTTTAGAAGTGGTCTACATTATAATACAATCGTAATTTCTGTCAATTTCTTCAAGTTAAAAAGCGGACTTTTATTTTGACGGGTAGAAGTGAAGGGCAGTAAAACGCATTTTAATCGTCTAAACTTCCGCAAATCGGAGAAGAAGGAGAAGACGGGTAACGTAAAGTGAAGTTAGTGAAGATCTTTGCGTGTATTTGACAATGGTTGTCTCAAATAAAAGGAAGAAAGGATTATTAATTGTTCTCTCAATGTCAGTGATTCTCTCAGTGTTTGTCCTCAGATAGTGAGACAGCAGACGCTGTTATACACTGAGCGGCGTCAGCGAGCATATTTGAGTAAGTAACGTTACATGACAACCGCTCACTCACAGAGAGACACGCAAAACAAACAGATTATATTTTTATATAGCAGTGTTTCTTTTTGCTTTATTAATCACAGACACTAGACCATGTAGTGATTTGACAGCTCTGTTTTTGATTTATATATCAAATAAATAAATATTCAATGACAATATTGCCTTTTGAAGTTTAATCAGCCCTTTCAAGATTTAAACAGAAAGACCTCTTGAAATTGTATATGAAGACTTTTCTTAAACCATTTAACGTATTTACAACTTTTTACGACCTTAAATTTGATACAACTAAAATAAGGAGTTTATAAGGACCTGCGGGAGCCCTGTATTTAAGGTAGCCCGTAGAATTTATAATGTAGTAGTCAATTTGTAACCTAATATTAACTAAGATTCATAAATGCTATAAAAACTATTGTTCATTTTAACTTATATAATGTTATAAGCTAAAACGTTATTGAAAACAGTTTGCTACAAAAGTTTCATATATTGTTCTGTGTGTATGTGTGTGTATGTGTGTCCGCGTGTGTGTGAGAGAGAGAGGTATAATAATGCCACAAACCAGGACTGCAAAGCTCTGCAGAGAGTCGTGCGCTTAGCTGAGCGCATCTCAGGGTCTGCTCTCCCCTCTCTGCAGGACATCTACCTCAAACGCTGCAGAAGCAGAGCTGCTAAAATCATCAAAGACTCAACTCACCCCGGTAACCATCATTTCCGTTTACTGCCATCTGGCAAGCGCTTCAGGAGCTTGATGGCAAAGACAGAGAGACTAAGGAGGAGCTTCTTCCCTCAGGCCATCAGGCTCCTTAACACAAACTCTGTTCCATAAACTTTCACAAGACTCATTATTATCTAAAAAAAAAATATAACAAAAACATTCATATTCTCATCATCTGTATTGCCGCTATGTGTGCATACCCAGTACAACCCGTTGCACATCCCTCTCATCCCTCCTGTTTATACTAATATTTATTAAGTCCCATATACTGTTTTTGCACATCCTATTTGTTTTGCACATCTTACTGTTTTACTGTTTTGCACTTTAATTCTTTATTCTATTGCACATTTTACTTTTTATTTACTTTTTAACTATATATATGCTCTTGTGTGGTGTTACTTTTATATAATATTTTTTTTTATTCCTTGCACTGTCCACTGAGCGGACCTGATTCGACCTACATTTCACTTTTGATTATACCCTGTATAATTTATCATGTGACAAATAAAGAAACCTTGAAACCTTGAGGGTAGAGAGAGACTAACATTAATAAATGTTGTATAATTATTGTTCATGATAATTAATATAGTTAATGCTAATAACTGAAACCTTATTGAAAGTATAATGTTAAAAACTAAAACCTTATTGAAAAGTTTTATATATTGTTATTTGTGTGTGTGTGTGTGTGTGTGTGTGTGTGTGTGTGTGTGTGTGTGTGTGTGTGTGTGTGTGTGTGTGTGTGAGAGAGAGAGAGAGAGGATAGCTAGAGACTAACATTAATAAATGCTGGATAATTATTGTTCATGTTAATTAATATAGTTAATGCTAATAACTGAAACCTTATTAAAAGGATTACCAAAGTTTTATATTTAGTTTTGTGTGTGTGTGTGTCTTGATGGCTCGGATTAACCCTTCCATTAATGTATCCCTTAAATCCAAACTGCTAGAGGGTCACTGTAATGCATGTGCCTGCTAGGGTTGTGTCGGTGAGGAAATTTTCCCACCGGTTAATCGACCTGATGTCACACCGGTTATAATGGTATCACCGTGGTGGGGGGTCGTTTGAGTTTTCCCTCTTTTCCCCTTTTCTTAGGTTTTAAATAGCCTGTAAGCACCGGTCGCGTTTTACTTTGACTTTGTTATCAGCGGCAATTCTGCGTCAAGCAGTGTTTAAATAAAATAAAAATCAGCAAATACTGTGGAACCAAATAAATGAGAAACAAATGTTTTTTTTTTAAACATCACATCAGTGATGCCTAATAGATCGATCGTGAAGACAATGCTGGAAGATGCGCTTTAGGTCAGTGTTTCTCAACCAGGGGGGCGAGAGATAAAACTACAATATAATATATTCACTAATATTATGACTCGCCTGTTAAGTCATGTAAAAATATAGGTTATAAATAAATAACAGTACCACCTCTTTCAAGTCAAGTCAAGTCAAGTCAAGTAAAGTTTTATTGTCAATTCTTCCACATGTACAGTACATACATACAGAGAATTGAAATTGCGTTACTCTCAGACCCTTGGTGCATACAGTTAACATTAAACACTGACAGTAGACGTTAAAATACAGATAAATACGGTTTAACCATATGTACATACAGACTATACAGATATACAAATGAGGACATTGTAGAACAATAAAAAAAAAATAAAAAGAGATAAAGTGACATAAGGCACTCTCTACATATTCTGTGTTTCGGAGCAGCAAAACGTCTCTCATCACGCTGTGTGAATACAGACTGAATAGCGGCTCAAAAAATGAGTTGGTAAAAAATTACAATAAATTATCTTAGGTTGACAGTAGCTAATGCATTAACTAACAATGAACAATATATTTTTACAGCATTTTTTTTTATGTTAGTAAAAATAGTCAGGCATTATTAGATGCTTTATAAGTATTGATCATGTTAATTAATATAGTTAATGTTAATAACTGAAACCTTTTCGAAAGTGTTACTAAAGTTTTATATGTTGTTCTGTGTGTGTATGTATTGCGCAGACTTAATGGTTTGGATTGACCCTTTAATTGCTGTATCCCTTAAAACCAGACTGCCAGAGGGTTACTGTAAATGCATGTGTGAGAGAGACAGAGAGAGAGATAGCGTCTGTTTAAACTGTGTGTTTCACAGAGTTGGTGGTTTGGATTAACCCTTTAATTGCCGTGTCCCTTAAAACCAGACTGCTAGAGGGTTACTGTAAATGCATGTGCCCGCTGGGCACCGCTTTCCTGATGCCACCGGGGTGGCGTTTGCATCGGCTTGGGCCCGCCATCGCTGCTTGCAGCTATATTTAGGGACCGAGCACCGATGGTGTGAGGACCCTATTGAATCTGCTCCGTTTATTATTCTTATTATTCTTCTTCTTCTTCTCCAAACTTAATCGCATTTTAGAGGGCCTAAACATGCTCGAAAAGTCAGGAAACTTTGCACACGCATCAGAACTGGTGAAAATTTACATCTGATATGGGTTTCAGAAGTAGGTGTGGCAAAATAGCTCGACAGCGCCACCTATAAATATTCAGCGGAGTGCGCTGGACAGGATATATCATGCTTTACACTATCTCAAACATACCATGTTCAATCTGCACCAAACTTCATATGTTTGATAAAAGTAATAGACTGAAGACATCTACATGTTAATGTTCAGTTATGGACATAGCGCCACCAGCTGGCAGCAGGTTTGACACATATAAATGACTATGACACATTCCTCTATATTTACCTTTTTAAATGCATATTGCTCACCGTTCCCTGTCTTTCTGAAGCCACCGGTTGGCGGTGCTGGGTGCGAGGTCCCTTCCATCGCTGCTTGCAGCTTTAATTATTAGGGACCGAGCACCGATGGTGCGAGGACCCTATTGTATCTGTGTTGTTTATTAGGGACCGAGCACCGATGGTGCGAGGACCCTATTGTATCTGTGTTGTTTATTATTATTATTATTATTATTTTCCAAACTTAATCGCATTTTTGAGGGCCTAAACATGCTCGAAAAGTCAGGAAATTTTGCACACGCATCAGAACTGGTGGAAATTTACGTCTTATATGGGTTTCAGAAGTGGGTGTGGCAAAATGGCTCGACAGCGCCACCTATACTTTTTCAGCAGAGAGCCCTCGGGCTGCGTCTCACGTACATGTACGAAAATCGGTACACTCATGTAACATAACAATACCTACAAAAAAGTCTCCTGGAACGAAATCCGAAACCCAACAGGAAGTCAGTTATTTTGAATTTTCTCGTCATATTTAGTGACATTTTGGCCATTTGCAGGTGTCATACTTTAACGAACTCCTCCCAGAGATTTATTCGGATGAACACCAAAATTGGTCATTGCAATCTAAAGCCCTTTGTGACGTTAAATTGCGAAGATCTAGAGTTTTCATCGGAGGGCGTGTCCGTGGCGTCCTGTCAAATTTCGATGTCTCGCCATGGGAATAAATGTTGTTGTAACTCAGCCAAACAATGTTCGATCTGCCCCAGACTTCACATGTTCGATAAGAATCCAGGCCTGAACACATCTGAATATGGGTTTCAGAAGTAGGTGTGGCAAAATGGCTCGACAGCGCCACCTATACTGATTCAGCGGAGAGCCCTCAGGCTACGTTTCACGTACATGTATGAAAATTGGCACACTCATGTAACATAACAATACCTACAAAAAAGTCTTCTGGAACGAAATCCGAAACCCAACAGGAAGTCGGTTATTTTGAATTTTCTCGTCATATTTAGTGACATTTTTGCCATTTGCAGGTGTCATACTTTAACGAACTCCTCCCAGAGATTTATGCGCATGAACACTAAAATTGGTCATTGCAATCTAAAGCCCTTTGAGAAGTTAAATTGCGAAGATCTAGAGTTTTCATTGGAGGGCGTGTCCGTGGCGTCCTGTCAAATTTCGATGTTTCGCCATGAAACAGGAAGTTGTTATATATCAGGCATGCTATGTCCGATCTGCACCAAACTTCACATGTTTGATAAAACTCCTGATATGAAGAGATCTACATGACCATATTCAGTTATAGTAATAGCGCCACCTGCTGGCAACAGGAAGTGACATGTTTTACTCTGTAACTAATTCCTCCTAGAGATTTAATGACATCAACACATTATTTGGTCAGTCTGACCTAAAGGCCCTTGTGTTGTTAAATTGCGAAGATATAGAGTTTTCGTTAAAGGGCGTGTCCTTGGCGGCATCACAGATTTCGATGTCTCGCCAAGGGAATAAAAGTTGTTGTAACTCATCCATACAATGTTCGATCTGCCCCAGACTTCACATGTTCGATAAGAATCCAGGCCTGAACACATCTAAATACGAATATTCCATTATAATCAGAGCGCCACCTGCTGGCAACAGGAAATGACTTGTTTTACACTAACTTAAACATGCAATGTCCAATCTGCACCAAACTTCACATGTATGACAAGACTCCTGATCTGAAAAGATCTAAGTGACAATATTCATATAAATTCATAGCGCCACCTGCTGGCAACAGGAAGTGATATGTTTTACTCTGTAACTAACTCCTCCTAGAGATTTAATGACATCAACATAATATATAGGTCAGTCTAATCTAAAGGCCTTTGTGATGTTGAATTGCAAAGAGCTTGAGTTTTCGCTAATGGGCGTGTCTATGGCGGCGTGACAAAATTCGATGTCTCGCCATGGGAATAGAAGCTGTTGTTACTCAGCCATAAAATGTCCGATCTGTCCCAAACTTCACACTTTTGATAAGAGCCATGGCCTGTAGACATCTCTGTGCCAATTTTTATTTACAGACATAGCGCCACCTGCTGGCAACAGGAAAATACTTGTTTTACACTAACTTAAACATGCAATGTCCAATCTGCACCAAACTTCATATGTTTTTTAAAAGTGCTGGATGAAGACATCTACATGCCAGTGTTCAGTTAAATATATGGCGCCACCTGCTGGCAACAGAAAATTTCTTGTTTTACACTAACTTAAACATGCAATGTCCAATCTGCACCAAACTTCATACGTTTTTTAAAAGTACTGGATGAAGACATCTACATGCCAATGTTCAGTTATGGATGTTGCGCCACCAGCTGGCAGCAGGTTTGGTACATATAAATGACTTTGACATATTCCTCTATATTTACCTTTTTAAATGCATATTGCTCACTGTTCCCTGTCTTTCTGAAGCCACAGGTCGGCGGTGAGCCGGGCGAGGTCCCTTCCATCGCTGCTTGCAGCTTTAATTAGGGACCGAGCACCGATGGTGCAGAGGACCCTATTGAATCTGCTCCGTTTATTATTATTATTATTATTATTATTCTTCTCCAAACTTAATCGCATTTTAGAGGGCCTAAACATGCTCGAAAAGTCAGGAAACTTTGCACACGCATCAGAACTGGTGAAAATTTACGTCTGATATGGGTTTCAGGAGTAGGTGTGGCAAAATGGCTCGACAGCGCCACCTATAAATATTCAGCGGAGTGCACCTCGAGCTACATTTCACGTACATGTACGAAAATCGGTACACTCATGTAACTTAACAATACCTACAAAAAAGTCTCTAGGTACGAAATCAGAAACCAAACAGGAAGTCGGCTATTTTGAATTTTCTCGTCATATTTTGTATCATTTTTGCCATTTTCAGGTGCCATACTTTAACGAACTCCTCCCAGAGATATTTCCAGATGAACACCAAAATTGGTCATTGTAATCTAAAGCCCTTTGTGACGTTAAATTGCGAAGATCTAGAGTTTTCATCGGAGGGCGTGTCCGTGGCGTCCTGTCAAATTTTGATGTTTCGCCATGAAACAGGAAGTTGTTATATCTCAGGCATGCTATGTCCGATCTGCACCAAACTTCACATGTTTGATAAGAATCCTGACCTGAAGAGATCTAAGTGACCATATTCAGTTATAGTCGTAGCGCCACCTGCTGGCAACAGGAAGTGACATGTTTTACTCTGTAACTAACTCCTCCTAGAGATTTAATGACATAAACATAATATTTAGGTCAGTCTAACCTAAAGGCCTTTGTGATGTTAAATTGCGAAGATCTAGAGTTTTCGTTAAAGGGCGTGTCCATGGCGGCATCACAAATTTCGATGTCTCTTCATGGGAATAAAAGTTGTTGTAACTCAGCCATACAATGTCCGATCTGCCCCAGACTTCACATGTTCGATAAGAATCCAGACCTGAACACATCTAAATACGAATATTTCATTATAATTAGAGCGCCACCTGTTGGCAACAGGAAATGTCTTCTTTTACACTATCTTAAACATGCAATGTCCAATCTGCACCAAACTTCACATATTTGGTAAGAGTCCTGGCCTGAAAACACCTAAAGGCCAAAAATCAGATATAATCATAGCGCCACCTGCTGACAACAGGATATATCATGCTTTACACTAACTCAAACATGCCATGTTCAATCTGCACCAAACTTCATATGTTTAATAAAAGTATTGGTCTGAAGACATCTACATGCCAATGCTTAGTTATAGACATAGCGCCACCTGGTGGCTACAGGAAATTACTTGTTTTACACCAACTTAAACATGGATTGTCCAATCTGCACCAAACTTCACATATTTGGTAAGATTCCTGGCCTGAAGATATCTAAAGGCCAATATTCAGATGTAATCATAGCGCCACCTGCTGACAACAGGATGTGTCAGGCTTTACACTAACTCAAACATACCATGTTCAATCTGCACCAAACTTCATATGTTTGATAAAAGTGCTAGACTGAAGACAGCTACATGTTAATGTTCAGCTATGGACATAGCGCCACCAGCTGGCAGCAGGTTTGACACATATAAATGACTATGACACGTTCCTCTATATTTACCTTTTTAAATGCATATTGCTCACCGTTCCCTGTCTTTCTGAAGCCACCGGTTGGCGGTGCCGGGTGTGAGGTCCCTTCCATCGCTGCTTGCAGCTTTAATTATTATTATTATTATTATTTTCCAAACTTAATCGCATTTTTGAGTGCCTAAACATGCTCGAAAAGTCAGGAAATTTTGCACACGTATCAGAACTGATGGAAATTTACGTCTTATATGGGTTTCAGAAGTAGGTGTGGCAAAATGGCTCGACAGCGCCACCTATACTGATTCAGCGGAGAGCCCTCAGGCTACGTTTCACGTACATGTATGAAAATCGGCACACTCATGTAACATAACAATACCTACAAAAAAGTCTTCTGGAACGAAATCCGAAACCCAACAGGAAGTCGGTTATTTTGAATTTTCTCGTCATATTTAGTGACATTTTTGCCATTTGCAGGTGTCATACTTTAACGAACTCCTCCCAGAGATTTATTCGCATGAACACTAAAATTGGTCATTGCAATCTAAAGCCCTTTGAGAAGTTAAATTGCGAAGATCTAGAGTTTTCATTGGAGGGCGTGTCCGTGGCGTCCTGTCAAATTTCGATGTTTCGCCATGAAACAGGAAGTTGTTATATATCAGGCATGCTATGTCCGATCTGCACCAAACTTCACATGTTTGATAAGACTCCTGATATGAAGAGATCTACATGACCATATTTAGTTATAGTAATAGCGCCACCTGCTGGCAACAGGAAGTGACATGTTTTTACTCTGCAACTAACTCCTCCTACAGATTTAATGACATCAACATAATATTTAGGTCAGTCTAACCTAAAGGCCTTTGTGATGTTAAATTGCGAAGATCTAGAGTTTTCGTTAAAGGGCGTGTCCTTGGCGGCATCACAGATTTCGATGTCTCGCCATGGGAATAAAAGTTGTTGTAACTCAGCCATACAATGTTCGATGTGCCCCAGACTTCACATGTTCGATAAGAATCCAGGCCTGAACACATCTAAATACGAATATTCCGTTATAATCAGAGTGCCACCTGCTGGCAACAGGAAATTACTTGTTTTTCACTAACTTAAACATGCAAAGTCCAATCTGCACCAAACTTCACATGTTTGACAAGACTCCTGACCTGAAAAGATCTAAGGGACCATATTCATATAAATTCATAGCGCCACCTGCTGGCAATAGGAAGTGATATGTTTTACTCTCTAACTAACTCCTCCTAGAGATTTAATGACATCAACATAATATATAGGTCAGTATAATCTAAAAGCCTTTGTGATGTTGAATTGCAAAGAGCTTGAGTTTTCGCTAATCGGCGTGTCTATGGCGGCGTGACAAAACTCGATGTCTCGCCATGGGAATAGAAGCTGTCGTTACTCAGCCATAAAATGTCCGATCTGTCCCAAACTTCACACGTTTGATAAGAGCCATGGCTTGAAGACATCTCTGTGCCAATGTTTAGTTATAGACATAGCGCCACCTGCTGGCAACAGGAAATTACTTGTTTTACACTAACTTAAACATGCAATGTCCAATCTGCACCAAACTTCACACGTTTGATAAGAGCCATGGCCAGAAGACATCTACGTGACAACGTTTAGTTATAGACATAGCGCCACCTGCTGGCAACAGGAAATTACTTGTTTTACACGAACTTAAACATGCAATGTCCAATCTGCACCAAACTTCATATGTTTTTTAAAAGTACTGGATGAAGACATCTACATGCCAATGTTCAGTTATGGATGTTGCGCCACCAGCTGGCAGCATGGTTGGTACATATAAATGACTTTGACATATTCCTCTATATTTACCTTTTTAAATGCATATTGCTCACCGTTCCCTGTCATTCTGAAGCCACCGGTCGGCGGTGCCGGGTGCGAGGTCCCTTCCATCGCTGCTTGCAGCTTTAATTATTATTATTCTTCTTCTCCAAACTTAATCGCATTTTAGAGGGCCTATACATGCTCGAAAAGTCAGGAAACTTTGCACACGTGTCAGAACTGGTGAAAATTTACGTCTGATATGGGTTTCAGAAGTAGGTGTGGAAAAATGGCTCGACAGCGCCACCTATAAATATTCAGCGGAGTGCGCCTCGAGCTACGTTTCACGTACATGTACAAAAATCGGTACACTTATGTAACTTAACAATACCTACAAAAAAGTCTCCTGGTACGAAATCAGAAACCCAACAGGAAGTCGGCTATTTTGAATTTTCTCGTCATATTTTGTGTCATTTTTGCCATTTTCAGGTGTCATACTTTAACGAACTCCTCCCAGAGATTTATTCAGATGAACACCAAAATTGGTCAGTGTAATCTAAAGCCCTTTGTGACGTTAAATTGCGAAGATCTAGAGTTTTCACCGGAGGGCGTGTCCGTGGCGTCCTGTCAAATTTTGATGTTTCGCCATGAAACAGGAAGTTGTTATATCTCAGGCATGCTATGTCCGATCTACACCAAACTTCACACGTTTGATAAGAATCCTGACCTGAAGAGATCTAAGTGACCATATTCAGTTATAGTCATAGCGCCACCTGCTGGCAACAGGAAGTGACATGTTTTACTCTGTAACTAACTCCTCCTAGAGATTTAATGACATAAACATAATATTTAGGTCAGTCTAACCTAAAGGCCTTTGTGATGTTAAATTGCGAAGATCTAGACTTTTCGTTAAAGGGTGTGTCCATGGCGGCATCACAAATTTCGATGTCTCGCCATGGGAATAAAAGTTGTTGTAACTCAGCCATACAATGTCCGATCTGCCCCAGACTTCACACGTTCGATAGGAATCCAGGCCTGAACACATCTAAATATGAATATTTCATGATAATTAGAGCGCCACCTGCTGGCAACAGGAAATGACTTCTTTTACACTATCTTAAACATGCAATGTCCAATCTGCACCAAACTTGACATATTTGGTAAGATTCCTGGCCTGAAAACACCTAAAGGCCAAAAATCAGATATAATCATAGCGCCACCTGCTGACAACAGGATATATCATGCTTCACACTAACTCAAACATACCATGTTCAATCTGCACCAAAATTCATATGTTTGATAAAATTATTGGTCTGAAGACATCTACATGCCAATGTTTAGTTATAGACATAGCGCCACCTGGTGGCTACAGGAAATTACTTGTTTTACACCAACTTAAACATGCATTGTCCAATCTGCACCAAACTTCACATATTTGGTAAGATTCCTGGCCTGAAGACATCTAAAGGCCAATATTCATATGTAATCATAGCGCCACCTGTTGACAACAGGATGTGTCAGGCTTTACACTAACTCAAACATGCTATGTTCAATCTGCACCAAACTTCATATGTTTGATAAAAGTGCTAGACTGAAGACATCTACTTGTTAATGTTCAATTATGGACATAGCGCCACCAGCTGGCAGCAGGTTTGACACATATAAATGACTATGACACGTTCCTCTATATTTATCTTTTTAAATGCATATTGCTCACCGTTCCCTATCTTTCTGAAGCCACCGGTTGGAGGTGCTGGGTGCGAGGTCCCTTCCATCGCTGCTTGCAGCTTTAATTTGATTTATTTTTATTCACATTTCCCATAGGCACCTAATCAATTGAATGTATTTATTTGTAAACTGTAAAGTATTATTTTTATTCTGTTATATTTATTATAATTTATTTTATTTTTTACAATACGTTACAAACGTTTACTATTTAGACATGAAATAAAAATACAAAATAGACACTCAATGTTGTTAAATATTATTTAATATTTAAACTTTAACAAAAATACAAAATCAAGAATGAAAAAAGAAAAAGGAAAAGAATCACATGAATAATACTAGGCTAGTCCAAAATGTGGGGACTGAACAATGCCTAAAATCATGCTGTTATTAAAGCTTTCATATGAGGCATGCAGCGGAAGCCTCAGAACTAAACCGCATGTGTTAGCCTCTGGATAAATTCGTTGTGATCCATTTACTGGAATCTGTAGAAATTGTAGTGTATTCTGGATAAAATCCCAGAGCTGGAATCCGGTCTGTGCCAGTGTCAAACATTAAAAGTTTGTCAAATGTAACGGTGATGTCCGTGTCTTCCACTGTCAGCACAGCATCTCCGCCTGAAATGTAAAATAAATGAAATTTAAATATATAAAGTCTGCATAAATTAAAGCTATGCAGGCCTTTTCTTCTCTTTTGTAATGTGTATCTGAGTGAAATGGTTGGTGTGTCCCAGTTCGCATACTTATACCCAGCCCTAAAAGTATGTAATTTTTTTTTGGAAGAAAAAGTGCATACTTTTAAGCGTGTACCAAAGCGGTAGAATTGCTTTCATACTGTAATTTAATTACAATTGATTTATTTTTATGGAAGCTATGTTGCTTAGTTAAGAGCATCTTGTCACTGGATACTGGCCTGTCAATCATCTTTCCAGTTAATGTCCTCCAGATTTAATAAAATTTAACATATAATTTAATATAAAATAATGCCTCTTAAACAATCCATCATCACAAATTCAGGTTGCACTTGAGTTGTCAGTACACACAGAATTCCATTATTTAACAAATCCTATCTTGTTGAGTATTAACACAAACATATTTGGTTATGTATTGTGCAAACATTTGAGGAAAAACATTTAATGTGTAACATTACATTAGATCTGTGTATATGGTCATAACAAGCTGCTGTCTATTAATGTTCATCAAGTAATAAAAGCTAAGAATTATTGCTTTTGAAGTGACCATTTTTTAGCTGCAATAATGAGTGTTTTTGGAATAAAAACACTAAAGAGCAAGTAGTGATTGTCTTACATGTATTCAATTTGTTTTTGTTACTTGAATGCTTCTGTCTAGATCTGAATTTTTGTGTAAAAAGCACTGTTAATTTCATTTGTTTCTTATAATTGTACTGTTTATTATTTTTATTAAAAACACAACAAAAAGCTATATTGTGATTATCAGTATAAAGCAATAATTTTTTCACAAAAAAATTGGTTGAAAAGATGCATTGTGATGCATCAATAATTGTTTTGTAATCCTCTGAATTGTAATTGAATATAATCATAAGGCAATACAATATTTACACTTCTAATACAAAGTATTATTTTTTTCTTTGTGTTGTTAATTGCAAAAGGAAGCCAACAGAATAATCTGTAGTGTGAGAAAAGGCCCACAACAGACCAGGATGTGGCAAATTATAATGAATTTGGGAGAACTATTATGTTGTTTAATATGTACACCCAGTGTCAATGTTGATGTAAATACTTGCAGACAGTGTGTTAATTTGTAAGTGGATCACTAGACTTAACATTACTATGTAACACAGTGTTTGTGTTTGACATTTTTCAATTGTACTTAAACTGTGCATACCCTCTATGTCAATAAGCCAGTCTCTCCACTGGCCAACCGCACGCTCCTCCTGCAACCGCCGAGAGGTGCCTCTCTCTGAATAATTGACCTTAAAGAGGTCAGTTATTCTCTGTGCAGTCAACGGGGCAGGGGGACCTCCAACCAACAAGCAGAATAGGGCACTGTCTTGTTGGAGTGCCTGTAGCACCCCCAATGTGTCCAAGCCCTCCTGTAATCTAGTGAAGACGTTACATAAACTGACTCCAGTGACTAGTTCCTTTACTACCTAGTGGTAAATACAGATGCATCTTATGAAGACATTAAAGCCATAGTTCACCCAAAAATGAAAAATCTGTTATTAATTACTCTCCTTGCTGTTTCTGGACCTTGATCGTGGATGTAACCTTGCTGTCTATGAAGGGTCATTAAGCTGTCAGAATTCTTCAAAAATATCTTAATTTGTGTTGTGAAAATGAACTTGAGGGTTTGGAACAACATGAGGGTGAGTTATTAATGACAGAATTTTACATTTTTGGGTGAATTAACCCTTTAAAACAGCAGTCAGGGCATTTACTTGAACAAAAATGTTAAGTACCAGAAACAACTGTCACTATAAAAACACTTACTTTCTCAAGGGTGCTTCCAGTCTACCCTCTAGATAATACTGTAAAAAGGAATTCAAAATGTCCTCACGGTCACTTAATGACCGGACGACAGTCAAGGACCCTAAGAGTGCTAGGTTGGAGGCTGTCTCTTCTACAGCATCCCTTGTTTCCTCCACTGTTTTTGCTTGTTGAATCTACAATAAACACAACAATTATATTTACTGTTCATGTCACAAGTATATGTTCTGTTATTAGATTTCAATGATATGAAATACTTGACTTGAATTAAAGGTGCAAAGCAAGTAATGAGTGGACCTGACATTTTGACTTTTTTCCTATAATCTTTTGTTTATGTATATACATTCATATTTAATATATTCATATATAAGACTAACACTATAACATTTGTATGTCATGTTGCTAATAGTTGTTAATAATTAACAGTTAATATTCTCATATAATCCATGTGTTTAATTTTGCCTCAGCAGGTTTGTCTGTACTAACAAATAAATAGTTCAATGATTACATCTGGCACAAGTATGAGTGTACAAATGGTAAAGTGTCAAATTTGGTATATGGTCTCAAACTGGTCAACCAGAATTTCTTTTGCAAATGTCTTAAAAATGTAATTGCTTTAATTTGCAACTGGCCTTCTGAAACTGTTGTTTCAGTTCTTCGTCATCCACCTCCATAATATCAACAGGGGGTCTTGGCTCACCGATCAACTGGCAAAGAAGTCTGTGTGAAAAAAACATGGGGGCCTATCCCTCCATGCACCAGGCAGACAGATAATATGCTTCCAATAACTCTGTAGATGACCCTGCTGAGTCCTAAAAATATAAAAGACATTTTCAATTTTGTATGATTATAAGTTTAGAAGATAATATACCGTTTATAGACTGTAGTGGGAGCTGCAGTTGTATTATTTAGTTTGGCTTTAACTGGTCAATTCTAAACATTGATATTTGGCTCTATATCAAACTACAATGCAGTTTGTACTGCAACAGATTAGCCATTTCTTGGTGTGAAGGAATTTGCAAGTTCTCAAACAATTCTGGGGGCATATATGGTCACATGTACATAGCTTGACACTGCAAGGATGGTCAGTCCTTTCTGTCTCTATGTAACTCTGTTAGGGCACATTGTGGATATTGCAGTTTTTGCTCTGTCCATATCAAGTCCTCATGGCTCCTGGAGCAAGTTTATGGCATGCTTGCACGGTTGATGACAGATCCTAATTTTTAGAGATGTAATTTTCTTCCAGGAAAGTTACCGATTAAATTATCCAAATTTCACCAGCAAGTATTATTGGCTTGGAAGAATTGTTTCCATCACAATTTTTCTCCGCATAAAATGCTTTTATGGAACAATTGTCTCATTACTTCTAGGAATACATCATTATTTTTGCACAGGTGGTTTGAAAGGAATATATATCTTGTTATAGATATGTTCTATGAGAGTGGAAACATTCGGTCTTATGAAGACTTTATGCATGTTTACAATTTTCCCATCCCCTTTAAAGAATTTCAACAAGTGGTTAAAGCTATTCCAAATGGGTTGATACAACTAATAAATAATCACCTCTCTTTTGGAAGCAATGAAAGGATATTTCCAGAATTAAAAGTTGATGGTATTGAAATATTTTCTTCATCTTGTAATAATAAACATATTAGACAAATTTTGCAATCAAAACATAAAATCTCCCCTAGAGGAAAATTCTTTTGGAATGGAAAAATATCTGATATTACTTGTAAAACGACCTGGTCAAATCCTTACAAATTTTCTATTTTGAATAAAGTTAAAGAGGTGCATTTCAAAATACTTCACAAAATGTACCCATGTAAAGTAGCTCTGTCTAAATTCATGGACATTGACAGCACTTGCAGTTTCTGTAGCACGCACGAGGAAGACTTGTGTCATTTGTTTTATAATTGTGATTTGTCTCTTAGATTTTGGTCTGATGTTAGTGCCTTTCTATTTTTGCAAAGAAATGTTAATTATATGCTATCTTTAAAAGATGTTATTTGTACTTATACACACAAAAGTAAAATGATTGAATATGTCGTTAACTTTTACATTTTGCAAGGTAAATATTATATTCATAAACAGAAATTTGCAAAATGCACACCAAAATGTAATCTATTTTTATCAGAAATGGATGCTTTGAAAAATAATCTAATGCAAATTAATAACAAAAAGAATTACATATTGTTGGATTTCATGGAGACATTTTTTTCTAATATAGCTCCCCCACTGCAATCTTTGAATATGTTCTAAGGAAAAAGGAAGAAAATTTGCACTATTATTTAGATGTTTCTGTTTATTTATTTATTTATTTGTTTATTTATTTTTCCTATGTGGATATGCGGGGGTTTTTTCTCAGAAACACTGTTCTACAGTTTAAGATTGCTATTTAATTTTTTGTATTTGGATTTACATGTTAAAATTCTTGTTATGTACAATCATTCTTCAGTAAAAAAAAAACAAATGTGTATGTCGATTGCGTGGGTTTTAATGATGTTTTCTCTAGTAGGAGAAATGCGGGACAGTTGTGCAAATCAGCAATGTAACGTTAGCGTGGAAAAATAACGATTTTTAAAAACGTTTCAATTAAGAACATGGTTGCAGATATAAATGTACAGGACTGTGTAGAACACAAAACAAGACTGTCGTAATTTCTAAATAAATTATTTAAGCCGAAAATACTTCCATTTATGGGACTCTCTGGATGATCTGGGCGCAGTGTGTTCTGGGTAGCCCTTGGTTTCAAGTAAGCTCGCGAAAATGCTTGGTTTTAAGGGGTATCTTAAACACCACAGTGTTCCTGTGGCTCAGTGGTAGAGGGCAAAACAATGAGGCAATAATGATTGGCTAATTCATAATTGTATGTTTTCATTGAATAACACTGTTAAAGTACATTATAAAATACTAAATAAACAATTTATGTACATGTTATTACAAATGCCTGCAAAGGGAGCCAAAGGCCTGGTCATTGCTGCTGCTACACTTAGCCTATATAGGCTATTGACCAAGCATTTAATTCAAATCTCCACTTAATCATAACATTTTGATCACCTTTTTATATATATATATATATATATATATATAAAGAGAGAGAGAGAGAGAGATGACACAGCCTCTATAATTTATTCAACAACAAAAAAAACGTGGACATCACAACCCTGACAAAAATTAAAGCATATTTTATCTTAGTAAAAATGCTTAATTGTATTTTGCTTGAGACTATAAAATCAATCAGACGACCGTATTAATAAAATAATAGCCATAGGTAACTGTCTAAAGCAACAATTGCAATTTGTAAATAATAAAATGTATTTATTTATTTACTTATAGATTTTATTAAAGTTATATTTTGACTCCTATAGTAGGTGGTTTTTATTTTAATTCCATAATATTTGAGGAAGGGGGGCACAACAAGTGGGCACCCATTTGACCAGCAGCAGCCCTGTACACACACACACATACACACAATATTGCCACTTGTTAGTTAACTAATTACTGTAAAATCAATAGCCTATAACAAATACATATAGCAATGTGAATACAAATGCTTTTAAATGCGTTTAAAGGTGGAAGATACAATGTATCAGGCCTCATATAATGCAACGTACATAGAGACAACGTATATATCAGGCGTCATATAATGCGATGCACATAGAGACAACGGATATATCAGGCGTCATATAATGCAATGCACATAGAGACGACGTATATATATATATATATATATCAGGCGTCATATAATGCCACGTACATAGAGACGACGTATATATATCCGGCGTACCTAGTTCAGACGTACCTATCACACGTCAGTTTTTTATGTACATTTCTCACCTAATGCCGCCATCACGGTATTGGCACGGAAATCAACCTATGATTGGTTCTACAGTGACGCCGCCGTGGGTCTGTCTTCTGCCCTTCCTATTAATCCCATTCAAAATTTGACACAGACTGACTGCGACGGGAGGGTAGACTGCTCCTTCTCCTTCGCCTGCTAAGCTAGAAACGGCATGAATCACACCTTATATTCTGCTGCTTCCAGTTGCACTAAACCTGCGCCGACTCAGCAGTCAGCCAAGCCAACACCAGCAACTCCTGAGCCCCGACCTCCTAAGGATCGGCAGGATAGAGGGCGTTCATGCTCGGCATGACGCTACCCCTTCCCGAAGCCCCAAGGACCCCGGCCCAAGATTGCCTTTAATGTTATGAACAAATATGTATCTGTTTTGTTACATATCTCCACAAAAAACATTTGGGGAAGATTTTTTTGCCACCTACTTTGCAATGTGTTATTGCTGACAATATATATATATAAATATATATATATATATATACATATTTTTTTTTTTGTTGTTGTTGTATAACGGTTTGTCTTTTTAAATCTCCTATCTTGTGTCATGATATTTATTAAGTTGCCTTGTACAATTTATGTTTTGCGCTTTATAAAAGTGATAAAGACTTTTAATCAAAGGAACGTGGCTCTGCTCTTTGGTTTTTGTTGTGCATTGTGTCATTTTTAAGGAGTGACAATTCCAGCATGCTGAAATGATTTTGAGATGAGGAAGCTGATTGAGCACACCCCAGTCCTTTAATAAAGATGTACGGTAACACTTTAATTTGATAGTCAACTTTAGACACTACTAACAGTAAGTAACTTTGCAACAACATGTTAACTAGAAATCATCAGAGTATTAGTAGAATGTCTGGTTAATAACTTATAACACTTTCTTTTGTTGGGTCCACAACATACTGACTATGAGCAAATTTCCAAGTATATGTCAACTTTTTCAACTAACTGTAAACCTAACCTAGTTGCAAAGTTACATATAGTTAGTAGAATGTCTAAAGTGGACTATCAAAATAAAGTGTAACCAGATGTAGAATGAAAAATGATAAAACACCTCAGTGACAGGTGTCCAGTCCAATGTAAATTGCTCCAAGCGATCCTGAAGTTGTATCGCGCTTTGAGGGATATACATTTGTAATGCTGAAAGCTCTGTTTTCACTTGGTGTTCTGTTTTAGGGCAGATTGGACCTAGGGCACATAATTGTTCTGCATCAACCAGATCCACCTGAAGTTCTGGTTTAGGACCACTTGGACCTGGGTCACGCGATGGCTTTCGATCAGGCTCTGCTGAGCCCCCGATGGGCTCCACTCTGTTTTTCTGGAAGGCTATTTTTACAGCCTTTTTCGGAATAATGCAAAGATTTTGTAGCTCTTTCAAACTCTTTCTTTAAAATTTTCTGATAAAAGAATAAAAAACAAACAAAAAAATAAATACAGATGACTTTAACAGGGTCAATAAGTAGTTGTTGCATTTAACTCATATGATTAGGTTTGGGAAATTAATAGTTCATTGCTATAAAAAGTTAACCAATGGCACGGCGGCGGTGAGCAAGCCTATAACTATGCAGCCCGCCATAGTCCGCCAAAAAGGGCGGGTCTCTGGCTATATAAGCACCCGCTTTGCCTGCCGCATCTCAGATTTCTTCTCTTCAGAGACGAAGACCCTTCCTCGTTGACTCTTCGCTGACGCTGAGATCCGCCGTTGAAACGCCTCAGCAGCTGGATTGGACCTCTTGCAGCGACCAGCATCGATCCCCTGCCGCCATCCGGCGACGATCTAAAAGAGCCTCACAATAGAGCAAATTTCAGCGCGCCGTTGTTGCAAATTCCGCACCGTCATTGTAAGACATGCAGGTCTCCCCTGCATGCTGATGACACCCATGTTGTGTGTGTGTCATGCTTGGGGAAATCCCACGCTGACGCTGCACTCTGCGGGGCCGACTGCTCTCATTGCGAGAGTTTCAGTCTTGCCTCTCTGTGCTCGCGGACAGCTTTCTTTTTAGAGAGCGACTCCGCCCCTTGCGCCCTCCCGTTTTATTCCTCCCAGGGACCTGTGAGGAAAAACAGCGGGGCAGAGGATTTGAGCGGCCGGTGACAAGCGAGCCCACATCGGCTAAATGCCCACGTGCCTTGCCATCACCGCAGAGAGCATTTGCCGGTCCTCTTCACTCAGCATGATCAGCGTCCCTCCGCGGCTGCGAGCGACATGATCTCATTCGGTGGGAGTGACGGCGAAATGGATGACAGCCTTTCTCTGGCAGCTTCGGACGAGGAGGAGTTATCGGGCTCTGTGACTGACCCCACACTCTTGTCGCTGTACTGTTCATGTAACGTCAGACTCAGAATGTATTAGGAGCTCATCCTCATCATGACAAAGGCTGTCAATGAGCTCGGGCTCGAATGGTCTCCGCCTGAGGAGCCATCTCGCAGCAGGCTGGAGAAAGGATGCGAGAACCTGCCCCCTCTGGATGAGTCCGTGGCCGCGCATCTCTGCCCGCCCATGGCCATCCGCCCAAGCCATGCAGAGCCACATCGGCACTCGCTGGATGCGCTTACTCAGCGGCTGGACAAGCGGCTTTGGCGTTGCACTCTATGGCTGTGCTCCAGGTCTTCCAGGCCTACGCGCCACCAAAGCCACCGCCTAGGCCATCGGCGGTCGATGTCCAGTCTGGTAGTATTAGAGCGCCACCTCTGGCTCGCGATGATGAAGATGAAAGAGGCGGACAAGGTTCTCTTCCTTGACGCTCCGGTCTTGTCAGGCAGCCTGTTTGGACCAGCTGTGGAGGAGGGCTTTGCAGAACGCTTCACGAAGGCTCAGAAGTCAACTCAAGCGGTGTGAAGACCCCCTTATCAGAAGTCCCCCTGATCAGCCAGGCAGAAAGAGGGGCCAGAGTCTCGCTACCGCCGGACCACCCCGCAAGCAGCCTCTAATGTGCCTCTTGCCACCCCGCCCCACTCAGCGCTGGGTGCAGAAAAATGTGTTATTGGTTCCCCACCGGCCCACATTAGCACCCGGGCGTCCAACCGCTGTGATAGCCGACAAAATAAAATTCATACATTTTCAAAAAGTGAGCAAAAACCTTTTTCTACCTACCATAAGCATCCTTCCCCTTATGCAGCAAGTCTTTAGAGCTGTTTCAACCTCTTGCGATGTGGGCCGAGTTCCTGGCAGGCCATCCCTGGCATGTCAGAGTGAGTAACAGCTACGATAAGACAAGGTTATACACTCCAATTCCCTCGAAGATCACCGAGGTGTGCTTGCCACCACATTGTGCAGCGAGAGCTCACAAGTCCTCTGCGGTCCTCTGAGGTGATGAATCTGCTGGAAAAAGGAGCCATAGAAATCATTCCTCCAGCCAAGAGTGAGTCAGGCTTCTACAGTCGCTACTTCCTTGTCCCCAAAAAAAGATGGTGGCCTGCAACCTATTTTTACTTTACTTTACTTTTAGTCATTTAGCAGATGCCTTTATCCAAAGTAACTTACAGATAAGAAAAAGTAACTAAAATTAAAATGTACAACTATAAATATTATATATACACATTTAAGAAGATAAATTACAAATTACAAATGCATACAACAACAACATTTAAAAACTAAACATTTAAATGAAAACAAAAAAATAAAAGTTAAAAACAAGTCAAAATATTAAATCAAGAAAAGGTATGAGTATAATAATGATTCGAACATAACACTAAAGGCCTAAGTATACTTATTTTTACATAGTAAGAATTGGTTATAAAAACTAAAACAGAAGTGAATCAAGTAGTAGGAAAGAGGATTATATTCTAGACTCCTGAATCACGCCCTGGTAAAAAGGTCGTTCAGAATGATCACTTTGAAACAAATATCGCAAATATGCCCAGGGGACTGGTTTATGTCGCTGGATCTGAAAGACGCTTAATTTCATAACCAGGTTGCACCCCTTCACCTACGATTCTTGAGATTCGCATTGTCTCGTTATCACAACATATTTTTGTCGTGATCACGACATAACAAAAGTTGTTTTCTCGTTTTTCTCGTTATCACGACTTGTTTTTCTTGTGACATAACAAAACAAATTTCTCATTATCATGACTTAATTTTCTCATGATCTCGACATAACAAAAGTAGTTTTTTGTTATCACGACTTATATTTCTTGTGATCACGACATAACAAAAGTTGTTTTCTCATTATCACGACTTAATTGTATCGTGATCACGACATAACAAAAGTTGTTTTCTCGTTATCACGACTTACTTTTCTTGTGATCAAGACATAACAAAACAAATTTCTCATTATCACGACTTAATTTTCTCGTGATCACGACATAACAAAAGTTGTTTTCTCGTTATATGACTTACTTTTCTTGTGATCAAGACATAACAAAACAAATTTCTCATTATCACGACTTAATTTTCTCGTGATCACGACATAACAAAAGTTGTTTTCTCGTTATCACGACTTAATTTTCTCGTGATCTCGATAAAACAAAAGTTGTTCCATAACCTCCAACAGCTCTTCGTACGCAGGGCAGGAGATTTGAGAGAGTTCAGTCTCCACTTCCTCACCCTCAGCCATCTCCTGTTCTTCCTGGGCATAACCCAGTAGAGCACTAGCCGCTGGATCAGATGATGTCAGAGAGATCGCATCATCATGATCCAACGGCTCGCCCTTGTTCCTGGCCGACTCGTGCGAAAGGGAAAGAACTCGTCGGCCAGATCCACCTGCGAACCCCACGGTTTCCTTCTCCTCCGTGCCTCAGCAATGGTGGGTTGCGAATCGCGGGAGGCAGATGGCTGACCTTCTTTACTCGAAAAGAGGGACAGACGAGAACGGAGCTTTCTCATAGAGAACAGCTCACAAAGCACGCAGATTGCCCCCTCAAGGACATCGCATGCGTGCCCCTCGCCCAAACAAAAGACGCAACAATCGTGTGTGTCATCGGGTGTCAAATAACGAGGACACGGATCCACACACCTCCTAAACGCCTTGCTAGTGCTCGCTATGATAATACAAGGAAAAAATGCTGGATTTTGACATCAAGATTTCAAAAGCTTGTGGCTTGAAAGGGGTTAAAGATAGAGATCTAATGTAAATTAGAAAAATGTTTGGCATGACCAAAAGTTTATGTAGAGTGTAAATATACTCATATAATTAGCATATTGTGACGTCACCTGGGGGTGGCCCTCTTGATTTTCATAATACTCAAGAAATAGTAGATATTTAATTGATGTTTGAACTTATTTGCATGTTTTTTTTTTATTTATTCTTTTTTTATCCTCTTTACAAATGATCAGAAAAAAGAGGAAACCAACAATAAAACAGGAGAAAGTACAAAATTATTACTAAATTACTATACTATATAGTAGTAAAACGCATGTGAACAGTAGCCTACTTTTTTATCAGTTCATCAGTAATATTCAGGAAATAATAGATATTGAATGGTTTTATAAACTTATTAGCATGTTTTATCTATCTTTATTTATCTATCTCTCTTTATCTTATTAGTCTTCTTTACAAATGATCAGGAAAAAAGGATATAACGGTAAAACAGGAGAAAGTAGTAAATTATTACTAGATTACTGTGCCATAGTAAAATACATGTGCCTATTTTCGGATCAGTTGACCAGCTATCTGCCCAATCAGGTATCGAGGTAACAGTTTATAGTTCTTGAGAGTATATTGAGAGTATGATACCTCTCATTGCATGGCACAGTGCACGGACCCAACACTGACTCCGCCTGTACTGTCTGCCGGTGGCACTTTGAGTGTGCACGATCAGAAAAAAATGTGCAATCTGGGGCGATCATCAGCCTCTCCTATGGACACTAAGACCACGTCCACCCCTGCCACCCCCATCCGCGTTGGGCAAAGGGCTGAAACGATCACTTGTTTGTGCTTTGTGAACACTCTCGCCATGCCCGGCGGCACCATTGTGCAGCAGAGATGTACCGGGAGAAGCGCGATCATTAGATGGCCGTTAGATCATTCAATAGATCGTCTCCAAACCGCAAAAATTCCCCTTCAGAGTCAGAATCGGGGAATAACATTAGCAACACATCCTCACAGTACAATTTTTTATTAGTCATTTCGCGATTTTCTCTCACAAATCTCACAATTTACTCACACGCTATGAACTGAACTGCTTCTGCATCAATGACACGATCGCTCACTTGCCCTGCTATTTTCTCGAACACTTTGAATAGGATCATGACGTAATTTTGGTCTAGAATCGAAGTACTGTGTCTGTCATCTAGTGGTAGGGAATACAAATGCGATTTTACACCATAGTAGCAACTACAGTCTATTTAATGAATTATGACGTCTTGTCGCAATTTTGTGACTTTGGCGCTTAGAGGGTTAAGACAAAACTTAAAAAATAATTACAATTCTTGAAAAGAATTTTCTTAAAAATCATCGTAAATAACTTCTTAAATTTAGGACAGCCACAGACTTGTCTTAAATTCCAAACTGTAAGAATTATTTAATACATTTATTGGTTATTTAAAATTACTTATTATATTTAAGAATTACAACAACATTAGCAACATAGAATACACAGTAGGACTATTAATAGGGATGTGCATGAGTTTTCTGAAGTGACAGGGATGCTAATGTAAACAATGATCGGACAATGATCATTGTGTGACGCTACTTTTTGCTGAATTCAAAACTCAGTAGCAACTCTACAAAAACGAGTCAGATAGGGAGCTTTAAATGGACACTTTTATTGTAGCTTATAAATATGACAGAGGCTGCATCCGAAAACTCAGGCAGCTGACTTGCTGCCTCGCTGCCCTCTCAGGTAATGACTTAAGGCAGCGTTTTTGTACGGAGGCAACCTCGCGAAACTGAGTTCGGACAGGCTTCTGAGGGAGCGTAACGGTTTAATGATCTACAACACTATAGAACGAGTTTTGGTGATAACTAAAGTAATATTTAATTACTACAACACTGGTTTCTCACTACAAATAACACCAAAAGTGCAAAAAGTTAGTTAGAAATATACATTTATACACAAACTAACCACCAAACACAACTTTCAGACGCCATCTTTATTTTTTAGTTCAACCGAAACATATGAGGCCATTAGAAAGAGTTTTTTTTTTTTAATTGACATTTTAAGCATCATTGCAAGGACTCAAGAGTACTAGAGACATTCCATATTACAAACGTGATTTCTAAAAATCCGTTCACAACAATATTCACTAAATTCACTTTGTCAATGGACATCTTTTTGGAGAGAAAGCAGCACAGTCATCATCTTTTGAAAGAATAATCATTCTTCGTCTTTCTGAGAGTTAGAGAGAGTAACTCGTCATTACAATTAAGCATTACAGAAACTCTTACACCATGTCTACACTGCATATTCCCGTTGTTGCCCATAACAACTTGAAGCTGTCTACAATAGGGCGTCAAAAGTTCCAGATTCATTCCAACAATATTTCATGGTGGATCATCAGGTATGCCAGAATAAATGTGGCGGAGCGGCTGACACCATCTATGCAATGCACTAACAACTTATCTGGGGACAAGAAAGACACTCAAAATAAATTCCTCCATACACAGATTGTCACTGTTAGGATAAATTATGGATGATAAATTGTGTGTGTGTGTGTCAGCTCTTACTTTCTGTGTTACTCAGGGCCTTGTGGATAAATTCTGAAGCTGGGAATAAGTCCTTGCTGATGTCAAACCTGTGTTCATCCATTACAAGCACACCGTAGTAAGTGATGTTCATTTCTTTGTAATATTCCGCCCTTGTATCGATCTTTCCTTGCAGATATTCCTTGTTCAGGATGTGGGTAATACCCATCTCCTTCAGTTTCAGTTTGGCTCGGTCCATTGCTGTCTCTGCACAAAAATCAGCAGTCTAGATTAGTCTTTCATTAAAAAGGAATTACAAGGTAGAATTACAAAACAACTCTTACAGTGAGAGAAATATAACTGCATGTAGTGTTTGAGTCCTGTTAGTACGGCAGCAGTGTGTAGCAGACTTACTCATTTCCAATGAAGACATTGGGCCAGACCTCAGTGACAGTCCAGCAGAGGTGGGGGACTCGAGTCACATGACTTGACTCGAGTCTGACTCGAGTCACAATTTTCAGGACTTGCGACTTGCTTGATTAAAGTATGAAAATGACTTGGCTTGACTTTGACTTGAGAACAAGTTACTTGAGACTTGACTTGACTTGAAGTGGAAGACTCGACAATGATTTGAACTTATAATAAACAAACAGCAATAAAATTATTATTTTTTTAAATAATTATTGTGACGTCAGCACCACTAATCAGCGTATGTGCCTTTAACGCTGCACAATTCAAACCGCGCCAAACATGGCAGAGTCACAGTCAGACAGTTGCCGAGCTCCACAAATAGTCTCGTTTGGCTATAAGGACTTTGAACTGGACCGTGCCAATAAAAAAAAATTTGCCAGATGCAAGATATGCAACGTGAGAATATCCGACACCACAACCACAACGTCAAATTTCATTCGACATTTCAAGAACCACAAGGAAAGGTAAGAAAATCATCTCTTTATACTCTCTCACTAAGATCTATTACGATTACTAATGGAATTAATTAAACTTTTCTGTTTATCATTTGGCCTTGGTTGCATATTATGTTTTTTTCTTATTAGAAATGTGACCATTATCATTACTGATACGTCTCGTAAATAACGTTAGATGTATTGGGGAATTTGACTATAACAGTGGCGTAACGTTAGCCTGAATTTTAATGTTGATGGGCATCTTAAAATGAGCGGGCCGCTCTATAACATGTAGACTATAATGTCTGTATTAAATGTGCACATTTTCAAGTGTTTGTGGACTGCGTGTGGAAACTAAAAAGAATTGCGCTCAGAGTCGGCGTCATCGGCGGGGGGGGGGGGGGGGCGGGGTCTGACGTTTGACAAATATTTTGACGCAGTGGCGACATCATAGTCCAACACAGCAGAAATGCTATATAAAACTAAACACGTTTATTATTATTATTATTAATACATGGCTTGGTTGAATTCTAATGTATAATGCGGTCTGTTACTTCTGTACCGTTGCCATGAAACAGAGCGTTGCTATGGACGCAGGACAGACTATTTTCTTTAGCGGAAGCAATACAATAGTTTTTAAATAAATAAACTCATTTTTAAATCAATATTTTGTGTAAAATTATTGATTTATTTTGTAGGTAGCCATGTAATACAACCGCCTCGCTCTACATGGTCCCTTACATATCTTACAGGCAGCCAACTAGTATAAAACACAAATGCATAACGTTAGACCCAGCCGAGCAAACATTTTGCGCGCTGCAAATCAAATGTAACAAGTTTACTCAGCGACCAATAAGCATTGACCAATGATGACTAAGCCTAGCAACATGTCATGAACAACCAAAAGTATGCGTTTTCCCCGTTCATTTCATTTTATTTCATGTAAGTTACAATTTGTACATTTAATATATATATATATATATAAAAAAAAAATGTTGGACCACGCCATGGCCTTTAGTAGGAGGGGTATCAATAATCGCTAGGGGGGGCACGGCCCTCGAATGCCCCACCACAGCGCCTACCATACTGCATGACAGGCTAACATGGAGGCACTGATGTGATCACTAGCACGTAGCACCTAAACATTTCTAAGAGTTTTTTTTGGGGGGTCATACAGACAAGAATAATTACAGCGTAATTACATATTAGGCAGTTTTTCAGTCACAATAATTAGTTTATAAGGTTATTATTAGCCCTTATACATGCTTAAGTTTCGCATTCTATCAGTAACTTTAACTTACATACAAGTATTTACATTTCTGTGTCTATGTAAACATATGAAAATGTGTGACTGCTGGAACCAAAACTTTATGTGCATACATCAGTAAATGATCATCACTTAAAATTCATTTATATTTACAATTGATTTTCCTTAAATTACAGTATTTAATTTTTTTTTACTGTTTGTGCATACGAAAATAAATTTGTTTTAATGTTTACAGTTAATGTTTACAGTTTTCCCTAATTGGTTTTGTATTTTTTTAATCCATGCAGATATGATGAATATCTCAAATCCAAGATACACTGCAGCGATCTACAGCAGCCATCCATGTCACAGTTCATTGTGCCCCAGACTACTACATATCCAGTCAACCACCCTCGACAAAAAGCCATTACAGAAGCAATAATATCTGATCTGATCATTAATTGCAACATGCCCCTGTCTATCACTGACAACAAGCACTTCATTCATTTTCTCTCCATTATGGACACAAAATATACTGCAGTTAGCCGCAGAACCATCACCTCAAGACTTGACACTGTGGTGTCTGAGAGACAATCAAAACTAATAAGTGAAATGGCCACAGTTGAAAATCTGTCTGTCACTGTGGACATCTGGTCAGACAGAAGAATGAGAGGCTACCTTGGCGTCACCGCTCACTGGATGAACACTGCAGCAGATGCTATAACGTTGAAATCTCATCTACTAGCTTGCAACCGGTTCAAGGGGTCACATACGGGAGAGAGAATTTGTGAAGAATTTGAACAACTATGTGATCAGTATAAAATCAAACAAAAGATTGATCATATAATTTGTGACAATGCAGCAAATATGAAGAAGGCATTCACCACATGTTTTCCCAGTTCAGCTGAAGCGGATGAGGATGATGATGACTGCCTTGATGATGGAGAACTTTGGAATGCCCTTCCAGTGGATGAGGAGGAGAGGCTGAATGAGACATTGACCTCCAAAAGTCAGCATAGACTACAATGCTTTGCGCACACACTACAATTGGTTGTTGGTGATGGTCTTAAAGAGACCAGGGCTGTCAGTTCGGCTCTGGCCAAAGTGTCGCGTATCAGTTCTCTGCTCCACACAAGTACTTCTTTTAAGGAGGAATTTGAGAAAGAATTTGGCCAACGTGGAGTTCCTGCTTCTGTTGTTACTCGATGGAATTCGACTTTCCGACAGCTGAAGTCCTTGCTTAGTTGTGACTACCAAACTTTGTGCAAGGTCTTGGATGTTAGAGGGCACAGAGAGGCTATTTTAACTTTAAGAGAGTGGGCTCAGATTAAAGAACTGGTCAGCATTCTGAAGCCCTTTGCTGATGCCACTGATCTCACTCAGGGAGAGAAAGTTGTAACCATAAGTGCTGTGATTCCCTGTGTTCTCTCCCTCAACAATCACTTGGAAAACCAGAAAGAAGGAACACAATACTTGGTCAACCTAATCCACAGTCTTCAAAGATCACTGCAAAGAAGATTCAAAGGCATTTTTGTGAATGTAAAAATGTCTCAGCCAGAGACCAATGAAGGAATCCTGCCTTTCTCTGATCCTGTTTATGTCAAAGCAGCTGTTCTTGATCCAGCAATTGGGGTTATGTGGATAGAGCACGATGTATTGGTTGATGACAAGCTGAAGGAGCAGTTGACCATGGAAGTAAAAAGTAAGTGATAGGCTAATTTTAGAATGAGTTAGAATTTAGAATGACCACATACTTGTAAATATTACATTATTATTAGTTTGTTTTTGTTTTTTTAAGAAATTGGAAGTGCTGCACGATAAACCATTAAAAGTTTGCAATGTTGATTTAAACACCCAAGTAATCTTATTCCTAAATGACAATGTTTAAAGTACGATCACAGCAAACATTAAATTCTGCGTTGGCACTGCTGCTGGCCAAGAGAGAGCAGTTATCATGTATAAGTATTAAAATTGTAATACAGATACTGTGCAGTTGAAAAATTGTTACAATCATCAAGTTACTTAAAGTAATTTGATGCTTCAAATAAAGTTTCTGTCAGTTACAGTGACTGTCACATCCAGTAATGAAACAAGTGCCTTTATGAGTGAGACATTTAATCATTTATTCAGTTTCTGACAGCTTAAAAAATCTTTTAAATTAAATATTTTTAAATAGACAGCAATTAACATTTTGTCAGAACATTTAGTAAATTACATGAAATTTATTTGTAAATAATTGTTAGATAATTGTCTATTTAGAAATCATGATTCTCAATGTATCCAGAATCATGCAGCTCTAGAATATTGTGTAGGTTTATTTGTAATTTTAAATTTTTGTGTTTTAGATCTGATTCTCCAGGAGGCAGAGCGTACCAATATGGAACAGACAGGTCATGGAGATGAAGAAGAGCAAATCAAAGGTGATGAAACTGGGCTGTTCTTATACCACAAAAAGCAGATGAAATCCACTCATTTCAGCCCTGCTGCCCAACTCAACCATTACCTGGACAATTGTGATGGTCAGAACTGCCTTTTGTTTTGGGGAATGAACAAGGAGAAAATGCCTTCACTGTTCCAAATCGCAATGAGGGTATTAGCTGTGCCTGCTTCAAGCGCACCTGTCGAGCGTGTGTTCAGTCATGGGGGGATTATTATGCGGCCCCATCGTTCACAGCTTAGTGCCATTGTCTTGGCAAACCTTATTTTCTGTAAATGCAACACATTTTAGACCGTTTCAATTAAATTGAATTAGACAGATTGGATTATAGCCTACATCTTAGACTCGATACATCTTAGACTCTAAACGTTTTGTGTAAACAACACAATTTTATTTTCAGATGTTAATGTAGCACAGATATGCATATGATTCATATATAGCAAATGTATAATGAATAAGATAATATATGCATACAAGTTCATCTTTTCTGTGCAAAAATAAATATGTATCGAAAAAATTTACTTCTATTTATTTTAGTACTGTGACTTGACTTGACTTGACTTGAAACTTATCAGGACTCGACTTGACTTGCTTAGGGTGAACCCTTGACTTGACTTGACTTGCTTGATTTATCTGAACTGTGACTTGAGACTTGACTCGAGACTTGATGGTTACGACTTGAGACTTGCTTGGACTTGACCATGTGTGACTTGTCCCCATCTCTGCAGTCCAGAGCACTTTACATTTGCACATGCGATGCTCCAGTTGGAAAATGTTTACAAGGAAATGGCTGTGACTTGCGTTTCCTGTTGTCACTTGAGTTTCTGTGGTCACTTCAGGTTCTGAACCACTTTGAGCTGAGACACACAACTGCTGTGCATCAACCAGATCCACTACAGGTTCTGGTTCAGGATCTGGGACACACACATTGGCTCTGAAGCTAGGCTATGCTGAGATCCCGATGTGCTCCACTCTATTCTTCTGGAAGGATTTTTTAATAGCCTTCCATTTTCTTTGGAAGAATGCACAGGATTTGTTGCTCTTCCTCACTAGTATTTTCAGATAAAAGAATAAAAACAAATAATAAGCTTTTTGAAACATCGCTAACCACAGATTGAACATAAATAATTAGTATAACTTTTAAGAATGTGCTAATATTGTGCTGCTTGAGACTGGTGACTTTATTTAACAATGTCAACATGCAGTTGTTGCTCTATGGTACACATTAGATTCGGAGTATTAATGGATCATTTAAATCTTTAAACAGCAATTTAAACAAAAATGTACATAAAATATGCATAAGAAATATCTGCACATATCACAAATTTGAACACATTTGTGTTTGCATCTCATTGTAATGTATTTTAAACGGTCTGTTGACATTCCCTTTTTGAGCTGGTCTTCTCAGTGGTTGCAGGAGTTCATGCAATGTTCATGCCACCCTGATCATTCCCATTCTCTGAGATAGCGCTGCTGAGGTCAGTCTTCAGCTGCACTTCTCTCTTTTGTGTGGACTCTGTTGTCACTTGAGGTTCTGGATCACTTGGACCTGCGACACACAACTGTTCTTTGCGTTTGTAGCTCTGTGTAGCTTAGTTTTTCTGTTGAGTCTCTACCTTACTTTCACTCTCTGTTTAAGTAGTAAAATATAACTTAATTCCCACCATATTTCTGATATTATATTTCAAGCTTATCTGACTAATTTGAATGTTCACTTTTAGTCTAAAACCGCGAGTGCAGCGGATTAGTATTTGTTAGCCGGTTAGCTTGTTATTCGTGTTTCTACTCGCGTACATTACTGTTTTCTTCTCTTTTTTTCTCAATCCATTTAATTTATCTCTCGCTCCGTTTTTCTCGAGTTTATCAAACAACAGTAGTAAGTGAAGTTGGAATCATTCATCAATCACTATGAGTAATGGCTTCTTCTCCTGCTATTGTTGTTTGCACTGTTTGCCACATGTATAGTTTATCTATCTCTGTCAGCAGCGAAGGATTCACATGTGATAAATGTAGGGAAATAGTTAGGCTGACAGAGAAGATTTTAGAACTAGAGACACGCATCCAAACTTTAGTTGAGGATAGTAAGAATATGAGGGCTGTAGATACAGTTTTGGATGCGACTAGCTGAGGGAGTCCTGTAAATTGTTCGGTTCCAGATGAGCCCATGCTCAGTCTAGTCACGGTTCAAAACACCGTTCTTCCGTTCCGATTAAAACATTAAACAGGTTCTCCCCACTGAGAAACCTGATGAAAGTGCTCTAGTTATTGGTGATTCTATTGTACGGAACGTGAAAATAGAGACACCAGCCACCATAGTACATTGTTTACCGGGAGCCAGAGCGCCTGACATCTTGGCAAATTTAAAAGTGCTGGCTAATGCTAAACGTAAATTCAGTAAGATTGTTATTCACGTCGGCACTAATGATGTTCGACATCGCCAGTCGGAGATCTCTAAACATAATGTTAAAGAGGTGTGTGAACTTGCAAATATGATGTCAGACACTGTAATATGCTCTGGCCCGCTCCCTGTTTACCGGGGCGATGAGATTCATAGCAGACTGTTGTCACTCAATGGCTGGATGTCTAAGTGGTGCCCACAGAATAACATAGGTTTTATAGACATTTGGACAAGTTTTTGGTGCAGACCTAACCTGTTGAAAAGAGATTGTCTTCACTCCTGGGGTGGTGCCGCTCTTATCTCTAGAAATATGGCACATAGTCTTAGAGTTCGTACTTGACTAACTGGGGCCCAGGTCAGGAAACAGACAGACTGGCTAAACCGACCGTCTGCTAGCCGCCTCACGTCACAGAAGTCAGTTAATTCTCAGCACATAGAGACCCTTTCACCTAGATATCACACTATAGAGACTGTGTCTGTTCCCCAAACTAGAAAATACAAAAAACATCCAAACCAGTCTATGAGTAACAACTTAATCGATTTTCAACAAACAAAAAATGTATATAACACAGAGAAACAAATGATAAAGCTTGGATTATTGAATATCAGGTCCCTTTCTACGAAAGCGCTTTTTGTAAATGATATGATCACTGATTATAAACTAGATGTGTTCTGTTTGACAGAAACCTGGCTAAAACCAGATGAATACATTATTTTAAATGAGTCTGCCCCCCAAGATTACTGTTACAAAAATGAGTCGTGTCCAAAAGCCAAGGGGGAGGGGGTGTTGCTACAATTTATAGCAATATTCTCAGTATTTCTCAGAAGACAGGCTATAAGTACAACCATTAACATTTCTGCATTTGACATTGAGAGCATAGGTCTCAGTTTAGATATATTTTTAAGATGAAAAATGCAGTTTTACAAATGCTAGAAACATGGCTGTGGCGAGTGAGGCGGGGCCGAGAGCCGTGGGAACGGAGCGAGGCCGGTGCAGTAAATGGTAATGAACGACACCTGCGCCACTCACCGGTCTCGAGTGCCACGGAGGAGCTTCGGAAGGGTTAAATGAGGAGTGACGACAGTGGAAGACGAGAGAGGACCAGGCCTGGACTTTTAGTTTGTGTTTTGTGTGCGGCAGTCGTCCGTGAGGGGCTGCCGCTTTTCTGTTATGTTTGTTTATTTTATTATTAAAGTGTTAAATGTTCGCCGGTTCCCGCCTCCTTCTTCCCGTACTTATCAACTGCGTTACATTGGTGCCGAAACCCGGGAGGAAGGAGGGACACGCTGTCAGAGAGCCCTCGCTGCTGAGGGGGATCGCGGTGCTGAGGAGATCGGGCAGCAGGAAGTGGCGGAGACCGCCAGTGGCTACCCTGAAGCGGTGGTGCTGGAGCAAAAGAAGAACAGGTGGGACGGAAGACTCGCTGCCGTGCTCCTGGGTCGAGGAGGGGTGGCTGCCTTTCGAGAGGGAGCGGAGGAGTCGGCCCCGTTCGCCTGGAGGCTGAAACCTGCTGCCATCCGCCATGTTTGGGGAAGGAGCAGGGAACAGGGGACACGCTGCCGGCTGCCCTCAACCGGAGGAGCCATCGCCATCCGCCAGGAGGCGGAGGAGCATCGGGCCATCCACCAAAGAGGTCCAGTACCATCGCATGGCACCGTGAGTGAGCCGCTCAGCTGGTTGAGGACCGAGCGGCAGCGTGTCCGGGAACCGGACCGAGATTTTTTTTTTCCTCTCTCCCCTCTCTCACTCCTCATCCTTCCGTCTCCTTTTCTCTCGCCTCGTCTGTCCTTACCCTCAGGTACGCCGCGGCCGCCCTAACGGGCTCCCCCCGGGAGAGGGGGGAGGGGGGGAGTAGAGCGCAGTCTCGTGGGTACCCCCCGGCCTGCGAGGGGCGATGGGGGTATGTGGCGAGTGGGGCGGGGCCGAGAGCCATGGGAACGGAGCGAGGCCGGTGCAGTAAATGGTAATGAACGACACCTGCGCCACTCACCGGTCTCGAGTCCCACGGAGGAGCTTCGGAAGGGTTAAATGAGGAGTGATGACAGTGGAAGACAAGAGAGGACCAGGCCTGGACTTTTAGTTTGTGTTTTGTGTGCGGCAGTCGTCCGTGAGGGGCTGCCGCTTTTCTGTTATGTTTGTTTATTTTATTATTAAAGTGTTAAATGTTCGCCGGTTCCCGCCTCCTTCTTCCCGTACTTATCAACTGCGTTACAATGGCTATCAAAGGAGAGATTGCTATCAGATAGCACACCTAGGTTCCTGACTGATGATGAAGAATCGAGAGAGCAGCCATCAAGTATTAGACCGTGTTCTAGGTTATTACTTCATAAACTCATAAATTCATGAGCTCATAAACAACTGAGACTCTATTCTTTCTCAAAATTCTCCCACAGACCTGGTGCTCTGTCAATTTATTCTACCTTTTCAGGCATTTCAGATTCTGCTACCATCATAACATTCAAGTGGTGTAATGTAGTTTGAGGCTTAATGAACATCCAAACTTACCCCAAATCCTAACCCTAACCAAATGTCTGACTATAAATTCTGACTGACTTAAATACCTCTGATTGGTCATTGCATTCAATAGATCAACAGACGTGTGTGTGATTAACCACCATGCTCAACACTGCAGAAAACGTGTCGAAAATAAAAACCTTTGATGCTCGTCATCACAAAATATGTGTTTGTCAAATCTGTTTTTTAAATATGATCATGATCTTAGCCTCATGATGCCTGCTCCAATTCGGCCCAGGACATCAACACTTATGTTTCCCCAAGACCTCCTGGAAAACAGAAATAATTAACATGACATGACAACCCGGGGTTCATTTATTGGCAGTAATGACCATAAAGTCAGAATCATAATTCCTGTACTTTGTAAAGTTTCACTTTACAAAAACACATTTCCACATGACAGAGTTTAATAACAGAATAAGCATATTGGATGAACTTGCAGTGCCAAAAATGTAAACACGAGATAATGTGGCTTTAGGTGATGATTTAACATTGTTATAGGACCAAACACACAATGTAAATGGAAATAACTGTCTTTATAGCATTAACCAATAACTTCTAAAGTTTTATCAGGACCAAGTTATGCATTTCTAATATACATACTGTACCAATACACATAGCTAACCAATTCTACCACAACCAAAGTATCATATAAAACAGCTCAGATAATCAGTTTGGGTTGCTTCTACTGCTACCCTCACTGTCTGAGGCATCCATATGTGCAGTTTATAATATTGTTATTTTGGTTATGATAGATAGCTATTATTTACAGAATTCAATTCACATTAAGCATCATTAAGCATAAATAGGAAAGTCACTGACTGCCTAACATTAAGCCCACACAGTGGAAAATATATAGCATAACAGTGCACACTGACAATAACCATAGTTTAGAAAAGTATCAGGTAACAATAATTTGTATAATAATAAATACAATAGAAAAAAAATGTATTAGAAATATTCACTTTCATACAACATACTTAATTTCTAAAGCCATAACAATTGCAGTATTAGCAGCAAAACCCTTGTAGTCACAGGATACATGAACCTTCACACTAAAACTGTGTATGCATTATTATTAATATTTAATCATAATTTTTACCTCTATACACAAATAAAACCACAAGTACATATTTTTTCCCCAAATGTGTATATTGTGGATATTTATTCAAATTTGTTTGTTTTTTCTCTGATTCTCTTTCTTAATCCACTTAATATTTCAGGATCCACTTAAGAATCAGTGACAGATTTAGTGAGTCTCTAGAACAATTAAAATGATCATGAATCATATGTGAATCATCCCGATATGAATCATCCATATGTGTTCCATGTGAATCCGCTCATACAAGTCATTTGTTCTGGGTTTGCTGTTGGTTTGTCATTATGTGCATTCAGCAACACCAACGCAATAGAAATTCTGAGGCATCCAGACTTTCTCTCTCATAACATTCAATTCAGACTGCAAACTGCAGCTCAAACAAAACATTTATTTTGCAGCACTGTAGATTCAGTAGCAGCAACACATAAAACACAGTCTGAATATTTAAAAATTGTGTTCGGTATCAGCAAATAAAATATGCCTACAAACTCTTAACCAATAAGTACAAAAGTGAAAAAAAGTATTCTAATGAAAAATCTGATGATCATTTTATGATACACAGAATTGTAATACCTCATTTATACTGCATCATGAAGACAATTCAGAATTTTTTAAATGCCCAGTTGGTGTTTTATATATTCAATATTTAGATAAAATGAAAGAAAACAATATAAAAGTCGTTATGCTCTGTATACTGTTTAAAAAAGCATTATTTAGTGGAACTAGACCGTGTACAGTGACACTTAACACTAGTGGCCTTGAAAAGCATGGCAGAGGCTATTGAAAAGTTATGACAAGAAATACATTTACCGGCAATAACGGCTTCCAGAAAACGGCAGAATTGTGATGTGTGCAACCCTTGCCTTGACACGCACATAACAAAATTCCACAAAGCTCCATCTTTACAAACATTATCTGCCGCCTTCTCTCCTGAATCTGAAAGCTCATGGCAATAGCAGATCTCTTGGTATGAAAATTGAAGCTCCTCTAGCTGTTCATTGTCCAGGCTCTGCAGGAAGGCGGCTTTCATAGAGACTCAAGGCATGATGCACAAATTCATATTGTTCTTCCGTTTGGATCATACCACCCCTGTGGAAAAAGACACCACATGATTACTGTCAAGCCTTGCAACAACAATCACAATTAAAATTTGAATCATATGGATCCAGATCCAACTCCTCCCTCCTTACATATACTTAAACCTACCCGTCTCCACCCCCTGATCCCGAAACCCACCCATCTCCACCTCTAACCCCCCCCCCCCCCTCCCCCTTAGATGTGGATCCAAACCCGCCCCTGGATCTTTGTTCTGCAGAGAGGGGCTACTCTATTTTCTTTCAAACAGTGAATCTACAGATTAAAATGCATGACTGAGCTGCATGGCTTAATTTCTGTTTAGTCCAGCTAGGACTAGCTATTAAACCTCCATCAGTTTGGCCACCCCCCAGAAAGATTTATGGAGGATTTTTTCACTTATTTCATAAAATCCCCAGGAATAGACACATGCTTAAAGTATGTTTTCAGGAGAAATTGGATGACTATGTGTACCTTTCCCTCTCACAGGGAAGGGACAGCACCACAGTAGCCTAGTACAGTAGATCAACTATGATCTATGGCTATTTCGTCATGGATGAGATGGAAACGGACCACGTCTGAGACTATCCAGCTACTTTCAGAGTCCATCTGTCTACTCGAGTCCTTCCCAGGGCAGAGCCTATGCCCACAACGGACCCAGAGCCAAAGTCTATGCCTGCCGCAGACCAAGAGCCCACTCCTGTTATAGAGACAGAGGCTGCCGGCATGTCCATCCTGGAGCTGAATTTTATAGTGCTGGATTCTCAGGAGTGTATTCCTGCCCATGTTACCATCCCCAAGGCCTTTTGGACACTCTGCATCCAAGCACTTTCTTGGACCTTCTTACTCTGGTGGTTCCATCCAGCTTCCAAGCTCCTTTATCACTGCAGGTTTGGCCTGGCTCTCTTGTTCCTTTGTCTTTGCCGGTTCGAACCAGCTTCTTGGCTTCTTTTCTCCACTGTTTCTGTCCAGCTCCTCGACTCCTCCTTCTCTGCTGGCTCCATCTAGCACAACTGCTCCACCTCGAGCTTCCTGGTTCTCAGTGCACAGTACTGGCTCCACCTCCGGCTTCTGAGCCTATGACTCCGCTCACCCGGTCAACACATAGGCTTATCGCTCCCTCTACTCTACTGTGGTCCATCATCCCTCAGGCTCTCGTATTCCTTTGGCTTCGTCTTGATCTATTGTTACTTTGATTTCACCAGACTTCCAGACCTTCATCCTCACTCCTACTAGCTCGGGCTTGGTCTGCCGAGCCCCCAGTCAGGGGTGTGATGTCAGGTGCGAGGTGTAATGTCAGGTGTCATATTATGTCAGGTGTTTTCTGTTTCTACATATTTTCAATGTGGGTAACCAAACAGTTGCTGTGCCCAGTTGACTTCCATAGTAGAGGTGGGAGAAAAAAATCGATGCATCGTGATTCTTTCTCTAATGATTCTGAATCGATTCTCAAAGATTCAGAATCAATTCTATGTTCAAGTCAAATCGCGAGTGTGCACTGGAAACATATGCTTGCCTTGTATGTATGCTGTCGAATTCACTTCTTTTGAACAATGGACAAACTACAACCTGCATCATCAAATTTGATATCGACTGTATGGCAACATTTTGGATTTTGTGAAGACGAAGAGAAAGGGGTTGTTGCCATACTGTGTGCAAAGTCTGTGGCGCCAAATTTAAGTATTTCGGGAACAAGACATGAAGAAGCTTATTACACGGTTCCACTCAGCGCTGGAGAAATGGCCTTCTGTCCCGACCACGCCCATTGCCGGTTTCACTCAAAGAACCCTCGAGCAAGTAGCAAATCTTCCACCTAATTCTGAAAAGGCCAAGCAAATTACCCGGTCAGTGGCGGGTTTTATTGCCAAGGATTTGCGCCCTTACTCGGTCATGGATAACCAAGGATTTCGCACAATGTTACAGGTGCTTGAGCCAAGCTATAGTGTGCCCTCAACGTTATTTTAGTGACACTGCAATACCCGCACTCTACAGGGAGACTAAAGCTCAAATTTTAGAATCACTAAGCAATACGGACAGGGTGGCAATAACATGTGATGTAAGGACATCAACACACTTGTATGTTACCATTACGGCTTACTACATCACGGATGAGTGTAAGCTCGCGGCTTGTGTTCTGCAAATGCGGGCTATGAACGAAAGCCACACAGGCGCGAATGATGCTGAACTTCTGCAAAGTGTTGCAAACGAATGGAAAATTGCAAACAAAGACTTAGTTTTTATGACTGACAATGCCTCTAATATCAAGGTTCTTTATTATTCATCACATACACAATCATACAGAGTATAATCAGTAGTGAAATGCAAGTAGAATTGAAGAAAAATACAGCATAACATGAGGAAAGTGAGGAGAAAAAAAATAACCCCCAGACTATGCTCCTTGGGGAGTACAGTGTGAGAACAGGAAAAACACCTCAGCAACACAAAAGCACATACACCATAGACACACGACATAGCCACAGGGGAAGTGAATCCGGCCCAGCAAGCAGCCATCCGGTCCCGCAGCCACTAATCCGGCGCTGGTCAGACCCGCTTGACAGGCTGGAGGTTTAAAGCGAACGGAGGCGAGTGGTCGGGGGAGGGGCAATGTCTGTAATGTCTGTAGGGTGGGGGAGGAAGCAAGAGCATCTCACTGCATTACTCTCCCGGGGTAGATTCCAGCAACAGCCTTGCCAAGGCCACTGTGTGGGGGAGCCAGAAAAAGATAAGATTGTTTTGTCTTTGGGGCGAGTAAACGCATTCCAATTTTGCAGGCTACTCTCTCTGTCCATTTTGGTCTCCAATATAATCAATTTTCCTTTGTAAAGCCGTAAGCTTCTCCTTGATAGAATCCATATTGCGATAGATAGTCTCAGTCTCAATGCTGACCACTCTTCCCACAGCTTCAATCAAGACGGGCAGCCTTGTGAAGCTTTGGACAGCTGTTCCCGTCTTCTGAATTTTTCGATAATCCAGGGCAAAGCCTAATCCAATCAGCAAAATACTTGTTATCATGGTTCCGAATAGGTAGATATCTTCAATGTCCTCCACGGAAAGAGCCGCAAGACACACGATTCGCCACCGCTCCCACGCGTCCATCGTATAGCCCGCTGCGAACGTTCTGTCGGGGCAGTCAGGTTCCCCGGAACCCAAGTTTATCATCGAGAAGATGGTGTCAATTGCATTAAGAGACCAGTTGATCAAATCCATAATCTTTCAGTTTGGAGAGCAGTGCAGAGAGAGTCTCTCAATACGAGACAAGGGAGCAAAGCAGGGAAGATAAGGGTGAGGACGGGGAGAGAAAAAATGCGACCGCCTCCGTTGAGTGCCAGAGAGAAAAAGAGAATATGGCTGTTGCAGCACAGCTTGGCAACTTTCCACATGTGAGATGTTACGCACACACACTTAATTTGGCCTCTCAGCGAGCGCTAAAGTTGCCGGCAGTGTCAAGGTTGTTAGGGAGGGTGAGGTGCATCGTGACTTTTTTCCATCGCAGCACAACTGCAAAGCATCAGTTGGAGGAGAAACAAAAACAACTTAATCTGCCGTGTCACAAACTGAAATCTGACATCATCACTAGATGGAACAGCGCATACGAGATGCTTGAACGAGTCCTTGAGCAACAACCTGCTGTCTGTGCTGGGTTACTGTCACCTGAGGTGAGAAAAGGAGTGTCTGAAATCTTCACTCTTACAGAATCAAACATTTCATGTGCTGAAGATAAACACCCTCAAGCCTATGAAAGATGCCACCCTTCTAATGTCAGAGGAGAGCAGCCCCACAGGATGTTTGATTGCTCCATTGAACGCTAAGTTGATCAATGACGTGAAAGAAAACACTGAGGAGACACCAGTGTCATCAGTGAGGACCTCAGCATAAGGTACAACACTGTGCAGGAGACCAGTCTACTTCACAAATGTGCTTCTCTGGACCCATGCTTTAAGGGACTGCCCTTTCTTTCCAAAGAAAAGAGAGAGGAAGCATACAAAACAGTGATTATTGAAGCTTCATCATTGCAAGAGGTAATTCTTATTTATTATCAATATATGTTATATTAAATGACAAAGTGTTAACATATAATAATAAAGCAATTGCAACAGTGCAATATCACAATGTTTTTTTGTGTAATTTCATGTTAGTCTTAAATTATTAAATAACTTATTTTTTAATAAATCTCTCTAAATCTCTATTAGTCAATGTTTATAAAATGTATAATATTGCACTGTGGATTGCATGACCTCAATCATTTAACGGAATAGTTATGTTTGATCTCCAATGTGTTTATTTTCTTCTCTTGAGATTGATTAAAAGCAGGAAAATCCAGACGACTGCACAGTGACAGAAGCCAACAGCTCAGTGAGCCCACAGCTTGAAGTCGCAGAGAATCAGGATGACCGTCCTTTAACTTCAACAGGAAGAGCTTCATCTTTGCTTCACAGTCTGCTGGGACAGACCTTCTCTGATGCTTCAGTTAAACCACTTCATCATCAGTCAGCCCGTGTCATAGCAGACGAGGTAATGCCCATATATCGGAGTACCCCACCACTCTCTATCTGAGGACCCCCTCAACCGGTGGCATCTAAACAAGGTGTCCTTTTCTTTGCTCTCCAAAAATGGCAAAGAGGTATTTATGCATTCCTGCAACCAGTGTCTCTGCAGAGAGAGTGTTTTCCACTGCAGGAGATATTGTTACAGCCCAGCGAAAAACACTTACTCCTGAACACATGGACCAACTGCTGTTCCTTCACAAAAACATGAACTTGGCAATATAATTACAATAGATAAACTATGGTAGAGATGTTGGATATTTAAGTTCTTATTTAATTTGTATCCTGATATTTTTTCTGCAGTATGCTTGAAAGATAATTAATTGCAGCTCTGAAGATAATTCTAAAGGTTCTAAACAAAACTAAACAAAGACATTCCTTCCTTTGTTAAAAGGTTCTAAACAAACTGAAATATTGTCATACTCATTTGTGGATTGAGAACTGGTTGTTCTTTACAATTGTTCTTAGTCATTGTATGGCCTTTCCATGTTTAATTCAGAACTTGTTCATCCTGAATATAACTTTGTTAAAATAAAAGCAATAAAAGTAATCTTCATCGTCATTTTTAAGATGGGAATACTGTCAAACAGAGATTCTAACTATAAACAAAAAGCATGGAAACTCTTAATTTATTTAAAATGTAAATTTAGCGTATTTGCAAAAACAAATGTATACGAAGAATCATTTTAGAATCGGATCGTGAGTCCCAGAATCGAATTGGATCGCGAAGTACCAAAAGATTCCCACCCCTATTCCATAGTATGAACAAATGTTCAGTGGGAACCAGAAAATGTTTGGTTACTCATATTCTTCAAAATATCTTCTTTTGTGTTCAGCAGAAGAAAGAAATGTATACAGGTTTGGAACAACATTAAGGTGAGTAAATGATGAAAGAATATTTGTTTTGGGGTGAACTATCCCAGTACTTTCATCTCAAGCCTTTGTGTTGTATTCATATTCATAATTGTATTCGTAACAGTATTTCAAAGCAGGGAACCATTTGTACCTGTCTGTCCGAAGTTGGCACACAATTCCCAGCACATCCACAACCCCCTCCAGCTCCAACTGACGACAGCAGATTGTTGTGGCAATGAAACACCCTGTCCGACCAATTCCAGCACTACAAATGTTCAAAGATCATTTAAATGGTTAATGATTGCTTTTATGTTTGTATTTTAACAGAATTATGACTATTTTTTTACTATATCAAATGAAGAATACTGTGCATATCGTGCAATTTTAGAAAAGTGTTAACCGGTAGATTCATTTGTAATGCTTTGCTGGTAAGTTCCTGTACCTGCAATGAACAATAATCGGCCCACAGGATGTAAACCCTTTCCTGTCCTCCTCAATATCATTCACTAACTGCAGGAGGGGTCCAACGCTCTCTGGGGTCTTATGGTCTGGCCATGAGGTATACCAGTAGTGCTGCACTTTACGACTCTGGCCTCCTTGCTGGGGATACAAAAACATTTGCTCCATTACAGTATCTGACAATTGTATTTCTCTTGGATTAACTGATTCCACTTGCATTAGTCCCTTTGGATAAAAGTATCTGCCAAAATGAATAAATAAAAATAAATAAAAATTTTCAAGACATAATCTTGGCACACAATTGTTAGTTTTCTAAAGAGTGTTTATCTTATAATGCAAATACCTTTAGTATAAGGGAGCGGATTATATAGTGATCACATTCCTTCACATTATTAACGAAGACCTCCACCCTTCCATAGATCCCCCTCTTCTCAGGCCAGTATAGAACACATTTCTGAAAAAGCAAAACAAAGTTTTGCACATCCACAGTCTATTTAGTCATACTAAAAATATTACAGATATTTGTATTGAAAATTACTTCATTTTTCTCTTTCAGTTTAGTAATCATGACGATGACAGGGCAGTCCTCTTGCCAGACCATTTGCCAGAAGTCATTCACCGTGTTGATCATTGGACCCTGAGAGGCAATGAAGGCTCTCTCATCTCTAAGATAGCCCTGGATAGAAGAAGTGCTGAACTTAAACAGATTTAATAACATAACGGAGCTGAACTGTAAGTATAAAGAACCATCGGAGCCAAGTTAGACCAGCAAGACTCTCTTGAATATTTAGTTAATTTTGAGATCAAACTAAACTCTCTCTTTCAGAGTTTTCAGTTTCACTTTAAAATCTCTGATGGTAGTAGAGAGGGTAGTAGATTTAAGTTATGTTTTTATTTAAGTTAAGAGAACATTAATTGGCTCTTTGTCATGGGCTATTGAAGAATGTGTGAGTGTGTCAATGAAAATTGAACTTACTCTTATGTAGTTGGCATTAATGTAACTGCTGAGCAGGTCATTTGAGTTCTTAGTCTTCAGAATAACTCTGGAATGTAGATCTGAAATTAAATGTGAATTTTGTTAATGAATCTGGAATGTGGATCTGAAATTAAATGTGAATTTTGTAAACGTTTTTGAAGTATTCTATTCATTTCACCAGGAGCCCAGTAGGGCAAAACACGTTATTTAAAGTTTTTTAACACTGTGTAAACAAGTCACAATGTAAACTAAATCAAGCCATAATAACACAGCATAAACAAGCCACAAGACAACAAAACCAAGTCACAACACAACAGACTCAAGCCAAAGCAAAACAAATAAAATGTCATCCCTCTGAACTAATTAGTGAAAGAAAAGGCGCATGCGAAAAAAGATTGATAAAGTTAAAACTGTATATATAGATTTCATTAGGATATTATACCTAGTATGAATCACTTATGGTAACTTTAATTCACTCTCTATTGTGGCTGAACAATTGTGAACAATTTCAGTTGTAGCTTTAGCGTTTCAGATTCTAGAGAGTATCTGATTGGACAGAAAATCATATGAGAAGCGGAACTGCAGACTGATGTCATCAAAAATTTAGTAGAAACTTCTACTGGCTAGTTTCTACAATTTAAATAACAAATGGCTAATATTTTACTATTAAACAGATCATTTAAGATCTACAACGAACTGAAATGTCATTCTGATCAATTCAAATCAAATCAAATCAATTTTATTGTCACATCACCACAGCACATGTGGCTTGGTGAGTGAAATTCTTGAGAGCGTGCTCCAGACAGTGCAGAAACTATTTACATATAGACAGTACATATTGATAGACAGTGTTGGGGGTAACGCATTACAAGTAACATGAGTTAAGTAATAATATTACTTTTTTCAAGTAACTAGTAAAGTAACGCATTACTTTTTAATTTACTAGAAAATATCTGAGTAACTTTTTCAAAAAAGTAACGCCAGTTACTTTTTTCCATTTATTGACTGACAGTGCTCTGTGTGAACATGATCTTACTGTAGTTCTAATCTAGACTAAATGCAAATGTGTATTAATTCATCCCACTCGCAAAAAAACAGATTCAGTATTCATAAAAATGAATTAAAACAGTGAAATGCAAACTCAGAATATGACGCAAACCTGCAATAATTAAATATGTTAAACAACACAAATATGTCTAATCTCATTTTATTAACCGATGTATTTGCTGCTTACCTTTGATGGTCCAGTTCAACCATCCTAAGCAAAAATTACTTTAGATAAACTAACAATTGTGCTTCGTTGTTTTGTTTTTTTATTTCTGAAGAGTGTTGAACTTCATCTCCTGCGTTCTTCTGTACAGACGTGATTTACTCATCCTTCAGCCTGAGGTTTATTCATTACACTTTTTGGTGTGAAAGGCTTTTATATTTGCTATAAATAGAACTTGTATTAAAAACAAACAATCAAGCCCTGCTCATATTTAAAAAAAGTAACGCGAAAGTAACGCAAAAGTAATATAACGCATTACTTTCCATAAAAAGTAACTAAGTAACGTAATTAGTTACTTTTTTAGAGAGTAACGCAATATTGTAATGCATTACTTTTAAAAGTAACTTTGCCCAACACTGCTTATAGAGATGACAATGTGCAGAATACACATACATATACTCAGTACACACAGTGTACTATTAGACATACTTACAGTTATAAATACAAACCCGATTCCAAAAAAGTTGGGACACTGTACAAATTGTGAATAAAAAAGGAATGCAATAATTTACAAACCTCATAAACGTATATTTTATTCACAATAGAATATAGATAACATATCACATGTTGAAAGTGAGACATTTTGAAATGTCTTGCCAAATATTGGCTCATTTTGGATTTCATGAGAGCTACACATTCCAAAAAAGTTGGGACAGGTAGCAATAAGAGGCCGGAAAAGTTAAATGTACATATAAGGAACAGCTGGAGGACCAATTTGCAACTTATTAGGTCAATTGGCAACATGATTGGGTATAAAAAGAGCCTCTCAGAGTGGCAGTGTCTCTCAGAAGTCAAGATGGGAAGAGGATCACCAATTCCCCCAATGCTGCGGCGAAAAATAGTGGAGCAATATCAGAAAGGAGTTTCTCAGAGAAAAATTGCAAAGAGTTTGAAGTTATCATCTACAGTGCATAATATCATCCAAAGATTCAGAGAATCTGGAACAATCTCTGTGCGTAAGGGTCAAGGCCGGAAAACCATACTGGAATGCACGTGATCTTCGGGCCCTTAGACGGCACTGCATCACATACAGGAATGCTACTGTAATGGAAATCACAACATGGGCTCAGGAATACTTCCAGAAAACATTGTCGGTGAACACAATCCACCGTGCCATTCGCCGTTGCTGGCTAAAACTCTATAGGTCAAAAAAGAAGCCATATCTAAACATGATCCAGAAGCGCAGGCGTTTTCTCTGGGCCAAGGCTCATTTAAAATGGACTGTGGCAAAGTGGAAAACTGTTCTGTGGTCAGACGAATCAAAATTTGAAGTTCTTTTTGGAAAACTGGGACGCCATGTCATCCGGACTAAAGAGGACAAGGACAACCCAAGTTGTTATCAGCGCTCAGTTCAGAAGCCTGCATCTCTGATGGTATGGGGTTGCATGAGTGCGTGTGGCATGGGCAGCTTACACATCTGGAAAGGCACCATCAATGCTGAAAGGTATATCCAAGTTCTAGAACAACATATGCTCCCATCCAGACGTCGTCTCTTTCAAGGAAGACCTTGCATTTTCCAACATGACAATGCCAGACCACATACTGCATCAATTACAACATCATGGCTGCGTAGAAGAAGGATCCGGGTACTGAAATGGCCAGCCTGCAGTCCAGATCTTTCACCCATAGAAAACATTTGGCGCATAATAAAGAGGAAGATGCGACAAAGAAGACCTAAGACAGTTGAGCAACTAGAAGCCTGTATTAGACAAGAATGGGACAACATTCCTATTCCTAAACTTGAGCAACTTGTCTCCTCAGTCCCCAGACGTTTGCAGACTGTTATAAAAAGAAGAGGGGATGCCACACAGTGGTAAACATGGCCTCGTGCCAACTTTTTTGAGATGTATTGATGCCATGAAATTTAAAATCAACTTATTTTTCCCTTAAAATGATACATTTTCTCAGTTTAAACATTTGATATGTCATCTATGTTGTATTCTGAATAAAATATTGAAATTTGAATATTCCACATCATTGCATTCTGTTTTTATTTACAATTTGTACAGTGTCCCAACTTTTTTGGAATCAGGTTTGTACACACTATACACCCTATGTACACATTCTACATTATGTACACATATATACACACAGTAATATGTGAAGGTGCAACAGATTATACATAAGCTATGTGTCATGGATGTGCATTAGAACCACCAGGGTTTTTTTTTTGGTATTTGTGCAATGTGTGCGTGTAGTCTAGTTGAACTGTGTAAAAGTTAAAGTGCAGTGCAGTGTGTGCGTGTAGTCTAGTTGAACTGTGTTAAAGTTAAAGTGGGAGTGTGATGTAGGGTGTATTATTTCTGATTGTTCATTAGCCTGATAGCCTGAGGGAAAAAGCTGTCCCTCAGTCGGCTAGTGCGGGATCGGATGCTGCGGAGACGTCTCCCTGAGGGCAGCAGAGAGAGCATTCTGTGGGACGGGTGGCTGGAGTCCTTGATGATCCTCCTGGCTTTCCTCATGCACCACCTGGTGTAGATGTCATGGAGGGAGGGAAGCTCACCTCCAACAATGTGTGGCGGGCAGTTCGCACGACCCTTTGCAGAGCCCTGCGGTTGCCAGCGGTGCTGTTTCCAAACCAGGCGGTGATGCAGCCGGTCAGGATGCTCTCCACAGTGCAGGTGTAGAAGGATCTGAGGATGCTGGGCCTTGTTCCAAACTTCCTCAACTGTCTCAAAAAGAAGAGGCGCTGATGTGCCTTCTTCAGCACTGCGTTTGTGTGAGCAGACCATGTGAGATCCTTGGTGATGTGAACGCCGAGGAACTTAAAGCTGTTAACCCGCTCCACAGGTGTCTTGTCGAGTGATGGGTGTGTGTTCTCTGCTCTGTCTCCTGTAATCCACCACCAGCTCCTTGGTCTTGTCGATGTTGAGTGAGAGGTGGTTCTCCTGGCACCATTTAGTCAGGTTACTCACCTCCTCTCTGTAGGCCGTCTCATCGTTGTCGGTGATCAGGCCTATAACCGTTGTGTCATCATAAAATTTGACGATGACATTGGAGCTGTGTGTTGCTGTACAGTCATGTGTGTACAGGGAGTACAGGAGTGGGCTGAGGACGCAGCCCTGCGGAGCACCAGTGTTGAGGATCAGGGGAGATGAGGTGTTGTTGCCCATTCTGACCACCTGACTTCTGCCTGTCAGGAAGTCCAGGATCCAGCTGCACAGAGATCTGTTCAGTCCCAGAGTCTGGAGCTTCGCAACCAGTGTGGCAGGCACTATGGTGTTAAATGCTGAACTGTAGTCCATGAACAGCATCCTCACATAAATGTTCTTATTTTCCAGGTGGGAGAGAGCAGTGAGGCGGGAGAGAGCAGTGTGCAGGGTGAAGGCAATAGCATAGTCTGTGGAACGGTTACTGCGATATGCAAATTGTAGCGGATCCAGTGAATCAGGCAGCACAGAGCAGATGTGTTCTCTGACAAGCTTCTCAAAACACTTACTGGAGATGGGGGTCAGAGCAACAGGCCTCCAGTCATTCAAGCATGTGATTTTATTTTTCTTTGGTATGGGCACAATGGTGGATTTTTTTGAAGCATAGGGGGAACCACAGACAGAGAGAGGGAAAGATTGAAAATGTCTGTAAAAACCCCGGCTAGCTGGAAAGCGCATGCTCTGAGCACACGGCCTGGGATGCCATCTGGACCTACGGCTTTGCGGATGTTCACCCGTTTGAAGAGTCGGGTTACATCCGCGACAGAAAGGGAGAGTGGACTCACCTCTTCTGCAGCAGCCGCGGGAGCATTCTCTGTGTGGGCGAAACGAGCATAAAAAGTATTGAGCTCGTCCGGTAGAGAAGCGGCAATGTTCACAGTAGCTGGTTTGTTCCTTTTAAAACCTGTGATGTTGTTGATGCCCTGCCACACACTTCTTGCGTTGTTCTTGTTCTTGCGATTTTGGTTGGACAGATCAATGGTTTTACATTAAGGCTTTTTAGTCCAATTGAGGCATCAATCCGATTATTAACTAATTATTTGTAGCGCGTAAATGTAGCAGTATTGTAATAGTGTTGGCACAATAATGTACCAAACTGTCACTAGAGGATATCAATACCTGTAAACATTTTATGCAAACTGGTACAAAGTTTTCTGTTCCAAATTCAGTACCATATCAAAAGCTATTGGAACTATTTAATTTTAATAGTTTGCTTTACTATTTAATTTTTTTTTTTTTATTATGAATGCAAATAATAACCATCTAATCTTCTTTAAGTAAACATTGCATTAAAAAGCTCAATCTTTGTATTCACTGCAGCTGATTTCACTTACTGAAAGAGTGAAAACTCCTGTTATTAAGCAGTGCTTATTACCGGGTACTGAATTTACCTGGTTCTCGGTACTACAAATACAGCAGAACGGCTATGTTTTTTTAATTTCAGTATCGAATTGGTACCAAAGTACCAGTAATTTTGACAACACTATTAGCACTTTTATGGATATTGTTCATTTTAATGTTTAAAAGATCACTGTCTGTTTCATTAGCATTTTTATGGAAAAGAGCAACGTAATCCTTCTTCAGAATTTCTCCTTTTGTGCTCCACAAAAGAAAAAAAGTCAAATGAGTTACATTACGGCAGAAAAAAAATTGTTTCAATGGAAAAAAATCTGTCTACTATACACAAGCTCTTTAACCACACCATCAAGCTTTGCATTAAGCTGTAACTGAATATAGTCAAGGAAAGGAAAGGAAAGGATGTGAGGCCAAGTATGGTGTCCCATTCTCGGAATTTGTGCTCTGCATTTCACCCACTCAAGTGCATACACACACAGCAGTGAGTAGAGAACAAACACACAGTAAACACACCCAGAGCAGTGAGCAGCCATTTGGGAGCAGTTGCAGCACCTGGGGAGAAGTTGGGGGTCTGGTGCCTTGCTCAAGGGTCTCACTTCAGTCGTGTTATTGAAGGTGGAAAAGAGCACTGGTCATTCACTCCCCCCACCTACAATCCCTGCCGGTACTGAGACTCAAACCCATAGCCTTCAGGTTACAAGTCTGACTCTCTAACCATTAGGCCATGACTACCCCCAGATAAACACTCAGCTCAAAGAGAAATGAGCAGAAATTAGAAATGTAACATAGTTAAATGCTGTTCATTGCAAATTCTGATACTAACTTGGCAAAATGGTCTTGTATCTATTTTTTGATCCATGATTTGGGATATCCAGTTCTTTCTGATCCACAAAGTTCATTGGAATTTCCTGTGGATAAAAAATTACACACTCTGAACTAAGTACAATGGAAATTGTCAAACTGTCATAACATAAACACTGAAAGATGCCTAACTGAATCACAACTGTCTGTAATTCCAACCTGAACCACATTATTGCTGAACTTACTTATTAGTGGTGCACTGGCATGTTACTTACGGCAAACTCTGCATGCAATATCTGTGTGTTCAGTGTGATGTCACGAAGCTGTTGCCGTGAGAGGACCCGACCGGCTGACTGCAGGTATTCCTGAGATGCATGCTCACGTGGGGTCACAACCACACTACTCAAAGGCTCCACCGAACCCAAAGCACTCATGTCCAGCACCAGTGACACATTAGATCCACGTCTGCATGAGGCACAACAAAACACAGTCAGGTAAGTGTGGTAGAACTAATCTACTTTTATTTTCACCTTCTGATAACTTAATGCTCTAAGTCTAAGACATAAGCATTGCCGTTTCAGTTTGACACAATATACCAGACAGCTAAACATTTTAACTATACTGAATAAAGTTTGATGAACAGGAGATGATGATAAAAGTGATAATGCAGCAGTTACAACAAAGAATCATGAGTTTCACACAACAGGACAGGACACAGTTAAAAGGGAAGCTAATATGACAGTAGATTATGGACTTCTGAAAAATAAAACAAGTGGGTATAATAAGGGTATATGCAAATATTGAGCCTAATGCTGTGTTCCATTTACAGTAGTATGTTGGAGACGGGAATTATGTCACTACAACTTCCTGATGTTACAATACTTAAATTGAATGTGTTCCTGTGGCTCAGTTGTTAGAGCATTGCGTTAGAAGCACAAATGTTTTGGGTTAAATTCCCAGGGAACACACATACTGAAAAAATGTATAGCCTGAATGCACTGTAAGTCGCTTTGGATAAAAGCGTCTGCTAAATGCATAAATGTAACTTGGAAAACCAAGATGGGTATGTCCATTGATATCAGTACCAGTCAATTAAAACACAAAAAGCAGTATTTTGCACACACTGATGAAGTGTTGTCCACAAATAGAGATCGGAGTTTGAGACATAGTCAAAACAAAATGCTAATAAACAATATATTATTGCTGTTTCACTTCTGTTGATGCATTGAGCAGTCATATTGTATTCTGATGTCAGGGTTGGTGTGGTTTCTCCATGTTTGCAATTCAGAACTCTAACTTCAGGGGGCGTTCGAGTGAAAAGTTACTACTGGGAAAAGTTATTTCCTTAATGGAAATCTGCTCCATATGTCCTGGAATATGAACTGGGTCCAAAGCAACGTAATAAAATAAGAGATGTGTTCCCCATAGCCTCAACTCCTGATGCAGCATTGTGTTACCATGAAAAGGAACCTATAAATACAATCACCTGTAATGTGACATAATTGCTTATGACTTTTAACTAGTTCTTTTAAACTGCTTGCACATTTTCAAAACTTTGCCTCTTTTTTAAAAACTTTACACACAAATCCAAGAATTGCACACGCAAAATGTAAAATGTCTCACATATCCTGCAAAATGAAGCACTGCTTTCAAAATATTACAAACACATCTCAAAAGCAAACATTTGCAAACATTGTATGTTATGTTTTGCACAAAGTGTAATGAAATTGAAAACTGAGTCAGAAGCCGAGAATTAGTGTATGGTTTGCAGATTTGGTGTGTGGTTCTGGTGTTGAGTGTCAGGTTTCAGAAATTGAGTGGCAAGTAAAGTAAATTGTGTGATTTTGTGTGTAAGCAGTTGAAAAAAAACTGTAATAGTTGGCACTTCTGATGTTTCAATGTGGGTCACGGGTGACCAAAGTGTCAGTGTGGGGTGACAAGTATTCACACAAAGTTTGGTTTCAACAAGCAGAGATACAGCCTCAGATTCAGTTTTACCAGCATGTCATCCAACTCACTGATTTGTTTAGTTATGAAAGTTTGGTCTGGCAAAATAAAATCCATAACTTTTAAACTCGTAAATTAGAACCAATGGTCTAAGTGAAGTTTGAGAAAATAGTTTTTCAAAACATTTTAAATGGGGGACAACATGTTCTGCCGACAGTGGCATAATTGGTATCATTAATCTCAGAGTGACTCAAGGAATCTCATAACAACAGGTACAATTTGTAATTTAATTACGATTTTCACCACAAACTTCTAAGTTATTCCCATGGTCTCAATGACACATACCAGGTTTTATAATGATGTTAATGTGTCTTTAAAATACAGTATTTTAAGGTAAAATGGCCAAATAACAAATAACAAAATGGCTCCTAGCTGAAAAAAATACACAATAAAAACCATCACAAAAATTCAAATGGTTTCTACTACAAATATCATTACAAACCATCACCTTTTAACCATGAAGAAAAGGTTTTCCTGTAGTGTGTTTTCAGACATATTCAATTAGGATTTAGTGATTTTAACAAGCCACCAATAGAAGGCGACAAATTACCAGTAGAGACCATCAAGGGCAATAATTTTCCATTAAAAACAATATAATTCCCTCTATAACCAGTTAAAACCATTACAAATTATGTGACGGGTTGTTTCTATTATTTGTTTTAGCGGGGCTGCCATGAAAAAATAGGTGTTGATCAAATCATGTACCAGGTTTTTTTTTTTGTTGGCACTATGGAGATTTTGGATTTTGGATCCCTGATCGTCAATGTCAAATTCAATCCTGCAATATTTGAGAACGGTTTGACTAATCAAGTTGAATTTCATATATTTTTTTGTCAGGATAGTCTGAAGATTAATTGGCTGTACAGAAACATTTTATGATGGGAAATTGAGTCATGGAGCTGGGGTTCTCAACCCTGGCCCTCAAGATCCATTTTCCTGCAGAGTTTAGCTCCAACTCTGATCAAACACACCTGAACAAGCTAATCAAGGCCTTCAGGATTAATAGGCTGCCTTTGAAAGCTTAGGCTGTGGACGTGTTGTCTCGCTGCCTTATGAGGCAATGACTTTGTGGGCATCGTTTACGTACAAAGACACCTCACAAAACTGAATTTGGAATTGCTTCAGCGGCAGCGTAATTAACGGTTTAACGATCTACAACAAAATAGAGGGAGATTTGGTGATAACTAAGTGAATGTTTAATTACCATAATACTGATTTCTCGCTAAAGTAACATCAAAAGTGGAAAAAGTTGGTGAGAAGCATACATTTACACACAAACTGACAACCAAACGCAAATTTCAGACACCATATTTTTTTTTTTTAGATGAACTGTCACAAAATGTAATCCATAGGATTGTGGGATATCAAAGGCAGTGGAAGATCTATGCTTTCTTCGAATATTGATCAGATGAAGGCATCTCAGGAGTCAGGACGTGAAGCTGACATTGGATTCAGACGTGCCTTGATGCCTTCCTACTTTGGACTCTTGCGGACGCAGCCTTAGTACAGACAGGTGAGTTTGATCAAGGTTGGAGTTAAACTCTACAGGAAAGTGAATTCCGAGGGCCAGAGCTGAGAATCCCAGTCATAGAGTGAATTTGGCTTGGTTATGTCATTAAAATGTAGTTGCTTGACAAGCTAAGATCTCTGAAGTCACATATTCCATTCTGCACATTTGCATTTAGTTATGCAACACAAGAATCAATGATGTTTGGCAAAAACAGAATCAATCCTCTCACAATGTTGCCTTGAAAAAAGCTGATTCTTCTGTAACTCTCCTTTATAAAAGGAGTTTACATAAAAATAACAGCACGTGAATCTGAAACAATATGAGAGTAAGTAAATAATGACATTATTCCTTTTTGAATGAACTCTTCCTTTAAAAGGGTGCTATTATGCTTTTTACACTTTCAACTTCCTTTAGTGCATAACGGTGCTGTTTGAGCATGAAACAGATCTGCAAAGCTACAAACCACAAAGTCCACTCCCAAGTGAGTTATTCTCTATGTATCAGTCAGAACTGTTTCTGAACTCCCTCAAACGCCTCAACTTATATTATATCTTGAAAAAAAAAGGGGCATAATAGGACCCCTATAAATCAAAAATCTTTTATGCACAAATGAAGTCTTACCGCTCCTGCAGGCCTGCAACCGATTTCATCCTAAAGGGTGAATGTGTGGAGGACACCGTGGGTTTGAGCTCAGCCACAGAGGGGCCAGGTGGGCACTGCAGCTCTGACGTTGTCTCGCTGGAATGTGTCTGATGGATGTTGATGTTACAGGACGGGGCGCTTGTGCTGCTGGTAGAATGGATGGCACTGGGTTTGGACGTCTGGTTGGCCTGGACCATGCTGTTCTTGAGGGTCAGAGGGGGCTGAGCACCATGAACAGGGATGGGTGCCAGCTGTACGTCCCAGCTGGGCGGGGATGGGTCTTTAAGCTGATGATCCAAGAATTCCTTCTCCTTTATTCGGTAAAGCACCTGAGGAAAGGAAATACTACTTTTTAAAATTAATCTATTACTCACAGCTAGTTTAAATCTCATAAACACCTTTCCAGGTCACACTAAATCTGAAAATAAATAATATTTTACAAATAGAAAATGATTAAAAAAAATTATAAATCATGAATGATGATTGTAATTGCTATAATAATTTTCCTATTTAATTAGTTGTTTTTTTAGGTTTGCAAACACCTATTGTATTACTCAAATATAACTTAGCTTAATGGGTCAGAAGAAGTTATGATAATTCCTTTATTTTTTATTATTGGTGGGGTGGTACCAGCTTAAACAGCAATTTAATATTAAAAAAATTGCTTATTCCAAACTTTGTTTCCATATTTTCTAATATTACTTATAATTACATTTATTATATAATAACATTTATCTGCTACCAGATTCGCGTCAGTATGTATATACAAGTTTCTTGTAATCCACAGTTGACTGTTAAGACCTCACAGGACATTTCATCACACTATCTGAACTACACACCACTTCCTCATCACTACTTGCCTTAAATATTTCTCTGCTAACCCAAACCGCCTTATTGAGGTTACTAACATTGCTGCTTTTAACCATAGTCAAGACCTTAGCCATCCATTTTATACGTCTACAAGACATGGCTGCTCTATTCTGATTCTGAAATACAATTAATAAAGTAACACTTTATTTTAGGGGCCAATTCTCTGTATTTGCTTATTAGCATACATATCACTAGCATTTTGGCTGTTTATTAGTGCTTAAAAATATATATATTGACTATATATTTGATCCCTTAACCCGAACCAATACTAATACTATTAATAAGCAGCAAATTAGGAGTTTATTAGGAGTTCCTATCCAAGGAAATTAGGAGTTCCTATCCAAGATGGCGGCGCGTTCGGACGCAGCGGCTACTCCGGGTCCTAAAAACGGTGTTTTTATGTCTGTTAGTCTTGTCTCCTCGTCTTCAAACTGTCTGACTTTATTGAAAAATCAAAAGACAAACACCCGGAAACACATCTATGATCGCCAGAGCCTCCTGGATATCGACAATGTGTACAAACATCAGCTTTCACCGGCGACTACTGAGAAGCTACAAGGCCTCTGTCTGCTGCTGAAGCCGGACCCCGAGACCGCGGCCTCGCCTACTGATGCTACCCGCACAAAGCGGCAACGCCGGCGGTGTGAGAGGGGACAGAAGCGCGGCAAGCGTGGAGGTATTCGAGCTAGGCTAAGGGCTAATCCAACTAGTCCAGCAATTCCATCACTAATGCTCTCAAACGTTCGCTCTCTGGAAAACAAACTGGACTTAATTAAACTCAGCATGAGACAAGGGATTGTTGTGTGTTTGTTTTCACTGAAACATGGCTAAACGACAACATCCCGGACTCCGCCATTCAGCTGCACGGACTAACCTGCTGCCGAGCGGACAGAGATTCATCACTGTCTGGTAAGACTCGCGGGGGTGGCTTGTGTGTGTATATCAACAAAGAATGGTGTAACAATGCAGCGGTATTATCAAAACACTGTTCATCGCTGGTGGAGTTTATGGTTGTGAAATGCCGACCGTTCTATCTGCCGCGGGAGTTCACGGCCATTGTTATTGTCGCGGTGTACATTCCCCCGTGTGCAAATGCTAAGGACGCGCTTCGTGAACTGTACAGCGCCATCAGCGAACAACAAACAAATAACCCCGACGGCTTTTTCATCATAGCCGGCGACTTCAACCACGCTAACTTAAAGACAGTTTTACCAAAGTTCTACCAACATGTGAACTTTGCAACAAGGGGAAATAACACATTGGACTTTGTTTACACAACAGTGAAACACGCATACAAAGCCGAACCCCGCCCCCACCTCGGATACTCGGACCACATCTCTGTTATGCTAATCCCAGCATACAGACCGCTTCTCAAACTGGCCAAACCGGTTCAAAAGCAGATCACGGTATGGCCAGACAATGCTACCTCAGCACTGCAGGACTGCTTCCAGGACACAGACTGGAGACTTTAAAGAGGCGGCCACCTATAATAACCATACAGACCTGCAGGAGTACACTGAAACTGTGACTGCTTACATCAAAAACTGCATTGATGATGTGACAGTCACCAAGACCATCACCACACGTGCAAACCGGAAGCCATGGATGACAGCAGAGGTTCGTGGGCTGCTAAAAACCAGAGATGAAGTGTTCAGATCAGGAGATAAAGCGGCCCTCAAAACAGCAAGAGCCAATCTGTCCCGTGGCATCAAAAATGCAAAACGGTTATATGGAAATAAAATCAATAATCAATTCACAAACAGCAGAGATACACGGAGCCTGTGGCAAGGCATTCAGACCATCACTGACTACAAGCCCCCGCCACAGGCCTGTGACGACGACACATCCCTCCCAGATGCACTCAACCACTTTTATTCACGGTTTGAAATGCAGAACAACACATCTGCACAAAAACTGCCCACACCTCCCAGCGACCAGGCACTCTGTCTGTCTCCAGCCGACGTAAGGAAGACCCTATCTAGGATTAACCCACGCAAGGCTGCGGGTCCTGACAATATACCTGGCCGCGTACTGAAAGACTGTGCTGAACAGCTGACAGATGTCCTAACAGATATCTTCAACATCTCGCTGAGCCAGGCAGTCATCCCCACATGTCTCAAATCCACGACAATCATACCGGTACCAAAAAAATCACCTGTGTCCTGTCTAAATGACTACCGTCCCATAGCACTGACTCCAATCATAATGAAGTGCTTTGAGAGGCTAGTCATGCACAACATCAAAACCAGCCTCCCCAACACACTCGATCCGCTCCAGTTTGCATACCGCCCAAACCGCTCTACGGATGATGCAATTTCCTCCACCCTCCACCTGGCTCTTACCCACCTAGAAAATAAAGACTCATATGTTAGAATGCTGTTCATCGACTTCAGCTCAGCATTCAACACAATAATCCCACAACAGCTCATCAATAAATTAAGCCTGCTGGGCCTCAACAACTCCCTCTGCAATTGGATCCTGGACTTTTTAACCGGAAGACCTCAGTCAGTTCGGGTCGGCCACAACACCTCGAGCACTACCACACTGAGCACAGGGGCCCCACAGGGCTGTGTGCTCAGCCCGCTGCTCTTCACGCTGCTGACCCACGACTGCACTGCCAAGTTCAGCTCCAACCACATCATCAAGTTCGCCGATGACACATCAGTGGTAGGTCTCATCAGCAACAACGATGAAACGCACTACAGAGAGGAAGTGGCACAGCTGGCTGAATGGTGTGGCGCTAACAACCTGTCCCTCAATGTGGAGAAGACAAAGGAGGTTGTGATGGACTTCAGGAGAAACTCTGTTGACCACCCCCCACTGACCATCGACACCTCGACTGTGGAGAGAGTCAGCAGCACTAAATTCCTGGGGGTGCACATCACAGAGGACCTCACCTGGACTACCAACACCAAGTCTATCTCCAAGAAGGCACAACAGCGCCTACACTTTCTCCGCCGGCTGAAAAGAGCAAGCCTCCCTCCACCCATCCTCACCACCTTCTACAGGGGTACCATTGAGAGCGTGCTGACCAGCTGCATCACTGTCTGGTACGGAAACTGCTGTGCAGCAGACCGCAAGACCCTCCAGCGGACAGTGAACACCGCTGCAAAAATCATTGGTGCCCCTCTCCCCTCCATCCTGGACATTTTCCTTACACGATGCTCCAGCAAAGCAAAAAGTATCGTGGAGGACCCCACCCACCCCTCCCACAGTCTCTTCCAGCTCCTACCCTCAGGTAGACGGTACCGGAGTATCAGAGCCCGCTCCGCCAGACTGCTCAACAGCTTTTTCCCCCAGGCTGTGAGAGCCCTGAACTCACATCACACCGCCCCTCTCTGAAACCCCAAACAACACCCCCCCCCCCCACCTTACCACATCTCAGGAAAAAACTGTTAAACTTTTATCTCTGTGGAATTCAGGTGAGCGGGCCTGCACAAGCCACCTGTAGCAACACCTGTAGCAACACACACATGCACTAGACACTTTCACACACCATTGTGTGTCCATAATCCCACAAAAGACTGACTGTAATATACGACTGTAATGTATGTATGTTTACTGGCTCATGCACCACAAATCACCTTACACTGTTCCCCAGCCAGCTGCTTGAATGTCTCTCTTTTGCACATGTACAGTATTTGAAGTCATCTGCACAGTTGTACAGTTTGTATTTTTTGTACAGTTTGTATTTTTTGTTTCCTGTTTTTTAGTTTATGTATAGGTAACCACTTTTATATATAGCATATGTATAGTCAAAGCTGACAGTAGGTTAGTTTGTGTATAGGTTTATACTGTTTTACTTCGTGTTGTATATCTGTATTTATGTAGCACCGTGGTCCTGTGAGGCACGACATCTCGTCCCACTATATGTCCACACATGTAGTGGAATGACAATAAAGCTCAACTTGAACTTGAACTTGAACTTATTCAGGGAAAACTCTTATTTAATAGTGAATACGTATTCCCATAATCTAAAAGTAATAATTCAACAATAATACAGTTATTCTGCTTTTGCTATTTACAAAAAGATGCAATTAAAATGACAATTAATTGGGAATTTTCTGACTTAAAATGACTAAACTTAGATTTAATAACCCTATTAGCATACTTATTTAATGAACTGATTCAGTCTCTGAATATTTTTAGTCAGTTTCCAATGTTGTTAAGAAATTAAACAAGTTATTATAATCTTCACTACTCTCTGCATCGCATAAAACCACATGCAGTCCATTATTAAAACGAATAAAAATATTGCTTTGAGGGTCATAATTTCATCTACACAATTCAAAGTCATCTTCTTCTGAAAGTAGGTAGTCTACAAAGAAACCAGTGTTGAAAACTTTGTTCTTCTAAAGTGTAGAAAACTCAGAAGAGAAGACCAGGAGACTTCGGATTGGATTGTCAGCAGAATTTCTTTATTCTATGACATGTGTTGTTATCTGCAGTCATCGAAGATCTCATCTTAAGTCATTTTTACAGGGTATCTTATAGACCGAATTGGAGGAGGGGCTTTTACAGGTTGAGACAAAAACATCAAAGAAAGCTAACATCTGAGGGCAGCGTTAGTTGGTTCCGGGAAACTTCCCGTGGTCCAATAAACCTATCGAATCCACGTCTGGCCAGGACACAGTTGTCTGACTCATTGACAAAAGGCACAGGTGTCCCAAGCCCAAATGGTCAGGAAACGATCTCAAGCACCTTTGCCTTGCCCGACACCTCTTAGTCAGGACGTGAATCCACATCAAACATAGAATAACATTTGTGATCCTTCAATCCCCTTGTAAAGGAATTTTCCTTTATGGACAGTAATCAAACAGTGAGACATAGATTCAGATGTATGTATTATATGTTTTCTTCTCGTAGTTAGATAAGCATTCTTTGTGTGATGATTTACTATGATTGGAGGTAAAGTGGGAAGTGATAGAGGTAAGGAAACGCAGATGGTCAGGGGGTCAAGGGGGCATTTGCCTCCCTTTCTGTATAACCATTAATCGGTAAACAAACTGGTATCTTTCCCTCTAGAGGAGGGAAGGAGGAGGCCTTGGAAGGAAAGGACTATAAAACAGACCGGCACTGCTTCTCCTTACTTCTTCTCCTTAGGGCGCTCTTGCTCTCTTGCTCACTTGCTACTTCTTATCTCTCTCTCTCTCTCTCTGTCTCTCTTCTTATCTCTCTCTCTCTCGCTCCTGACTGACTCACAGCTATGTATGTTAGAACTGAGGGATCTTCTCTTGCAAGGGAATAAATACTTTATAATTATAATTTGGACTCAGATTTGTCTCTTACTCAGTGATGATGTTTGTTAGAAAATTGCCACAACAGTTTGGTGTCAGATAGTGGGATTCCTTGGACGTGACTTCTGGACCTGACAGCGGACGGAGGCTGATCACCTTGGAGCTGAAAAGTTCCAACCCTACCTCGCAAAAAAGATTGAGAGACGAGGGACCGTTCCGCTGTTGGGACCGGAGGGATCGACCACTGGAATCAAAAAGAACCCAGGTGGCACAAAACGACATCTCTGGTAAGAAACAATTAAATTCAATTTAATTAGGGTGAAATTCAGTTTAAAGAGGGAAATTGAACCATATTGGCTGAGATTTGTTTCTGTGGTAGAGTAATCTGAGCAACATTCAGATTAGGTAACCTGAGATTAATTTGAGATCTGTACGGATCAAGAGGGTTTCAAACAGGTACCGAGGTTAATTGGGGTTAGGAAAAATCGAAAGATTTTGATAAATCACAATTAAGAGGGCACTAATAGTGCAACCCGACCCGATTGCGGGATAAGAGAAAATCGGATCTGCTGGAGACGTCTAGCAGATTAAATAAGCGCGCGCGAGCAAAGCCACAGAGAGCAGAAAACAGCCAGTATGGGGATATCAAGTTTGTGAAATATGATACACCGGTGTACTACCAAATTAAAAAATGTATTATGGTCAGAAATGTATGCAAGATATTGAAAAAATTAATCAAGCATCATTATTTTCCCGAAGAGGGAACATTGAGTCTCACAAAACTGAAAGTGGTTTCAACAACCAGGTTGTTGTTGCAAATGCGTTAAACATGTATGTAAAAAATGTGAACAAACAGTAGATTGTTGGCTAAAGGAAGTAGATGGTTGGCTCAAGGAAGTAGATGGTTGGCTCAAGAAAGTTAGTAGGAAGGAAAAAAGCAAGTGCAGAAAGTTAGCAGGAAGGAAAAATGAAAAGTGTGAAAGTCTATTTGTATGTGTCTGCACGACCAGAACCGAATGACCCACAGTATGTTTGTGTTTCCCACATGAAAATACGGTGAGGCCGGCACCGCCAAACACACATCTAAAAAAGGGAAGTAAAAATTTATTAACACACACACACACAACACGCTCACATACACTGATTCAAATACCGCTCTGTGCAATGAAGACATGCTTGCAAACCTTTTATGTGTGAGTGTGTGTAAGTTTTGAATAAGGCTATCTGCAATGAAGACATGCTTGCAACCCTTTATGTGTGAGTGTTGAAGTTTTGAATAAGACCATGTGACTGATGAATGTCTGAGAATGTACAAAAGTTTAGGGTTTTTTTAAGGCTACAGAGATATCCCATGTTAGTTAACGGGACAATGATAGACTTTATGGTTGATTGTGAACCAAGAATGGCGGATTTAGTGTTTGAAAGCACTTGAAGTCAGAGCATAGAATATCAGAAAACTGTGCTGTGCTGTTGAAATGTGAGACAGAGGGGGGGCAGGGCATTGAAACATGCGTTTTTGTGCTCTGAAACCTGTCCGGTTCCGTTAATGGCTAGGGATCTAATGTGTAAATTAAATCTGAAACTCACTGCTGGCCCGTTTGGGATAGTTATAGAAGAACAGCAGATGAGTTGTTCAAAATTTGAGCCACAGTGGGCATACGAGTGGCAGATAAGAGATTCTGATTGGGCACAAATGATTTTGAAATTGAGCGTGAACCTCAATATGAGGAAGAGTGGATTAACGGGGCAGAAAATGTTTTTGACAAGGTTTGATAAGATTTTCTGGAGTGAAAATGTGTGTGTGCTTTCAGCTAGCCTGTCAGAAAAACAAATTCAGCTGTATTTGATAAACAGAGGACTCTGCGCCTCACTATCAGTAGACAAGGTCACTGAGCAGAAATTAGGCCTGTTGTGAGAAAATGCATGAGAGCCACAGAAGGGCTGAAAAGGGAAGAGGGGAGAAACACATTGATGATTGATTCGAAACACATTGAAGTATGTTGATGATTTTATTGATTTGTGCACGAGATGAGGTTACGTGCGTGGCTGACACTGTAACTCTCTTGCACCACCTGGCGCGAGAGGGTCACAAGGTCAGTCTGACAAAGCTACAGTTTTGTGCAGCAGGAAATATTTTTTTTTTTTTTTTGGGTCACACTAAGACCAAACAATAAAGCTATCTCTGAGAAACGCATAAAAGCTATTAAAGATGTACCAAGACCTTTAACAAAGACAATTATTATCATTCTTGGGAATGTGTGCATATTGTCGAACGTTTATTCCAAATTATGCACTTCTTGAAAAGCCCTTGAGAGGCCTGACAACAGGGAAAGGGCTGAGGTCATGTGACAAGATTGAAAGGCCTTTTTACACAGATGGTAGACGCAGTCTCCATGATTTTGCAAGAGCAGAGAACATCACATTTATCAACAGCCCGATGGCTGAGGTATCACACGATTTTGCTTGACATGCCAAATGTAACGGTGAAAAGATACACCACTGTTGTCTATCAGCAGGAACAGGTGTGTACACCACGTCCAGACCTGTTGGACACACCTTTAGAGAACTGTGACAATGTCCTCTTTGTGGATGGATCGGCGTCCAAAGATCCACAAACAGGCTTGAATAAGGTTGGTTTCGCGGTGACCACTGAATTTGAAGTCGTAAAGTCTGGCAAATTGCCATCAAATTATTCGGCTCAGGCAGCTGAATTGGTTGCTCTGACAGAAGCGTGTAATCTTATGGCAGACAAGTGTGTGACAATTTACACAGACTCGCGTTATGCTTTGGGGTCACGCATAGATTTTGGGGCACTTTGGAAGCATGGTAATTTTTTTTTGAAGTCGGATGGATATCCGATATTAAACGCAGCTCTTGTGTCTAAGCTTTTGGAGGCCATTCTTTTACCAGACAAGGTCGCGATCTGTAAATGCGCAGCGCACACTAACGATAAAAGTTTTATCTCCACAGGAAACGTGAGAGCAGACGCGGCAGCGAAGGCCGCGGCAGCACAGGAGACAAAAGAAACGACTTGTGCTTTGGTATCTGTGTCTAACCCTGATATTTCCCCTTGTTTACAGAGTATGCAGTCTTTTTCCACAGGAGCAGAAAAACAACGATGGAGGTCGTCAGGCTGCAGTCTCCAAGGGGGTGTATGGATGAGTGTTGATGACATTCCTTGTTTGCCCAAACACTTCTTTCAGCATTATGCTAAGTTGACACATGGGTTGGATCATGTGTCAAAAGCGGGTATGATAATGCAGATGAAGGAATTATGGTTTACAAAGGGATTTACAGTGGTTGCTGAAAATTTTTGCAAAAGATGTGTCACTTGTAACACACAATGTGGCTAGGGGAATAAAGCCCTCGTCAGGAGGGGCAGTAGAGAGACAGAACCAGACCATTAAGAACAAATTGGCGAAATGCTGTGAAGAGACGGGTCTGACTTGGCTTAAAGTCCTCCCAATTGTACTGATGTACATGAGAATGAGAAAAAGAGTAAAAACAAACCTGAGCCCATTTGAAATTTTGTTTGGCAGACCACCATTCATGGGCATAGGGGGGGGGTAAGCAAAGGCTGCCATCAACGGATGTGTGTGAGAATGACATGTTGAATTACTGCAAAGAAGTTTCTTGTCTGTTGTCAAATATTTCTGTGCAGGTAAAAGCTGAAGGTTGCTGAGAGATTCCTGCACAAGGTCAGACCTGGTGATTTCGTGGTGATTCGTGATCACAGGAGAAAAAGCTGGAAATCGAAAAGGTGCTTCTGGTGACGCACACGAAGCTGAAGGTCGCAGAGAGGGCTACGTGGGTTCACGTTAACCATGAAGGAGGGTGCCGCCCATTGCGGAGGCGGAGCAATCGCTGGAGGAGGTTCAACGCGAGTGTCAGTAAATGCTAAGATCCAGTTTGAAAAACCTTTGCATTGCAGCTGTGTGTTGATTGCGCAACCGGCGTACGGGTGGACACTGTAATCAACAGAACAGATAAGACTCTTGGTGTTTCAAAAACAGTACTTTCTCACATTCTCTGGTCATAACAGCATCTTTTGATAAAGAGTAACTGAGAGAACGGAGCGTCCTAGACCGTGGCACCCATTCAGAGTAACAGGAATGTGTGGCCTGTATAAAACCACATGTATAATGACTTTGTTGTCAGTAACAATTTGCTTGGTAATACTACACTTCACAACAGGTCTGAAGGTGTTACCAACAGAAGATCAGAACAACAATATGATGACACAAGTAGCGGAAGTTACAGTGAAATGTGTTATTTGAGTTATGATGTTTCTATTTTTCTTCCTAAGAATGATTGATATGTAAAGAAGGTTAAAAGCAGCAGTTATCCGTGTACGAGAGGACGTACAAGGAGAGGGGTTGAAACTGAGGGATTTTCTACATACTTTTAATATTTACATTTTATATTACAGGAGTAACTCAACAGTGATAAATTGATATGTCTATTTCCTACTTGAACTATACTATCTCTTGTTTATACTATTGTGACTGAGGGTTCGGTTTAACCGAGAGTGCGACAGCAATGCCTGTCCATTTAGCCCGGCGATAGAATGAAATCTTTACTGTGCTTGCTAAACATTTACAGCCTAAGCATTTTTTTTTTCCAATTTTCAAAAACTTACTTCACAGGTTCAAGAAGAGTGATCATTTATGTGAAAATCAGAGATGAAGAGTATAAGTGTGATGTAATGGCTTGAACTTGTATTTATTATTATTTGTACTATTATTATTACAATGTTTGATTAATCAGTTATCAGAGAATGATAAACAGAGAGGAATTGTAAAGGAATTTTCCTTTATGGACAGTAATCAAACAGTGAGACATAGATTCAGATGTATGTATTATATGTTTTCTTCTCGTAGTTAGATAAGCATTCTTTGTGTGATGATTTACTATGATTGGAGGTAAAGTGGGAAGTGATAGAGGTAAGGAAACGCAGATGGTCAGGGGGTCAAGGGGGCATTTGCCTCCCTTTCTGTATAACCATTAATCGGTAAACAAACTGGTATCTTTCCCTCTAGAGGAGGGAAGGAGGAGGCCTTGGAAGGAAAGGACTATAAAACAGACCGGCACTGCTTCTCCTTACTTCTTCTCCTTAGGGCGCTCTTGCTCTCTTGCTCACTTGCTACTTCTTATCTCTCTCTCTCTCTCTCTGTCTCTCTTCTTATCTCTCTCTCTCTCGCTCCTGACTGACTCACAGCTATGTATGTTAGAACTGAGGGATCTTCTCTTGCAAGGGAATAAATACTTTATAATTATAATTTGGACTCAGATTTGTCTCTTACTCAGTGATGATGTTTGTTAGAAAATTGCCACAACACCCTCTTTGAGAGTTCTAATAACTCTCACAAAAATACAAATTTAGACACTTAAAAGTTAATTCTTGTAACTTGTAATCGTTACAGGCACATTGTACATGTTCTGTGTTGCTTATATGTAATTGCATGCTGACACAGAAACAAAACATGCAATTAGGGTCCGTGAAGATTTTACGGGTAATAATCTTTTCTGGTTGGAACTGTCATTTCCTTGTGAGAGGCGGGCGTCATTTGCTGACAGAAACACTTGATACTGTGGATGCATAGATAGTACGCAAGTAGGAGAAACAACAGCAGAATTGCTATTTCCTTGATCCACAGCCAGGGTTTACCTAACAAGTTTCCGAACCATGAAGAATTATCTTCAGTCATCTGGTGTAATTTTGCTGAAAGACCAAGAATGTCTTGTTGGATTTTGTTCAAGTTCTCTGTTGGATCCATTAACCCGGTGCAGCATTCAGGACCGATAATGGTACAGGCTCCCCCTTGTGTTGCAAGGATGTAATCCAAGGCCACTCTGTTCTGTAAGATCATCATCTTGTGCGAGGCAAGAGTGTCTTTGATGTTGCCCAGGGCCAAAACCGTATCATTGGCCAATTTCTGTACTGAATCCGACAGGCTTTTGACTTGATCGAGAGCCTGCATGACACCATACGATGGGATTAATGCTCCAAGAGTTCTTGACCACCACGTTTGTACACAAGTGAGTCCTGGAATGCAGCCATCTTTGTTGGTAGAAGCTGAATTTTGTAGATGTGGAGAACTTGAGGTGGAGTGTGTATTTTCTCTGATGGCTGGTAGGACATAAACCAGGGTGCACCTGCCATTGAATTGGCTGGGTAGGATGCTGTAGACAGAAGTCCCACATAACCACAAAGTGCCAGTCGGTGGAGGAATCATACACCACTGATTTATGGCAAAAAGTTTCGGTAGGGATGGGTTCCCGTAGAGACACTCTTTTAAATCATTCTCCTCTTTCGTATTTGATGTAGTAACGTACACATCGAATTCGGTTCTTCTTTCAATCACAAAGCTGCAACGTTCACGAGGAATTTCACCCAGTGTAGTCGATGCTGGAGCATGATTTTCCATGCACCAATAGAACATCCTTGGCATGAGTAGATCTGTCATGATGGGAGTAGCTGAAGTTAGGTTGCAGGATGGTAGTCCAGGAATGCAACACGAAGAAGCTGGAGGAATTGTTACGTTGTGACATGTATCCTTGTTGTATAATCCACTGGTATGATGATCGAATAAGGTACACGTATCACATTTGGAGATAGGGTGTGCCACCCATGGGATTCCTGCTCCTACTGAAAGTGCGTGCGGCATGCAAACGTTCTTTCCAGCAAACAAGGCATTTCTTGACATATTCATCAGCTCTACGAATATGTTGTTTCTGGGGTCTACACTTTGCGTGATGTCCATGATGGTTAATAGTACGAAAATCTTGATCATGTTGATGGATGACTGAAGTTCCCGTATGTGAGTCTCTGCGTTGTGTATTTTTTTATTTTATTTTTTTCTTGTGTGATAGTTGGCTCGGCGATGGGTCTAGTTGTTTTCTAGAGGTTGTGGCTTTATCCGCAGGTGAGAAGGGTGGTGCATATGGATCTCAGGACAGCCATCAAATGGTATCTGCACAGAGGAAGAAAGAAACACAAACAAGAGAGAACTAACGGCACAGAGCAGTATTTGTAGAGTCTGCATACATTAGGGTTGTATCCTCTGTTCAAAATATAGTCTGCTATGGTTGTTCCTTCTTTCCCTATTTCTTAATTCCTGCGACACCTAAAGAACAGTGAGGAAAGGATGGACTAATGGAGGGGAAAGGCCTATGAGGAAATCTTCACCTCAGGGTTGGCCCCCGAAGCCTGTTGCTTTCGGTTCTTCCCTGGGCTCCTCACTGGTTCTTGTGTCTGCCCTATCCTATCCCTGCAGGGGGAGGAACAATTCTAGACACTTCCTTGACTACCTGTCCTGTGAAGTGGGTACCTTGATCTGAGTCAATGCAATCTGTGTAGATATTTGCAACCGATCCTGAAGCTAGCGTGCATGCTCTAGTTAAGGCTACTAGTTCTGCAGCTTGAGCTGAAAAATTATCTGGAAGACGACCTGAAGCAACTACTTCAGTGGTGGAAGTTACTGCATATCCTGCTCGTCTGTTACCTTCAATAACTTGAGCTGATCCATCAACAAACAACTCCAATTCTGCGTTCTCTATGGGAGTTTCTGCTATTTCACTTGTCGCTGCATATGTAAGCGTAACACAATCATGAGTCATTTCGCCTTCATCCTCTAACACAAATTCAGTCATTGCAGACATCATACATGAGGATGGGTTCGTGACTGGTGCACGCTGTATAACAATATTCGGGGCTGTGAGAGTTGCTAACCAATTTCCCCAACGGGAGGAGGTGACAGAAGTGACTTTTGCTTGATTCATTAGTGCGGACACTGTGTGAGGGCATTTTACGTTTACAGTCTGACCTAACACCATTCCTGATGAAGCCTGAAGCGCTAGATGAACTGCCTGTACTGCTCTGAGGCATGGGCCCATACCTTGAGCGACTATGTCAAGTTTACCGGAATAGTAATGAATTGGGCGTAAGCTGCCCCCATGATCTTGCATTAGACATGCAGTCATAAAGCCTAAGTGTTCATGGACATAAAGCACAAAGGGTCTATCAGATTGGGCAATTCCTAATGCTGGTGCTTGACATAGTGCTCTCTTCAAATCATTAAAAGCTTTAAGATGAAGTTCTTCCATACAAACAGTATCTGAATCTTTACCATGGCCTTTCAACAAATCATAGAGAGGCTGAGCAATCGAGGCATAGTCTTCAATCCAAGGTCTACAATAACCTGTTGTTCCTAAAAATGAGCGGAGTGTTTTAATGGTATTAGGCGGAGGTATGGCTTTGACTGAAGCCGCTCGATCCTGTGTAATGGATCTATTTCCTGCACCAATTGTTTGACCCAGAAATGTGACTTGCTTTTTAGCAACTTGAGCTTTGTGAAAGCTGCATTTGTGTCCTTTTTTATGCAAATAGTCCAACAATGATGCCAATTCAGTTTGATGTACCTCATGATCTGTTGAGGCAATCAAAATATCATCAACATATTGGATCATAGTGGACTGTTTTACCGGACATTCTGGGTCACACAAATCACGTCTGACAGCCTGATGATATATGGTTGGGGAGTTTTGAAATCCCTGTGGCAATCGTGTCCACTGGTATTGTTCATAGTCAACTGTGAAAGCTAACCATGGCTGGCTGTCAGAGTGCAACGGTACAGAAAAGAATCCATTAGACATATCAATTACTGAAAAAATCTTACAATCTAATGGTAAGCCATTACAAATTGTAGATGGATCTGCCACTAGGGGGGTGATTTTTTCAATATGTTTATTGGCTACTCTGTAGTCTATTGTAAGTCTCCATGTCCCATTAGATTTCTTGATGGGCCATATGGGTGAATTACATGGACTGTTGGTTTTAACTAGCACTCCTTGCGTCAGCAAATTTTCTACAATAAGTTTGATTCCCTGTATAGCTTCTTTATTAATCGGATATTGTTTGGTGACCGGAGGTGGAGTTCCTGTCAATTTAACTGGTTCTACACCTGTCAACAACCCACAATCATCCTTGTCTTTAGCCCAAATTGGATGATTCTGTAAGAAAGCATACTCGGGAGGGGTTGCATTATTGGTAGAAATCTGTGCTGAGGAAATTTTTATGCTAGTAGATTCTGAGGACATGTCTAAAGTTAGATTTATTTGTCTCAGAAGATCCATGCCTAAAATTGCACCTGTATTTAATGGAGCGCATAGCAATTTTGTAGTCAGAGTTTTTGGGCCAAATTGTACCTCTATGGGCGGAGTTTCATATAAAACAGAATCTTCACCTATTACACCAGTTAAACAAAGTTTGGTTTTCTTGTATGGGATGTTTAAACCTTGTGCCAATTTTGTAGGAATTACTGTAATTTCTGCACCTGTATCAAGCAAAAAATCTATCTCTTTCTCTTTTATGCTACCTTTCACAAAAATTCTTTGGTCATTGTGTTGGATTACAGGGGAAAGGTAGCTACTCACAGCCCCAATAATTAGTTTTTTTCCTGGTCTTGTTGTGCTCTTAGAAGAGCCTGAACTAACTGTCCTATAATTTCAGTGGTCACTGGCGGAACTACTTCAGGGTTGTGTGCAGGCTGAGAAGGAGCAGAATTATGCATAGCATTTCTTTTACTATCTTGTAACTTCTTCCTACACTCTTTCTCCCAGTGTCCAAATTTTTCACAGTATTTGCATTTGCTTTCTCTTTTAGACCATCTATTGTCTTGTTTCGTTGTGTTAAACGTAGCTGCTGCTACTCTTACTTTTGCCTTGACATCAGCGTCTCTTTCCCATGTAGTTAACCTGTCTAGGTTACTTCTGAGAGTTCTGTTAGACCAAGTTAGATCTAAGAATGGTAAAGCTTTTCTGTATTCGGCTACAAGGCCATCTGACCAGATACGAACCAAGGGTCCCTTGTCATCTAGCACACTTTCAGAGTCATCAACAATTCCACTGTAGATTACAGCTGACTGACAAAATCTCTCAGTATATTCACTCACAGTTTCTTCTTTCCTTTGCACACAGGTAGTAATTCTAGACCAATCTATTTTGGGTCCTAAGATATTCTTTAGGATTTTCAAAATACCTTCTCTTAAATCACCCTTACTGGCATTTCGCAGTTCAGAAGTGACAGCAGATTCAAAACTGTTGAATTCAGATTCAGTTAGTATTTGTGACATCAGCTGCGTGACTTCTGCCAACGACATGTCATAAAGACGCATTTTACTGATCAATGTTCTTCTAAATTCAGAAAAATGTGTGCGTGCTGACGGTAAACTCTGAGATAGTCTCTCTATATCTTTAGGACATAAAGCTTTGGCAGCAGTTTGTATTTGCACAACAGAAGAATGGAGAGGAACACCATCAGTGTCCTCAATCCCCTGAGATCTTCTCCTAGCCCCACACACATGGACGGAATTTACAGGCACATCAGTTACTGATTGGAGAGCTACATCTGTTTCAAAGAACGCTTGTAAATCAGGGGAAATGTTATCAGGCTGACTTACTTCCACATCAGTTTTTGCCTCTTTCTTGAGGTTCAATTTCTTGGTCAAAGTGTATATTCTAGCACGGAGTTCATTGTTCTGTTTCTCTAGCTCTGCGTTACGCTGAGACTGTTGTGTCGCTAGCGTTACACTGAATTCCCTGTGACAACAGATAATGTCTTTCACATTGTTCTTACGAATACTTGCTCCTAGTACTTTTTTACACTCATCTACCGACCAAGTCTTGTCTGGATGAATCTCATATTTCTGCGTTAGTTTTTGTCTAACTTTTTCAGTGACTATTAGGTCCATTTTTTCCCCTAACAGTGTTTTGAATTCACTATCTGACCACAACGGAGTCGCAAGACCCATCTTTTCTGTGGTTGGAATCAGCCTAGCATTCATTCTAACCATTTTGTAAGTTTCTTCGGTACCACACAAACAAAACAAACACTTCTCTGATCAACAGAGGGTACACTTGTAAAAAAGAACTTAACTATTGTTAAATTTCCAAATTACCAACACTTCACACTTAACTTCCCTGCCTACAAGAAACAGAGGATAAAACTAAATTATTAGCACGAAATGCTAACCTTCCCTGCCTGAAACAGAGGGTAACTAATTTTTAGCACGTAATGCCCAAAATCTTCCCTGCCTGAAAGAACAGAGGATACTTTCATCTCTAAAATAAAAAAACTTTAGAGGATAAACTCTTCCCTGCCTGTAACAGAGGATAAACTTCCCTGCCTAACAGAGGATAAACTTCCCTGCCTAACAGAACAGAGGATACATTTAGTTAAACAAACCCTACAGATGTATGTTAACTCTTCTCTGACGGCACAGAGGATACACTGGTCTTAGGTTCTTTTGGATTAGAGACAGCACTCACCACAACCCTTGGTTGAGAGAAAAATTCAGTCTGGGAATCTTTTCAGCTTGAAGTTTCGCTGGATTCCAAAAGATGCAGATCTTTGTTTGAGCTTGAAGTTTTTCAGGTGAGGAAGCTGGAACTCTATCCGGGTCACGGCACCATCTGTTGAAAACTTTGTTCTTCTAAAGTGTAGAAAACTCAGAAGAGAAGACCAGGAGACTTCGGATTGGATTGTCAGCAGAATTTCTTTATTCTATGACATGTGTTGTTATCTGCAGTCATCGAAGATCTCATCTTAAGTCATTTTTACAGGGTATCTTATAGACCGAATTGGAGGAGGGGCTTTTACAGGTTGAGACAAAAACATCAAAGAAAGCTAACATCTGAGGGCAGCGTTAGTTGGTTCCGGGAAACTTCCCGTGGTCCAATAAACCTATCGAATCCACGTCTGGCCAGGACACAGTTGTCTGACTCATTGACAAAAGGCACAGCTGTCCCAAGCCCAAATGGTCAGGAAACGATCTCAAGCACCTTTGCCTTGCCCGACACCTCTTAGTCAGGACGTGAATCCACATCAAACATAGAATAACATTTGTGATCCTTCACCAGGCCATGTAAAAGCCAGGGTATCTAGTCGGAAAAGGCCTTTAAATCTATTTAAACAATACAACTAGTCCGGTAACTATTCAATTATGAGCATGTTTTCTAGCCTGAAAATAAAAGTGCTCACAACTGCATCCAGGAATTCCCAAGTTTCCCACAAGAGGTCTCTATTACATCACAATGAGATGTTGCATGGTTTCGGTGCATATTTAGGCCTGACTTCAAACGAATAAACACTTTATTTTCAATATTGGCCCTTAATGTGGTTTTGGCTTATGTAATTACGCTTGCAAATGCATCTGGCAGCTCTACAAGGACAAAAAAGCAGTTTTCACAACTTACACCCTCACTGCGATTCATAATTGACACATAAACTCTTAAAACTACCATGTAATGCAGATTTTTTTGTTAATGAATAAAGTTAGAAATGTCATGAAATTATACATTCTTACATTCTATTTATTTGTTCAAGAATATATCAAATTGGTATCAAGTATCTTGAAAATAATTTTATTTTCTGTTCTGTTTTATGTTTCTATTCAGTTTAATATATCAAACAGTATTCTGCTAGGAAGGAAAAAAACACAATGGGTAAATATTTTACGGCTGATATTTTAGACATATTTTTTTATTCTTACATAGTTGCCTTTAGTTGTTTAAGCCAAGTCACCATTATTTATACAGCTATTTTTACAATGCAAATTGTGTCAAAGCAGCATTACAGTATTAAATGGGGAAATAGCAGTGTCCCTTGCACGAGGATCATTATATTTAGTGCCCGAGGCATTAACAAGTTTGAAAACCTGTCCTGTCCTTGTATTTACAGAATCACAATGCTAATAATGCTTCAATGGTCCCTGTCATTGTGAGCGGCTCACAGCTTAACATGGTAATTATTCCTTAAGCTCTTCAGTCCATCAGCGCCAGAGAGTGTGGGTGCTCTGAGGACGCTCGATGATGTCATAACCAGACTTAAGACAGACTTAGACGTTAAGAGCAAACATCGACCAATCAGAGGGCAGAGTCAGGTGCGATCAAGATGGCAGCGCTGATCCCTTTAAAGCACTGAACCACTAGAGGAAACCATGCGACTTCCTCTGCCACAATACATCCGTTTTGCAATGACTCTTTCTGTATCATATCCTGTGTCTCTGCTTCTGTTCAGGTCTTTCTCACAATTACTCAGGGTATAATACAACCCAAGTGTCTTCAGTGTGTACAGAGTTTTAATCTTAAAAACCGTTGGCGTTTACTTCACAGGGGTTTCTGCTGAGACGAGCATTAAACAGGAAGCTTTGGAACTTGTACAAGTGAACGAGTATTCCGTATTTCAACCCGTAGGACAGCAAAATCACAAATAAGTTCTCTTTAATATCTCGTTTATTTCTATAAGACAGCACTAAGCTGAAATGGAAAGTAAATTGTGAACCAAACACTGAAGTGTCTTGGGTTGAATAATGACACCGTTGTCTATTTAGCAGAATTTGTATTTGTCTCATACTTGAAGCAGTCTGAATCATTGATTCTTTCATTTTATTAGTGTGAAGCGACTTTGCGTTGTATGAAGTGGTATATAAATAAAGATGACTTGACTTTTACCAAAGGTTTTTACTTCTCAGATGTTTTTTTTTCCTGAGAAAGCCCCCAGTTTTCCCACATTAGAAGTCTCAATATGAGCTCAAATATTTCTCCTCTGAATCTGTCAAGACTTGTCATTTTGATGTGTTAATAACTATCTACTCATTTGAATCTATTGGTATTTCTATGAAGGAATTTTAAGAGAAACTTCTGAAGCAAAGTTGATAAATCAATAAAACACAAGTGAGAACTCCATTTCATTAACGCAAACTCAACACCAGGTTGTATCTTCCCACATAGCATCACATTCTATGAAAATCAAGCATATGGTAGAAGACTCTGAGAGATACATACCATTAAACAGGTGAAGACGATGATGAATATTGTGAGGCAGATAACCAGCACATAGAAGCTGTCTTTACCCCAAATGTTGTTCTTCTCATGGTGGTCTTTGAAAACCGTCTTCTGCTCAAAGCCAGACAGAAAAGAACATTAACAGTCCAACAATGTCAAGCAGATATGTAGTGCTAGATCAGGCATATACATTAATACTGTGCTTGAGTAAAAGTGATAAAAGGATCAACAAGTGCGATCTTAAGGACGACATAGACATTGGGCTAGACAGAAGCTGACTCCACCCCAAAATCTGCCCACACACACACACACACACACACACACACACACACACACACTGGACGACACGTCCTGCAGCACAATTTCACCTGTACTTGGGTAGTTGACAGCAGGGTCCTGTGAGGTAACGTGCTATATTCAGTTTAAAAATATTTTAAACGTTATCAGTAATTATATCATATTAATGGAGAGGCTAAATAATTGTACTTTGTCATACTGCAAAAAAGCTTCGAAAACACTTCAATAATTATATAATGAATAATGTACATTGCATTATATTATAAAAATCAAAACATCAGTAGCGCCAATTATGATAATGCGTTATGATGTGCTTAAAATGCATTATACCCATTATATTATAAAAAATGCTTCTCCAGCTGAGAAGTAAACACTGTGTCAGTGTTATTTTAGTATAGCTGATATATTATTGTATATCTTATATTTAGTTTTCTGTTAAAGTTTTTGTAATTTTGTTGTGTTTTGGCATTTCTTTTAATATTATTTTTAGATGCCTATATAGTTTTTATTCATTTTTATTTATTAGTTTATTTGACTGTAGTTACTTTAGTACTTCAAGTTAAACTAAACAAAATGCAATATGCTGCCTTGGAAACTAGCTGAAATAATTAAATAAAATTCACATTTTTTAAATTAGAAACTTTAAATGTTTAACCCTTATTTAACCCCTCAAAAATAAAAAATATTGGTACTCCTGGACTCAGGACTAAAAAAGAGCTGAAAAGCTGGACATACAGCACAAATGGTGCAAGCTTATGATGGCTCTCATTACGGCCCACTGATGCAAATCGGAGAGGTTTGCCAGAAAAGGTCAATTACGTAGGAGGCAGGACTGTTATTCTGCTACCATTTTTAGTCACCTAATGCTATGCAATGCAACAACTGTGTGTTACTCAGTTTTACAGCTGACTGTAACTTCGTCCTGGAGCTGTTGAGACACAAACCTCGGTGGATGCTTCAGTGGTGGCAAGCGGCCCAGAACTGTGGTGAAGGGTGTTGATGTTGAGCAATCGGATCATTTCTTCATGAGCCACATGTTCTGATGCTCCAACAGACGACACATACAGCTCAATATCATCATTCTCCTCCTAAAACCATGAAGAATGGTGCATGAAGTATATAATTTACAATTAGACAACTGAAGTCAAATTAACAGTTTTAATTTAAATGTTTTAACTGTTGTAAGGATTTTCTCAAACAATAACAAAAAGTACATTAATGTTTCAAACATGTTATAAAATATAATAACTTTCTATCTATCTATCTATCTATCTATCTATCTTTCTGTCTATCCATCCATCTATCATTCTGTCCATCCATCTATCTGTCTGTCTGTCTGTTTATCTATCTATCATTCTGTCCATCCATCCATCTGTCCGTCTGTCCATCCATCCATCTATCTTATAAGTTAAAAACCAGACAATATAACAGCTTCACTGTAAATGCCAGTCACAAAAACAACAATCCAGAACTTCCTGGAAACATCCCTAGCATCGTGAGGATGGGTTTTGTAGAAACAAAAAACACTCATATTTTGTTTAGGCAAATGAACAAGAATAGAATTAATTGCTTTGCTGGAACAATAAAAAAAATCTTAAAATCCAATCAAATCTGACTACAGCTAGACTAACAAGACTTCACAGTAAGTATGTTACTAACATGTCTAAACAGGACTAAATATGGGTCAGGAGTGACTGGGGATGGTGCCCTCTGGTGGTGTAAGCAGAAGCTACAACATCAGATGTTAGAGGAACATTGACACCAAAGATCACAAGAAACCTTTTGAAACAAATGTTTCATTGACTGTGTCTCCCAAACCACAAAGGGAACCGAGAGAGGCAAAAGAACAGGGACAACCCTGTGTGATGCAATGAAAGATTAAACATGTGCATGACTTTAAAGGCCTCATATCATAAGGAAACACATTTTCCTTGATCTTTTGAGATAAAAGATCATTGAATATTGAAAACAATGAAATACTGTAACTTTCAGAAGTAAAAACTTCCTCCTCAGTCAAGAAGAGCTTTTACTGAAACTAAGGGGTGACAACAATTTGTTCTTAACTTCTGTGGCTTCCTGATGTCAGACAGATGAAACAAACACATTACCACATTTAATCATCAATAACGCCCACTTGATTATGAGAAACTGCATGGAATCAGTCACATTGAAGTAATGAGGCCTAGAACAGATAGCATTTATTTCTAATATATGCAACTAGCAAAGTAAAATTGGCATAAAATGTCATATGGCATATCACATGTTGCAACAAATGATTTTCAACATTTGCAAAAAAAATGCAACAAATGATAGGCTACTTGTAACTTCTGTCTTGTGGTTTTCTAGCGCGTGCTCCCCTTAACCTAGTTTCACCTCTTGTTTTCCCATATTTGGGTTTGTTCCTTTTTCCTGTTCTTGTTTAGTTAATTTAGTCCCACCTTTTTCAGTTCTCCCTGATTAGTTCATTATGTTCCACCTGTGTTTATTAATTATCTATTTTACTCCCCAGTATTAAAGTTTCTCTGTCTCGTGTGTCCGGTATTAACGTCAATATCTTGTTCCTGTGTGTTGCTGTTCTCTTGTTTTCACTGTTTTGGATGTTTTTGATAAAAGACCGTTATTTTGAAGTTTACCTATCGCCCCCTCATTTCCCTTGTGTGTTTTATCGTGATAGTAACATGGACATGAACAAATATATGATACAAGATTTTAAATATATAAAAATCATGTATAATTTTTAGGGCTGTCAGTCGATTCAAATATTTAATCGCGATTAATCTCATGATTGGAATGAGTTAACTCGCGATTAATCGGTGGCCTTTAGCCTTCCTTGGTAGATTGTTGGTTCAAAGTCCGCTCAGAGCAAGGCAAAGTAGAACTGGTAGCACTTGGTCAATCATCACTCTGCTTCCATCATGGACTTCCAGGCATCTGGCTATGCCTCAGCTCTACACCCTTTTCGATCCACTGTACTCCTCCTCTCTGGATCCTTATTCACCCTCACTTCCACCATCGCCGGCTCTGTCTGCTGAGCCCTTGTCTCCACCTCAGTCCGGCTAGCCTTCAGCTCTACCTGGGCCCTCAAGACCAGCAGTGTCACCCTGGTTCCGGCTACTCCTCGGTTAGTCATTACATGGTTCCTCTTGGCTTTACTACGAAGACTCCACCTGGCTCCACCCTCCCTTGTGCTCCGCCGTCACCAACTCGCCTGTGGCCTCTTCCACCGCCAGCTCCTCTGTGGTCTCTGGCACTGCCAGCTTCAGTTTCTGTTTTGTTTCTAGGACTTTTAGTTTTAATTTACTTCCTTGTACCTGTGTTTAGTCTTTCCTTCATGTGTTCCCATTTGTTTGGTTATCTATTAGTAAATAACACATTCAATGTTCCTTGTATAGTTCATTCCACTTTATAGTTTTTCTGTCCCACATTCTGATTCTGTTCAGTTTTTTTTTAGCTTGTCTTGTCTTTTTTCCATGCAGGATTATATTTGTTTTTCATTCTCATTAAAAACAATGGAATTATATCCTCGTTTTCATTGACTTGCCATGACATACTGTACACATTATCTACACAATAAGAATATGTAAACTGATTATGCAAATGCAAAATTATAAAACTTATTGTTTGCCACCCATTTTACCTTACATTTAAAAAGTAAAACAGGATAAATATTGAGGTGTGTGACTTCAAAATATTGATCAGAAATTATTGAATGATTTAAAGTGTCTCTATTACCAGTGGTTTCATTTTTTTTTATTTAGAATAAATGTTCACTAATGAATCGTTTATAATAAAACAGGAAAAATAAAACTTAACCATTTGGTAAACAGCTATTCAATTTACAGCACCTTCTTAAATTGAATTTACAACTGATAGTTTAGTTATCATTTCAAGCTTTCAAGGTCGTGTTATCTACACCGTACTACACCACATCCAATGACACGACCGCTGTCAACACTGAATGTGTCAAAGTAACCACTACAAATACACTACACTAAAAATAAACAATCAATTTGTACTTGTGTCAGAAGCAACGCAAGCGAGTGGAGTTTGTCATATATAGCACTGGGTGGGAAGTGGGAGTTGGAATCAACCCCCCTAAAAAAAAAACATAAGTGAGCAAATTTCAGACACCATCTTCTGGCGAGATGAGGTAATTCATTTAACGCGACACTCACACAGTACATGTAAAGTGTACATAATTATTAAGGTGCATTATGGGATTTCACTCGATAATGTCAAATATTGTTTTGGTTACACCTCTGCAAATGGCTGTCTTCTCAGTTAGTGCACTATATAAGTGTATAGGGGGCAATTTCAGACACAGCCAATGATTATATACAATAAAATCAAATTTATCCAGATACCCTCAACATTTCTGACATTATTACATTTATTCACTATAGTTTAGAAAATGGTAATAAAATATGACAAGAACTCAAGAGTTAAACTGTCAAAAGAAATTCATGTTGATAATGTCAGATAACTTTGATAGAAAGTAATGAATTAGGTTGAATAACTGTTAGCAGTTATATTTAAGTATTTAATACCAATTTAGGTCAACCAATTACCAAGCAATTAAAGTAAAAAGTGTAAAAAGTTTCAATTAGCAATTTTATATAAAAACACTTAAGCACTTAAGTCAAAGTGTCTGAATAATTTTTGGTTCCACATTTTTATCAATTTCACTGCAAGTCCACTGTATGAAGACTTTTTGGGTATAATATGTCGCCGTTTACTTTATATTACTATCCTCACTTACATAAATTAATTATAGTGTCCTGCACTCACTAGTAGAATATAAAATAAAATATCTGGTGTCTGATTTTTGGTTTGACTGTATATATCCACCTTATTCCTGATGAACCTTCTACGTTTTGAATTAATTCAGTTCAATTCAATTCAAGTTTATTTGTATAGCACTTTCTATGATGCAAATCGTTGTAAAGCAGCTTTACAGAAAATGTAAGTTTCTACATTATATTTAGTAGGTTGATGTCTTGGTGACATGAATTATAGGTGGTTTGGGGAACTTCCATTCAAAAAGTCTGCAATGAATCATTTCAAATCATAAGGTTGATTGTTTTCACAAGTAAATACAATTTATTATCTTTATTTACTATCTAAAAACGACGGAAATTACTTTTAAATAACATCACGCTGTCAGACTTGTGTCCCCATGTCTTGTGTCTCCTTTCCTCTTGTGCCTATATATGGTCCTTCCTGTTTCATATTCATTATTAGTTCAGTTAGTCCCAGCCTTGTGTCTCGATTATGTTCCAGGTATGTCTAGTTAGTTGAGTCTATTTATAGTCTGTTCTGCCCCATGTTTCCTGTCAGTTGTTAAACGTCATGTTTAATGTTTCCATGTGTTCCTCTGTTGGATTCTCTGTATGTTGTGGAAGTAAATAACTCATATATGAAGTATCTCCTCATCACCTTCGTTCCACACCAGTGAGCAGTGTGACAGAACAACCGACCCAACTATGACTACAGCTGAGGATGCGCTGTGGGGATTGCGGCAAGGCGGTCTGAAGTTGGAGAGATATGTGGAGGAGTTTCTTGAGCTCTCTAACCGGGTGAGCTGACACGACACCGCGCTAGATGCGTGCTTCCATCTGGGGTTGGATTACGAGACTATACGCTGTGATCTTCCCACCGGAGCTTATTAATCTTGTGCTGTTTCTTGACGGTTCGGATTTGGAAGTCGAGGTAATCCCTGAGTTTCGTCATCCCGCTCCAGCTGGAATGCATGGCGCCTCCCCAGCTCACCCCATGCCGAAGACCTCCGCATACCTCTACAACGGCTCCCCTCGCCTGCCCAACTTCAAAGACCCTCCGAAGTCTCCACTGAGTCCTCCCTTCCCTAGCACCCCCAGGTGTCCGTGCTTCCCGAGCGACCCCAGGTGTCCGCGTTTCCCGAGCGCCCCCAAGAGTCAGTGCTTCCCGAGCGCCCCCAAGTGCCCGCTCCACACGAGCGCCCCAAAGAGTCAGCGCTTCCCGAGCGCCCCCAGGTGTCAGCGCTTCCCGAGCGCCCCTAGAGTCTGCATTTCCCGAGCAACCCCAGGTGTCCGCGCTTCCCGAGCGCCCCCAAAAGTCAGCGCTTCCCGAGCGCCCCAAGAGTCGGCGCTTCCCGAGCGCCGCCAAGATAATTGTGCGGGGGGGACTACCACGCCATGGCCCACGGAAACCCCGAATCCGCCATAGCCGCCTGAGTCCCCAGATCCGCGAGAGATTCCCCCCCCCCCCCCATTGGATGTTGTACGGCGCGCCTTTTGGGAGGGGGGGTAATGTCAGACCTGTGTCCCCATGTCTTGTGTCTCCCTTCCTCTTGTGCCCATATATGGTCCTTCCTGTTTCCTATTCATGATTAATTCAGTTAGTCCCAGCCGTGTGTCTCGATTATGTTCCAGGTGTGTCTAATTAGTTCTGTCTATTTATAGTCTGTTCTGCCCCATGTTTCCTGTCGGTTGTTAAACGTC
>QVTF01006007.1:0-28081 GCA_003573665.1 Oxygymnocypris stewartii | reverse complement strand
CGTATCCAGATCAGATGATCACTGCAGTCACCCGATCCAGTCCGTATCCAGATCAGATGATCACTGCAACCACCCTATCCAGTCCGTATCCAGATCAGATGATCACTGCAGTCACCCGATCCAGTCCGTATCCAGATCAGATGATCACTGCAACCACCCGATCCAGTCCGTATCCAGCCAAGATGGTGGATCAGCACCTAGAGATGACGTCTACTGCTCTGAATGTCAGCGGAGGTCAGGACAACTAGAGACAGATCCCCTCCGAAGACCTCGTCACCTAGACGGTCATCAGGACAAGACCACGGGAACCAGATGAGTCCTTTACACAATCGGACTCTGCTGCAGCCTAGATTCAAACTGAGAACAACACACAATTTCCCCGTTTAATACTGTAAAGATGCTTTGACACAATTTGCATAAAGTAAAAAGCGCTACATAAATAATGGTGACTTGACTTGAAACAAGTCACATTACACAAGTACAATAAGTTGCATATGGTTTTTCATCTTCAGTTCTTAAGAGACAGATCGGATATTGCCCTGCCAATTCAAGCTGTGCGTCATTCAAAAAAAGCAATGGTGGTGAATGACGTCAACTCAGGTGGGCGCTTTTCCAGCCAATGTGTCCAAGTCCACAGTTAAACTGGGCTACTTTTACATTGTTGCTGCAGGTTGATTTTTTAGTCTGCGGGGAACACAATTTTGAAGGAGTGACTCCCGATGGAGGGGGGAAAACCACAGAAAAAACGTGATTGGGCTATTTTTCATTAGCAATTGGGCTGGTTTTGTTTAGCAGACCTGGCAACCCTGTTTCTGGTACATCTATATGTTTACTTTGGGTTGCTCCACTAAGTGTAAGGTGTAAATGCAGATATTAGTGAAGTGACCCATACTCGGAATTCGTGCTCTGCATTTAACCCATCCAAGAGCACACACACAATAGTGAACACACACCCGGAGCAGTGCTGCGGCACCCGGGGAGCAGTTGGGGGTTCGGTGCCTTGCTCAAGGGTCTCACCTCAGTCATGGTATTGAAGGTAGAGAGAGTGCTGGTTATTCACTCCACCCACCGAAAATTCCTGCCGGACTCAAGACTCGAACCCTCGACCTTCGAGTTACAAGTCTGACTCTCTAACCATTAGGCCACAACTGCCCCACAAGATATTAGATATGGGTCACTTTTAAAAGCTGGTCATTAAAAACTTTGGATATAGTTAACAATCAGAAGTGGGCATCAAGACCAGCAGTGTAAATACGGCCCTAGACACTAGCGATGTCCAGTGCTTCCCAAACCTGTCCTGGGTGTCCAATTTTGTTCCTGCAGGGCCATATTATATCTAGTTTAGCTTTAACACTGATCAAACTCACCAGTTAAACAGCTAGTCAATGTCTTCAGGATTACTACAAAGTTGCAGGCCAGTGTGTTGGAGAAGCTTGGAGAAAAGTGGACCTCAGAAACCAAAATTTGACAGGACCAGGTACTAGGATAATTATGTGATTAGATTGAAACACAAATTATGTTGGGGCCAGAGAATTGAAGAAGTGGCTACTGAAGAACTATTCAACCACTTCCAGTTTTCTAATGCACAGTTTGTATTTTCTTTCATGAACTTAAAAATACCAACAGCCAAATTTCCAATTTATACAACATTTATGTTTAATTTCAGTTTGATGGAAAAGTAATTGTTAACATAAGGCAGATGTCAGCTGCAGTGGAGGGAAAGAAGTGCACAGTCTGATTATAATCAAATCTACGCATTAAAAATATGATTTTAAACAAGAAATATCACTTTGGACCTTGTTTGACGAGGCCCCAGAAAGTGCTGCATTCATTAAGACTTTTCCAAAAGAATTAAATCCAGCTGCAGCAACATGTCATACTATGACAAGTAAATCTATATAAGCTTTTATATTTTAACAGTCAAATATACAAGATAAATGTAACATTCTTCTGAACCATTCAAGGTGAATGGAAAAGCTAAATAAGCCTACGATATGATTGCAATTACAATAATGTGATATTTTTTGGTGGACTGTGTTTTGGTATCAAACATTCAGTGAGATGTTCCTTTAAATGCAAATAAAGGCTATTTATGACAAATTCTTGTCACTAAATGTAATGTGGCTTGTAACATGCTCCGAGTGTTGGTTCACTGGGTCCAGTTAATGTATACACCAGTTGTCCACGAGCTTGGCATGTGGTCACCTGCTTTAAAAGCTGTGTGTTTGCAGATAATGTCATGTGTAAAAGCCTGACACGGTTTTTGTAGCACTCTTGTTTTCTAGAGCAGGGGTTTCATGTGTTGCTGTGCCACTGGGCTGTTGTTGGGTTTTAACAGCAGAGTCATGAGATTCAGGTGGCAGAGGGAGGGAAATGTTGGGAGCAGGCTTGGTCTTTGAGCTTGGCTGTGAGGTTTTACGGCTACTTGCAGCATGCTCTGAAATATCTGCGGAAACGCCTCTGGGTTTTCTGGCTGGAAAATGAACTAGATCTGAAAGGAAAAAAATACATTGAGTAGACAAACAAAGGGACACACTGGATTGTGACAAGTACACTATATTGCCAAAAGTATTGGCACCCCTTCTAATGAAAGGTTTGAGTACTTTGGTGATTTCCATGAGTACAAATCTTAATGTTTAAGCATATAGTGATATTCTAGGGGATTTTAATCTTATAGCAACAGTTTGGACAGCACCCTTTTCTATTCTAACATGACAGTGTCTCTGTGTATAAGACAAGGATCAAAGATAAATGATGATTCAGTCAGTGTGGAAGAACTAGACTGGTCTGCAGAAAGCAGCTGAACACCTCTGGTGTGACTTTAAATGAGACAAAAACTCATCACCAAACACCAATGACTTGTACATTCATTATATGGACAAAAGTACTGGCACCCCTTCTTCAGAAGAGAAAAAGGCACGTCCAAACTGTGGCAATAAAGATGGAAACACAATTCATCTACTTCAAAATTGTATTTCCATCTCTGTTGCAACAGTTTTTAAGTGTATGAAATTACTATTTACCCATATGCACAAGTCATTGGTGTTTGGTGATGAGTTTTTGTCCCTGTTTTCCAACACCTCTCAAATGATGAAGTTGCATGATTTCTTTCTTTTCTTGCTAGTTCTTTGTGATCACTGCATAAGGATTTTTCTTTCATATTAATTTTACTCTAGTTCAGAATTAGAAAGTTTTAGTTTACACAGGAGTAATATCAAGCCAATTACATATTTTAGATCAGGGGTCAGCATCCAGTGGCGCGCAGAGGAATAATCATTACCTATGTTTCTATCACCCTGTTTTAATGCACATTTTGAAGTATTCAGAAACGAGTGATGGAAATGCCAAATGTAAAAAAATTATAATTAGCAAAAAAGTTTTTACACTCGCTTGAGTTGGTTTTGGTCTTGTGTGAAAAATAAGAATAATGGGAGATGGAAACGCATTTGCCGTATAAAATCCTCAATGCACAACAAAAAAAAGTTGTGACTTTGCGCAATGGGATGGCATAGCTAGCAGACCGATCGTGTTGCACAGTATCTGAAATGCTCTTATGATCATTGTTAAATACCAGCGTAACATCTGTCGTCATATAATCACCTAAACTGATACACGACTGCATTCCCGAACAGCAGGCATCCACGAAAGCAATGAAAGCATTTACTGTGTTTCGTCTGCTCGCTCAGAGGCACAAGTCATTTATTATACGTGACCCTGGAGCACAAAAGCAGTGCTGAGTCGCTGGGGTATATTTGTAGCAATAACCCAAAATACATTGTATGGGTCAAAATTATCAATTTGTATTTTATGCCAAAAATCATTAGGATATTAAGATCATGTTCCATAAAGATATTTAGTACATTTCTTACCATAAATATATCAAAACTTAATTTTTGATTATTAATATGCATTGCTAAGAACTTCATTTGAACAACTTTAAAGATGATTTTCTCAATATTTAGATTTTTTTGCATTCTCAGATTCCAGATTTTCTAATAGTTGTATCTCAGACAAATATTGTCCAAACCATACATCAATGGAAATATCATTTATTCAGCTTTCAGATGATGCATACATCTCAATTTTGAAAAATTGACACTTAAGACTGGTTTTGTGGTCCAGGGTCACATATATAAAAGTTTTGATATCCAGTGGCTTCTCCCACTTTTATTTGTGATATTAGTGGCAGTTTATCAGGAAGTGACGATTTTGTTCTCTCGGTCTCGTTGCATGGAAACGGTGCTTATTCGCAAATGTTTTATGCAGCATTCTAATGTTGCGCACAAGTTAAATTTGCAATGTTGAATGGAAACCCTGCAACTGGCACGCGAGCAATAGGAAAAACTGCATGCTGATATAGATTTTGAGGTAATCCTTTTGTTAGGAGCTAAACACTAATAAAGTGTGAGAATTAACTTGCACTAGTCTATAGATGTGCGTGCGATCGATCGCTGCATATACGAAGTGCTTGCAGTGGTCTAACAGAGCTCATCAATGTCAAAATAATTGAGACGGCCAATCAAATCAAAGTAGGCGGGGTTTACGGTTCACAGAAACAGAGCACGAATTCCAGCAGTAAGCCTCAGTTTAACTTTGAAAGAGTGAAGGAAGATGGAAGTCGAAAATCATTAAATATTAGTCTTCAATGAAGAGATTGACGAGTTTAGTTGCTTCAAAAACAGCGATTTTATCCCCTTATTGCAGAGAAATATGTAGTGATTAAGCATCAATTACTAAAAGTCACGGGGCAGCATAAACAACAAGTTTCTGTGCTCCTGAATGTTTCTGTGTTTGCGCAGGATGACACACTGTGTGTGTGTGTGTGTGTGTGTGTGTGTGCGTGTGCGCGCATCATTAAAGTGAACATTTTAATGCTCAATTGGCCTTGTCACACACACATGCAGTGTGTTCAGTAAGGTCACATTGGAAATCTGTTAATCAAAGTCAAATTTAAACATTAAAATATAATTATTTTATGAAAAATGCTTTAGAGACTATTTGTATGATAACGAAATGTAGTTTTTAATCTGAATGCATATGTATTGTATAAACACATCATGCATTTTGGGTGTGTGTGTGTGTGTGTGTGTTATTGGCACAGTGGTAAACCCAAAAAATTACAAATGGGACTTCATGCCCAAAAGGTTGCCGACCCGTTTTAGATAAATTTGGATCAGTTTTTTTCATAATGACTCTGGGAACCCTAATAAATAAGAAGTGACTTTATATATTTTCAACAGATTTTTTTGTTGCATAAATTAAATAATGAACTGTATATGTAGTAATTTGTTCCAATATTTCACCATCAATATCTGCATTTAATGCAACATGCCTGATGCACTCTTCTCTGGTGAGCACGTCTTCTTGCCAAGAGACTGCGTGAAAGGACAGGGCAACACTTTAGCTGGAGTGTAAGTGTTCAAAGGAGCCTTCTTTGTGGGCACAGCTGAGGGTCAACAAACAGAGAGCGGTTAAGACGAATGCACAGTAAAGCGCACACATTATACAGCGGCAGTCAGTGTTAAGGTCTTGACTGTACCTGGGGAGGATGCATTTGTTTCCAGTACTGGATCATGAGATGTGGCTATGGAGGCGAGGAAGTCATCCACTTGTTTGAGAGACAGGGAATTATGGAGGGTCTCCAAGGGACAGATTGAAGGAACCATGGAGTACAACTCGAAACCTTCAATGAAATATACCAGAATATCATGATGAAAAAGACTATACACTGTAAAAAATGACCGTGATTTTAACAGTAAAAAACTGAAAATGCTACAGTAAAAACCTGTTAAACGGTTAACGGTAAGTTCCTGTAAAATTGACAGGGAAAAACGGTAAACTGACGTTCCCAGAATTCCCTGCGTTGCATTTCAAATTTAGTCTGAATTAGATTTTTTTCTTTGAAATAACAATGTTTCTTAGTTTTTTCTAATCAGTTGTATGTTACATCTAATGTTGTTAAATGAATGTTTATTGTATATTTGAGTGTAATGTGTCTCAGCATGATGGTGTTTAGTGCGTGTGTGAAGGACACTGTGCATCTTCTACATGTTATTATTTAAAAGCTGCTCGTGATGGGCTTTGGTTCATCATGTGACTTTCTCATCACCTCCTGCATTTGGTGCTTATCAGTGTATTAGTAAACAGATTTCAGTACTTCAATAAGTTGGTATATTAACATTATATCTGAAAGTACGGTATTTAACTGTAAATTTAAGTTAAAACCTAAAATGTTGTTACCGTATATTTTTTACAGTAGAATTCCGGGCACCACAGCTGCTGGTTTTTACCGTAAATTTTTCAGAATTTTTATTACAGTGTAAAACATCTTCAGCTAAAATAATATTTTAGCATAACTTGAGATCTTGCACACATGGCGTTCCATTTCCTCTGAAAGTGACAAGCAACAACACCATCAAACGTGAGTTTGAGGCGGTTCGGATGGAGGCAGATGGGTCACACAAAGAACAGCTCACAATACCTTCAATCCACCAAAAACATCACTTGGCCAAGATGAAATTATGAAGTGGAAATTATAACCGACCTACCTTGTATACATGTTTTTGTTTTATTTCTCAGATGAAACTAGTGAAACAACATGATTATGATTTGATTTATTCACATCATGCACAAGATGTCTCAATATAATCTTCAGGAATCGTTCTAATAAAAGCAATAAGCAATGAGAGGCCATGCATTACAGTGATTATTCCACAGTCTCTCATGGTTTATTGTATTAATACACGCCAGCAACAGTTATATAATATAAAAGACACCAATGTTTACATTTATCAAAATAACCAATTCTTCTGTTAACAATTGCCAAGCAAAAGTTAATTTATTTAATATATATTTGAAAAGTGCATAGCAAATAAAAATTATTATTTTTATGATAAGCGTGGATTTATAAGCATTTTATTGTGGACTTAAAAGATAGAACTGATTACATTTAGACTATTTCTACTTATATTTAAATGCTGTCACCCATATTGATTGGCTAAGGTTGTTAAAAACAACACAGATTAACAATAAAAGAAGATCTAATCACACAAATATAAGCCAACAGATATTAGGCAATGCTCATATTAATAGATTTGGTGATTTACTCAGAATAGGTCTTAAATGTGAAGATTGTCTCAGCAATCATTTCCAAAAATTTAAATGCATTAAAAAATATAAATGAGCATTTACTTGTTTCTTTTCCTTCTGCGACTGCAAAATCAAAAACATACAATGCTCAGAGGATAGTTGTGGATGCATAAAGGTAAAAATTCAATATGTTTTATTTTTAATTTAATAGGAGAGATCATAGTGGAAAGGGTTGAATTGGGGTATAAAGACTAGATTGATATACTTACTACACAAGTTTGGGAATAAAACACTAATTAGACAGGACAGAACGAGTATATTAAGCAACACTTACCACTGAACATACTGGAAAACACTGACCCATTTAGAAAAGCAGATTAAAAGAAAAAACAAAACAAACAATACAAATGATATGCTAAAAACTTACAAAAACATTACCCACCTATTAAACACTACAACCCATGTTATACATATTCAGGGACACATATGCTTTATATTACAGCTATTCACAGAGTTCCTCTTTAATGCATGTGACTCTGTAAGATCATAAACTTTCAAATAAAATAAGTGTTATATTAAATACATATCCTTTAAACACATTCTGATCACCTGATAATTCAACATATTTCATCAGTATCTAAGAACTAGCTCATTCGGACAAGCAAATATTAGGTAACAGCAAAATATGCCCTTTTAACAGATGATGGAAGAAAACAGACAGCGATCCATGTAAAGAGACCACCCTGCAGAGGAGACTTACACTGGTTCCTGGTGTGTTGAATTGGTATTTTTAGTTGTCTAAGATTAATAAATGTCATATTCACTGCTCTGCGGTTGATGGAGGAACCAGAAAAACTCAAAAACTGAATGTGAGGGGAAGGAACATGTACTGGGAATGAACATAAGCAAACATACCATTGGTTGGGTGTCGCGCAAATGAGATAGAAAACCTTTTTACAGCAGAACCACGCGTGGCCTCTGAGAAAGAGAAAAACAGGTACCTGAAATGTATAAAGCTAAGAGAAAGAGGGTTAAAGAAGGCAAGAGTCGTGCAGGAAAGACGCAGGAGTGCTTGTGTTTGGACAGCGATTAAAAACCAAACAAAACACTCAAGAAAACACGCCATGTTAACCCTAGACTGCATAATGGGGGTTAAATCTACATGATGGAGCAGTAGTTTTCAGTTTTTTTTTGCTAATTAAAATAATTTTGTATCACTATTGTTCTTTGTAAATGGCGTCGAAATCAACTGTAGATACTTCACATTGAATTTTAACTCACCGTGGTGTTTTTGTCAGTATTAGTATACTACTAATACTAATAAAACAATTAATTTACACTCCACTTATATTTTAGTTTTCATCTCACATCAGTCAATAGTTTGGACTAGGGGTTGCACAGACTAATCGATTAGTCGACTTCAGTGCTCTGCATGACGCTTTACGCTTTAGTCGACTAGTCGCTGGTCCTTTAGAGGGCGCAATAGGATAATAAATCCACATTTACACTCCGTTTCCAAACTAACAACAAATTACAAACTAATTGATACTCTGAATGCGCTCCACAAGACATGTGTGATTATATTACTGGATGCTGGAAATTGAACGGCAGAATGCAGGTTTTAAACAGTTCATTGTACAGGTAAGATAATCACGTACTAATCTAATGCGCTGCTGCACTGTAACGCACACACATAGCTACAGACAGTAGCACGTACAATACATCACGCGCAGATCACACACACATAGCTACAGACAGTAGCGCGTACAATACATCACGCGCAGATCACACACACATAGCTACAGACAGAAGCGCATACAAAACATCACGCGCAGATCACACACACATAGCTACAGATAGAAGCGCGTACAATACATCACGCGCAAATCACACACACATAGCTACAGACAGTAGCGTGTACAATACATCACGCGCAGATCACTCACACATAGCTACACAGTAACGCGTACAATACATCACGCGCAGATCACGCACACATAGCTACAGACAGTAGAGCGTACAATACATCACGCGCAGATCACGCACACATAGCTACAGACAGTAGAGCGTACAATACATCACGCGCAGATCACGCACACAGCTACAGACAGTAGCGCGTACAATACATCAGGCGCAGATCACGCACACATAGCTACACAGTAGTGCGTACAATACATCACGAGCAGATCGCGCACACATAGCTACAGACAGTAATGTGTACAAAACATCACGCGCAGATCACGCACACATAGCTACAGACAGTAACGTGTACAATAATCACGCGCAGATCGCGCACACATAGCTACAGACAGTAGCGCGTACAATACATCACGCGCAGATCACGCACACATAGCTACAGACAGTAGCGCGTACAATACATCACGCGAAGATCACACACATATAGCTACAGACAGTTGCTCTGAAAATCAAGAATTCATATCCTGAGACATAATAAGTCGAAACGGCTTGCCATAGTATTTCACCCATCGTGCGTCTCTAGGCTGAGCATGGTAATGTACTGGCCATGCACAGCACTGGCTGAAATTAACCTGCATACATTCTTACAACAAAATGGATATAAATGAATGGATACATGATTCAGGGTAGTGATCGACCAATATTTATTTTTATAACCATACCGATACTAATTATTTGTACGTTTATGTACCCGATATGCAGAACCGATATTTATATACTGTTATAAAGTACATAAATAACAGAGTGAAGTAAGAGTCCATTACTGAACGTTACTGAAGTAAGTCTGTTTAATAGACTAAGAGATGAAGAATAATTCACTGGATAATGTTAATTCACTGAATAATATTCTCTGGAATATTGAAATAAGCTATAACAAACAAAACATCATATTTTATTGCATTTCTAACTGGCATGTTTTATCAGAATATTAAAATGTTTTTGTCATTCTAAATTATGAAAACTGCTGACAGCGGTTTATCTATTTACACAGAACTATACTCAAACTGCGATCGCCTTGCGGAGATAATAAATAATTAATTTCGATAGAGATGTTATTTGGTGAAAATAATGTGTTCTATAGTAATGTTAATATAATTTATTGTTTCAAAACGAGTGAATCTTGTTTATAAAGTTACATGCGGTGGTCATGCTGGAGCTTCTCCTGAGTGAACAGTGTCCACTGCTCCAGGTGTGTGTGTGTGTGTGTGTGTGTGTGTCCACTGCTCCAGGTGATGTGTGCGTGTGTCCACTGCTCCAGGTGTGTGCGCACTTGGATGGGTCAAATACAGAGAACACATTTCACTGCTGCTTATACTCTGTATAATATTGTATATATTATATACAATTATGATTATGGTAAAATGCTTAAATATCGGGAAAAATATCGTAAACCGATATATCGGTCGATCTCTAATTCAGGGGTCATCTGACACTGGGACACAGAGGAGTCAATACGGTACACCCTGGTCATTGTGTATAATCGGATTCTTAAATGATTAATTACACTAAAAATAAAAAAATTGCCCCCATTATGCATTCATGTAGGTTTTTTTAGATCATGCATTCTAAGGTTAAAGTGATATAATTGTGGCTATGCTTTCGTTTCCCCTGCTGCTGCATGAAAAACATGTACAACAGGATTCAGGACACTAACTACCTCTGATTTACACTAAATCATTTGCAGGTACCACAATATCCCAAACATTATGTTGATTTCCATTTCTCCTCAAATAATAGCTACAAAGTCCCAATGATTTTAAGTCACGTGTTGCATCATTATAGATCTGTTTCTATCAGTCAATGCAACTAGTGACTAAAATGATGTATTTGGCTTTCACAGACACAGCTTCTGGCTGGACATGTTAATAACATCAGAAACTAGTCTCCTGGATATTAGCATATGTTTCTTGCCTCATTCACTGATCTACATATTGTGTATGTCACAGACCCGCTCAGGTCATTTGATATTGTATTGTTAAAATGTATAAGATAAATCAATTTGACCAACTAAAATGTCTTTTGTATAATATTTGACTTGCCGTACTCTAACTCAACTATTTTAATTCAGAGCCGAGGTATTGGTTTGCTGGGAAATGTCTGGATCCCATGATTTGTTCTGGGATGTTACGTCATGTCTGTATTTAAAGACTGGCGAAGGGACATACAGTAAACCCAGAAACACTACCGTAGTGTACTTTTAGCTTATGCTGTAGATCTCTAATCAACAACAGACGGATCAACACATGAACTGTAATGAACTATAGCAAAAAATTGACCAAATTCAGATCTGTAAAATATTTGTGAAATTTACTAAATGAAAAGTTGGTCACCAAAATATGACGGAAATGTAAAGCTTAAATGAAAGTGTGTCTCTTCAAGACTGCTTGATTACATTTACCATGTTTTAATGAACATTTTAAATGCATATTAAATCAAATTTGGTTGCAGAAATCTATCAGGATTCATAAAAAAATATGTGTTTGTTTTGAAGATGAACAATGTGTTGGAACGACATGAGGATGAGTAAAATGATGACAGGATTTATTCATTAATTTGTATTTTAATGCTTTAGTTCATTTAGTTAATAATAACTACACAGTGTATTTGAATAGAGCTCAAATGAAAAGTTTAAATATGAAAATACTCAGGAAAGCTAAAGAAAACTTAAATATTGTGTTTATGATGTTACAGTGGTGGTTACATTAAAGTAAATTAAATAATATTTTTTTATGTTATACAGGACTACACTAATTAAATTACCTGTATTTAGGGATATAGATAACGGCTTATTGATTTTTCATTAGATACACTATGCACAGATCATAACATACATTTCTTTCATGAGGTGCAGAATGCAAAACAAGATCCTGAGGTTGTAGATATTGCAGCATAAGTACACCGCTCAGGGTAAAAACAGCAAAAGATGACTTATTTCAACGCATGCAGTCGAGAACGACTGCTTAAAAACAGGGACGGGGGTTCACCATTAGAAGGTTGTGTGTGCGTGTTTGCACATACCATCTAAGAAGCCAGAGGAGGTCAGCTTTTACGGTGTGCGTGAGCGTAATCTTGTAGGTTAGGAGCACTGGAGGAGCCGCCCAGCACCATGGTGCTAAACAAGCCAGCGCAATGAGACCCTGATGGAGTTAGAGAAGATACATACAGCAATCGGGTGCTCAAGAGACACCTCGTTATGCATGCAGCATGCTTTTCTAGAAGATTCTTGCCACAGAATGAGTAGTGCAGCCTCACTGGAAGCATCCCATAATGACAGTAATGTCTTTTGTCATGGCAACCTAGTGAGGTCCTCACTTTAAGACCAATAAGATGTTAGGGTCACATTACTACTGACAAAATGCCACTACACCCATCTAAAATCATATTTACTACATTGCATTCCAGAGGTGTCGTATCAGTTTTTTAATGATGCAGTCTGTGCTGAATTTTTTTTCAGGCTATACATTTTTGTCAGTACATGTGTTTCCTGGAATCGAACCCACAAACTTTGCGCTGCTAACGCAATGCTCTAACCACTGAGCCACAGGAACATAATTAATGAACCAATAAATCAACCACAATTAATGGCCTGGTTTCTACAACTTTCACTTGGGAGCAAAACCTGCCCTTTAAACTTGAAAGAAATAAAAATATGACATCTATCAATTATCGGCTGATATGAAAAAAATGATTGATAATTTTTTTTGGCCATATCGCCCAGCCCTAATGTAGAGTGTAGCATGTCACCACCGCAGGACGTCTAGTAGTATTTCATGCCCGCTGTCCTAATGCAAATATGTATAACTACACAGTAAGACAAAAGCATACGTGACCCTAAAGCACAAAAACCAGTGTTGAGTCGCTGGGGTATATTATAGAAATAGCCAAAAATACATTGTATGAGTCAAAATTATAGATTTTTCTTTTATGCCAAATTTATTAGGATATTAAGATCATGTTCCATGAAGATATTTAGTAAATTTCCTACCATAAATATATCAAACTTAATTTTTGATTATTAATATGCATTGCTAAGAACTTAATTTAGACAACTTTAAAGATGATTTTCTCAATATTTTGATTTTTTTGCATCCTCAGATTCCAGATTTTCATATAGTTGTATCTCAGACAAATATTGTCCAAACCATACATCAATGGAAAGATTATTTATTCAGCTTTCAGATGATGCACAAATCTCAATTTCACAAAATTGACCCTTATGACTGGTTTTGTGCTCCAGGGTCACATATACACTGCAGACCATGAGCGTTTGTGTATACGGCCTACAAACACACAAAGGACATTACAAACATATATGAGAGCCAGCACTGTATTAGTCAGCTGTGTGGCAAAAATCTTGAAACAGTGCATTTCAGAGTAAAGCTCACTGATAAGTTACACATTCAGTTCCTATTCAGACCCTAATTAATTGGTTTAGATAATCGAGAGAGCAGCCACATCAACATCACACACAACAGAGATTAGAAATGGAACGGCAAAACATTATCTGGACATGTTCCTCCATATTCAGGATATTGTCAAATGCTGATACATGAACATTATGAGTGTGCCGTGACATCTTACCTATTCCAGCGGTGAGCTTGTGCTCCGGGTGCAGTCTGCTGGGTCTGCTGTGGCTGTTGTTCTCCAACAGAACCTGAAAGAGCACAAGCACACAGCAATAACTACTTGACAACGCCAAGCAGCCATCTTCCAGATGTTAGTAAGCAGCACTGTACATGTGAGTTCACGGGTCTATACACCAAAAACAAAACAAAACCCAGCATGAGGAAACAGAAATGGACCATGCGTTTAGCCACAGACTCCATATCAGGAACAGGAAATGACATCAGGAATGCAAAAGGGTACGAGGACAAGCACGGCAACAGTTTATAGAGTACAAATCAAATCAATGCATTTGCATTCATGTAAAACCCAACAGAGCAGGGAACAGCCTGGCTATTTTTCTCTGTTAAAAATATTAATTTCATGCAAAACTTTGAACTTATGAAGGGGGGGGGGGGGGGGGGGGGGGGTGTAGAGGTTATCCTTAACACAGGACAACAAACAGCTCTCTTGTGTTACCTGAGACCTGCATCAGTCTTGATTTCATATAAACCCCCGACAGATCAAGCCCCAGATTCAGCCTAGTTCTCCACTAAAGGATCCTCGATGGAGACGTGGCTACACAAATACACTTAGACACATCGAATCTGTCTTTATGTCATTCACTGTCACTCAAACGTTTGGGATCAGTACGATTTCTTTAATGCAGTCTCATCAAGGCTGTATTTATTTGATCAAAAATACAGAAAAAATTATATTGTGAAATATTATTGCAATTTTTAATATTGGTTTCTATTTTAATATACTTTAAAATATTATTTATTTCTCAAGTCAAGTCAAGTCTGCTTTATTGTCAATTCTTCCACATTACATTCCACAGTACATACATACAGAGAATTGAAATTGCGTCATTCTGTGATGCAGCGCTGAATTTTCAGCATCATTACTCCAGTCTTCACGCAGAAAAATAAGGGTTAAAAAATGTACCTTTTGGGGGTACAACAGCTGGAGAAGTACCCTTAAAAAGACATATTTGCACCTTTTTTGCCACTAATAGGTACGTATTACTACTCTAATGTACCTATTAGGGGCAAAAAAGGCACAAATATGTGCTTTTAAGGGTTCTGCTCCAGCGACAAGCTGTTGTACCCAAAAGTCCAATTTTAAACCCTTATTTTTCTGTTAGTTCGGTGTCACATGATCTTCAGAAATCATTATCATATGCTGATTTATTATCAGTGTTGAAACTTGTGCTGCTGAATATTATTTTGTAACCCGTGATACTTTTATCTTTGATTCTTTGATGAATAAAAAGTTAAAAAGAACAGCATTTATTCTAAATAGAATATTTTCTAACAATACAGAAGCTTTTACTATCACTTGTTATCCATTTAACACATCCTTGCTGAATAAAACTATTCATTTAATTAAAAAAAGATATAATGTACTGACCCCTATTTTAAATAGCATTGCATATTTTAACCACAGCATTTATATTTTGAATAAACACTGTTTTTAATTAAAAAACAATTTTTATCAAAGAAACTTGAAAAAATATCACAGGTTCCAAAAAATATTCAGCAGCACAACTGTGTCCAACACTGATAATAAATCAGCGTATTATTATAATTTCTGAAGATCATGTGACACTAAAGACTGGAGCAATGATGCTGGAAATGCAACGCTGCGTCACAGAAATAAACTACATTTTAAAGTACATTAAAATAGAAAACTGTTATTTTAAATTGCAATAATATTTCACAATATTACTTTTTTTCAGTATTTTTGTTCAATTCAGGCTCATTAAAAAACATTATAAACCTTACTAATCCCAAACTTTTGAATGTTAGTGTATATCAAAGCAACTTCAGTCTATCTGACACTTCAAGCATGTCTATGTCTTATATAATGACATTTTTAACTGTGCCTAAATGATTTTAGGGCACTTTATTTAGTTGAAAGCGTGAGTTAATCCGTGTCATCTTCCACAAGTGTGTTATGTACTTGACCGAGCTTCCCACTTTGTTATAATGTTGTGTACAAATGACTGACATGGAGCAACCCGATCAAGCAATAATATATTGCCACACAAAGACACGAGCATAATTATAACATGTGGGTTATAATTATTGTAAAACATAAAAATATAGTGATGCTCACTGACACCATATGTGTTTGTTCTCTTACTAAGAGCTTCCTAATGAACTGTAAAAACAAGAGATGAGGGACAATGAATATTAAAAAGAGCCCAGCTTCTGTGCTGGGAGAGATGAGTGACGAGCATAATCCACCCTACACACACATGATATCAGTAACACACAGCCCACAGCAGCCCAGAGGTCAGATCACGTCTGTCATTATTGAAATAGAGCAGAATGCAAAGGACAGCTAACGGCACAGCAGATGAATGAAAAGAGTTGAGAGGCTAAACATGGATAAAGACAGTAGATTGGTGGAGAGAGAACGAGAAAACACTCAAAAGCTATCATGAGGTTTTTAGTTATGGTCTGAAAAAGCAGCAAAGGTCAAAAGTATCCTAAATGCATTTACTTTCTACACGGTATGACATTCAGGTCAGTCTCGTGAATAACACGAATAATAATAACATTAGTATGCATAAATAAAGCAGAATTTAACGTCAACCTGAAATGGCATTTGCAGCTCGTTTTACTTTCATAAATATGTATTTCTGAGGACAAAAGGTCAGTTTATCAAAACACAACGTCACCTTTGAGAGCATGTTACAATAGTCAACGTTGGTCACACTTTATTTAAGAGTCTCTAGTTGCTTATCATCATGCATATTACTAGAACATTAGCCATTTATTAGAAGTAATTAACACATATTGTTAATGCCTTATTCTACATCCCCAATACCTAAACTATTAATAAGCAGCTAATTAGGAGTTTATAGAGGGACAAGTCATAGTTAAGTGTACCAAAAGTTCATTCCCATGTTTTATTAATGCATTCATTTTTACATACAATACTAAAAGTAATTAGCATTAATAACTTTTGGCGAGAATCCCGATACAAAAAGTGTACCACCTACAACAATATCCCAAATCTATTTAGCTGGGCGAGTAAAATGCACTGATTAATAACACAATAAGGTGAAGAACATGCATCAATCATTTTTTTGTTTTTGTCGTTGCAAATCTCATTTCATGTTGACTTTAAAACAAGACACCATTGATCTGTAAAAACAAAGACTGGGTATTCGTGACAATAATGATATTTGTGTCTATATAATGGACCACAAAATGCAGTACTACTCCATCAATGGAGAGAAGTTATTTTCATATGTTTAGAGCAGAATACATCTTCTTCAAAGACACAGATATTAGACCGAAACGGAAACTGAAATGCAGATATTCCCGAACACAAACCAGTGCATTATATTTCAACAAAACACATGACGAATGAGATAATAGTGCTCTCTTTTAATTCATCTGCTTATTAGGTGTCCTTGCTGACCGCCGCCGAGATCTTGAGTGTTATTGAAACAGTACTGTTAGTGGTTGGTGTGAAGAATGAATTAAATTGGTAAAAACCTGTTGCCATGAGCCAAAAATACTGGATGTGAAAGCCAGTGATTTGGGGGAGACGGGGGAGGAAGTTATTTGGTCCCCTGATCTGCGTCTTCGACGCCCAGTACCAACACCACAGGTGTAATGAATCCAGGTACCTATAGAGTCAGGGCTAGACACACTCAGGGGGCTCTCTTCCTGGAAGTGAGACAGGGGCAGAAAACAGCACATGCAGCGTTAACAACAGTCCGGATACGAGTGCACCAGCATTCACCACCAACGCCTTTCGCTCAACACAAGACAAACACAGCTACGTGTGCTCATACTTTGCCAGCAGGCGTCTTGATAAAGTCTTTCTGCGATGGGGACTAAAAACACACAACAAATAAGAGACGTGGCAGTTTTTGACAATAATACACATTTGTGGTTTGAAATATGAAACGCATGCTTTTGCACCCAAAGTATTATATACACGCTACAAGATTGCGTTGAATTAAAACTGAATGCTTGAAACAATATCGCGCGATATTAATATAGCAGGATGTTATAATTTTCATGTGATACTATACAATAATTCTAACAAGTCATAGTATGAGAGTAACACGGCCGAGTAAATAAACTATTCCTTTTATTGAAAATCTTTTTTGGAATGTTTCAAATATCTTCCGGAATATAAAACATTTCATTTTTGGGTCAACTAGCTTAGTTTCTTAACTCTGATCAACCAATACATTGCATCGTAAATAGAGATCGACCGATATATCGGTTTACCGATATTTAAGCATTTTACATAATTGGACATCGGTTTTGTAAAAAAAAATTGTTATAATCTTTTTTTTATTTGTCACATACACAATTATAGAGAGTATAACCAGCAGTGAAATGTGTTCTCTGTATTTGACCCATCCAAGTACAACACACACCTGGAGCAGTGGACACACACACACACCTGGAGCAGTGGACACACACACACACACACACTTGGAGCAGTGGACACACAGACACACACAGACACACACACCTGGAGCAGTGGACACACACACACACACACACACACACCTGGAGCAGTGGGCACACACACACCTGGAGCAGTGGACACACACACACACACACACACACACACCTGGAGCAGTGGACACACACACACACACACACACACACACACACCTGGAGCAGTGGGCACACACACACCTGGAGCAGTGGACACACACACACACACACACACACACACACACACACACACACCTGGAGCAGTGGACACACACAAACACACACACACCTAGAGCAGTGGACACACACACACACACCTGGAGCAGTGGACACACACACACACACACCTGGAGCAGTGGACACACACACACACACCTGGAGCAGTGGACACACACACACACACACACACACACACACACCACACACCCTGGAGCAGTGGACACTGTTCACTCAGGAGAAGCTCCAGCACGACCACCGCATGTAACTTTATACAAGATTCACTCGTTTGAAACACAATAAATTATATTAACATTTACTATAGAACCATTATTTCACCAATAAACATCTCTATCAAAATTTATTATTTATTTATTATCTCCACAAGAATATCCCAGAGAATATTATTCAGTGAATTATTCTTCACTCTTTAGTCTATTAAACAGATTATAAACCTAAAACTGTAGTTTAAAATGAAGTTAATATGACTTCTGTCCTTATTTTCTCCATTTGAAAACATTAGACATTATTATCTTATTGTTAATATCAGTGTTGCTGATGATGCTTTTTATAAATAAAATGTTTTATTGTTGTAATTTTAAGATTCAATTTTACATGAAAATTTTAATTTTCAACAGTTTGTTGTTGTTGTTAAGACGACTGAAAGGTGGAAAAACCAAAGCTTCAATCTGTTATTTATTTACTTTATAACATATCGGTTATCGGGTACATAAACATGCAAATAATTGGTATCGGTTATAAAAAATCAATATCGGTCGATCACTAATTGTAACTTCTGTAGGCTAATACAATTAATGCTGAGAAATATACTGGTGCTTTAACGTAGCTCCTGAATGTTTCTGTGTGCTTCGCTGAACGTCGTGCATTAATTTAGAACTGAACCAGCCAATCAGAAGAGAGTATTCACACAGAGCATGGTAAAATAATTCTCTCATTATTAAAGAAGCATGGACTTAGTGAAATAAATTATAGATGGGGAAGATAGATTAGTGGGAAAAATGTAGTAGAAAACATGATTCTTTTTTATTTGGGCTAAACTAATAAACACACCCTGAACTAAAGCAACGCTCTGTCTAACTATGAGTGATACGGAGCTGAAAAAAATATGAAAGTTACAGTTAAGTCTACGTTTGATAACAGAATCATCACTTTTATATACATGACCCTGGAGCACAAAAGCAGTGTTGAGTCGCTGGGGTATATTTGTAGAAATATCCAAAAATACATTGTATGGGTCAAAATTATAGATTTTTCTTTTATGCCAAAAATCATTAGGATATTAAGATCATGTTCCATGAAGATATTTAGTAAATGTACTACCATAAATATATCAAAACTTAATTTTTGATCAGTAATATGCATTGCTAAGAACTTCATTTGAATAACTTTAAAGATGATTTTCTCAATATTTAGATTTTTTTGCATCCTCAGATTCCAGATTTTCATATAGTTGTATCTCAGACAAATATTGTCCAAACCATACATCAATGGAAATATGATTTATTCAGCTTTCAGATGATGCATAAATCAAAAAATTGACCCAAAAGACTTAAGGTTTTGTGCTCCAGGGTCACATATTTTAAAACTATAATGTCATATGTAATACTACCGTTGTAGACCAACCAGAACAACATACTATTTTGCTCACATTTGAGAAAATGTACACTTGAAATTACACACATTAAATAAAAGCTGAAGAAAACTACATATAGAAACATCAAACTGATTACTAAACACAAGATTCAAATGGACAGAAAGTGAAAAGAAGGCATTAAAAGTTAAGGACATGTAAAAGCATATTCACATGAAGACAGACAGTAGAAATTGATGGAAATTGCAAGCATTTGTTCACATCCCTGCATAACGTGAATGCCACAGCAATGGATATTTAATTTGTATATTATTCTAGCTATGCACAGCACATTCACAACCAGCAAAAACCCTGGAAACACTGCATTACTTTTCATTTAAAGGTTTTGCTTGAAATCAGTTGTGTATACAAACAAATGTGATCATATGAATTTATGTCTATTTACAGTTAGTTCTTTGTTGTTAACATTAGTTAATATGAACTAACAATTAATACTTTTATAGATTTCATATTAATGTCAATTTTAACTAATACATTTTTTTCCGGTTTAACATTAGTTAATGCACTATGAACTAACAAAAAACAGTTAACCTGTATTTTTATTAATTAACTACTATAAAAAAAGCACATGGCTCATAGTAGTTCATGTTAATCAATGTTAACGACTGAAACGTTACTGTAAAGTGTAACTGAATTTCTTAAATCATATTTTAATTACTATTATGTGCAATAGTCTGGACATACTTGTACTTGGTCTCTCTAATTAAATTCATTCATTCAAAAACACTCTCTCTGTATATATTCACACACACACACACACACAACACACACACACACACAACCCACACACACACACACACACACACACACACCTGGAGCAGTGGACACACAACACACCACACACAGACCCAGAGAAACAGAGACACACACACCACACACACACACACACACACACACACAGACAGAAACAGAGACACACACACACAGAGACACAGACACAGACACACACCAACACACAACACACACACACACAACAGACACAGACCTACACAGACACACACACACACACACAGACAGACACACACAGACACACACACAGACAGACAGGACAGACAGACAGACAGACACACACAGACAGACAACAGACACACAACAGACAGACAGACACAGACACAGACACAGACACACACAGACAGACCCACACACACACACACACACACACACACACACACACACACACACACACACACACACACAGACAGACAGACACAGACACACAAACAGACAGACAGACACACACAGACAGACACAGACACACACACACAGAGACAGACACACACACACAGAGACAGACACACACATACAGAGACACACACACACACACACACACACACACATATAGAGAGAGATACACACACCACACACAATGTGCTGTTACACTACACAGAGAGCATGGTTTAATTAAATGTGCTGTATATGTGAAGTCTGTGTAAATGCATCTTATCTCCTGAATTGATGACTGTCCCTGTCATATGTGTAGCTCTATATATACATATGCAGCATCTATATTTGTACGTACATGCTTAAGATATGTCAGCCCTATTACTCATGAAGAATAGTCATTAGTCCCTTACACACAGTAATACCATTAAACTGCCGCACAATTACCGGAAAGACTTTACCGGTTTAATGACGTTGCGTGATTTTACCGGTAAAGCACATGATCTCTTTACGGCAATTTACCGATAATTTTCCAGTAAAGTCTGCATGTGTGAAAGGCTGTGAATCATTTAAAAGTGCTTTGAGACCGTTTTTTATGATAACACACTGTTACAATAACTTACTTCCACAGAGCCGATCTTTTGGCGCGGGGAAGAGGGGACTTCCTGTGGATGTAGATGGGATCTGACACCATGGGGCGGAACAATCACAGGAGCTCGATCCGGCTCGTCACGCTTAGCACCGCCGGCCTCCTCATCACTCTCATTATGGGATTTCTTCTTGGAGCCCTCGTTCTTGAGACGCATTTAAGTGCATTTGAGAAGTAACGCACACACAGACACGCATACAAACACACACACACACACACACACCACGCACACAGGCACACATACACACACCACACACGCAAACGCGCGCGCCGCACACACACACACACACATGCACACACACATGGACACACACATTCACACACACAGGCACACACACCACACGCAAACGCGCGCTCAAACACACACACCACACACACACACACAACATGCACACCCAGGCACACACACACACCACATTAGTCAGTGCAAACCTCTCTGGACGCTGGTCTATATCCAAATCCAGACGGCAGGTTTTTCTCTTCTTCACAGCCTTTAGCTCCTGGACTGAAATGAAGCTCCACATGGAAACGATCCTCTGAGGAAGGATCCTACAAATCCAAAGCCCTCATTAACACGCTGTCGGTCCTCAAACATTATACATGCACATATGAATAAAGTATAAAGCTAATTGTCTTTTCCACAATTAATTTTGAGAGTGTCTTGTATAGGTAAACCAGTAGTTGAGTGGCTAGCAACAAATTCGATTTCTTCTAACACAAAAAATATTCAAGCAACTCGGCACATTAGTTTTAAAAAAGGGAAGTTTTGCATGTTCAAAATATGACCTTGCATGTGCAGAAAAACCATTTCATACATTTCTTGGATATCAAGACACATTGGAGGTGAAATGCTTTTGTGTTATTTAAAAGCTTTGCATGTGTGCAGACATGCTGGTACCTTGTTCGGGTCTTCATAGAGCATGATGACTATCTGTGTCATGTAGTTGAGCTCGCTGACTATTCGGAGGTAGTCCATGGCTCTCTTCCACTGCTCATCTCTGGCCTCCTGAGGATACAGCCAAACCAATCCTTCAAGTAGATCAGGAAAACAACAGCCAGGATATTTCAATGCAGCTGTATGATACTGATAGGGCATACATCACAGAGGGCTCCATAACGCAAGACAGACAGCAGGGAGTGAACGTGACTCTCACTGGTGAAGTAAAGTCTGGTCCGCACGTGGCGCTCTGGAGACATGACTCCTCGGGAATATCTGCGGACAACACAAAAAACCTGTTTGATTTCAGCCAAAACCTGAAACATTTTAGACATCCTACTAACAGTGAGTAACATTGCAACTACATGTCAACTAGCAGTCATTAGTGAATGTCTGATTAATATCTGCTAACACTTGTCCACAACATAAATAGATGGAGAAAATATTTGAATAATCTTGCATGTTTGAAATTACATTAGCGATGTTAGTTTTCATGTTTACGAAGCACAACGAATGTTATCAAATGGCGGCAGATCCTCGCGTGATTGAACTGTGCACTGGCCAGATTTGGTCTTTTATGAGAGTTAATTAGTGCAGCTCAAGCACTAGACGATGTCTTACAGCGGGTGCAGTTTGTTAACAGTGTCGTCGTCTTGGGTCCTCTGTAGATCAGACCGGATCTTGCGGATCAGAGGTGTACAGTAACCTTTAGCTATGTCCAGTTTCTCCGCTTGGGAAATACCATATTCCTGACAAAGAGCAAATAACCACAATTACTATTTAAAAACTCTCATAATTCATTCAACTGATATTTGATAATACATTAACTGGTGACCTGCGGGATGACAATGTCAGCCAGTGCTTGGAAAGCCGGTAAATCTCCATGGTGTTGTCCAGCTTTAACAAGCTGTTGTGCTGCACGTCATATTTGATGCAGTCGTAGATATCAGGGATCTTGCTGATGTTGTATCGGCCGTTCTTCATCTTGAAATCCTTCTCCAGTTTAGACCAGCGACGCAGCATCAGCTCTAGAGTCTCACTGTGGTACAGCTGGATATCTGGAAAATGTGCCACTGAATAAGAAGCAAGCAACCACACACAGTCGGTCCAAAACGTGGCCCTCCAAATATCTCTTATACAGCATAAGACTCGGTAACTAACTAATAGAGTACAAACGGCGCCTTTGATACTATTTTCATCTAAACCACTAGATGGCACAAAAACGTGACGCAGAGATTAGCGATTTTGTAGCTAAAGTTAACAACTTTTTCTTCCAAAAGCACTATTTATTTGGCAACTTTTAGCAACTTTTGATAAGTGACTCGAACAATAAAAAGCATGCATTTTCCATCTAAATTACACAAAAAGAGGAACCATAGACGCCTAGCAGTGCACTCAACACGTGAATTAAGTTGCTATTTGCAACTGTTACATTTAATAATTGAATAATTGTTCACACGCACACGAGCATGTGCATGGGTGCCTGTGCGTGTGTGTGCATGTGTGCCTGTGCGTGTGTGTGCATGTGTGCCTGTGTGTGTGTGTGTGTATGTGTGTGTGTCTGTGCATACTTCTCAAATGCACTTAAACACGAGCCTTGTTTCATGTTGGAGCGTGGTGTTCGGCTTCATGTGAGCGCGCGGCTTCGAGTGTGCGGGATTATTATGGGGATTATCTAGCCGTTGAGTGTATATTAATTGTACACTCGTTTTTTGCGGTGCATTGTGGGATTGAACGAGTGCACTTGAGAACATCCACTATGGTTTCAAACACCACTAAAAATGGCTGTCCCCTCAAATAGTGCACTATTTGAGGGTATAGGGGTGATTTCGAATACATCCCATGTGTATGCAGTCCTGTGCCAGTTCGTCGTCGAATGTTCCTGCCAAGCCTTGCCTGTTTTCCCCTACGGGTTAGTTTTAATTAGTTTATTATCAATAAAACGCCCATTCTCCTGCACAACTGAGTCCTGGCCTCATCCCTTCACCCCAACCCTGACAAACACACTGCTTTAAAACTATAACTGTTCAGAATGTGTAGTTTTAATAACTAGTAAGAATTTAAAACTTAAATTATAATCGCTCAAAACCGTGCACGTTTAATAATTCATTGAATTATTGAACATTTACATTTTGTATTTAATATAGTTATATTTTAATGATATCAGCATTCCATTATTTTACCAACAAATCTAAATGCATATGTAAAATATATTTTAGACCGAGATTCGATGTAGCATCGTAATTACGTAATGACGTCACAACACCGTTAGCAACTTCTCCTGGAAATCATTTGCCGGCACTTTTCAAGATGCACGTGAATATTAATCTGATATTTGACAAAATACAATTAATGCATATATTTTGAGACAACGGTCCTTCTTACGATTTTCAGTTTTAAGATAATTAAAGCAACGGTTTTAAATAACGAAATAATATTGAAAAGTACGGTATTTGGTGTAAAAGCACCCCCGCTGTTGGGGCTAACGGCACAGAGTTATTAACATGATAATTAATAGATTGCAGACTTTTCCATTTGTTAATAGGGTTAGATTCAGATGGTAAATATCATATATTATATTGGGTGTCCATATTAGACATAATAATCGTGTTTAGAATGAAACCATCATATTTAAAAATCATATCATACAATAACATAATTTATTGTTACTACTGTAACAATATAGTCAATTATTATGGATCTCCTTCAAGTTTTTAGAATATTAAAAAAATTGTTTCTGTATTTTAAAATATTTTATTGAACAAAATTATTTTATTTTTCAAAGCAGAAAATAATACAAACTTGCTAAAGTGATTGTTTTGAACAAGTAGTAACTTATGACATATAAAAAAACATTTGCACCAATACCGCGTTTTTTTTAAACAACGACTTGTTTCACTAAATTATGTGCTTCCATAATGTTCAATACAAGCACTATACATATATATTTTGCCATTATGCATTTTAGGTAGGGCTGGGCGATAATTCGATAACGATAATTATCGCGATACAATTTTCCTCTAAAACGATATGAAAAGTTCGAAAAATTTCGATATAGTTTATGCGCCAAAAGCGGAACGAAACCACGTGACTCTTGAATCGCGACACACGGACCGTAATCCGCTCGGATCACAGTTCAAACTGCCGCGCGGCACGAGCTCACTAGAGCAGATGCGTTTACTCGGTCACGTGAAGATTAAGCAGTGCTGTGAGATCCAGTCAGTAGGCGCGTTCAACTTAAAGCGGCGCTGCACAGAATGGTCAGTGTAAGACATCAAAGTACCGCGAGAGCCATTCGAAAGCATAGGTTTCATCTGTTCTCTTTCGCTCTCGCGGTACTTTGATGACCATTCTGTGCAGCGCCGCTTAAAGTCGAACGCGCCCAATGTGAGAACACAAGCCGAAACACTGTCAGAAGGCTTTTCAATCTGCACATCGCCATTATTTACCATGGATTTACTGTAGTAACACTCACTGCATTATGGTATTGTGGCAGAAATGTGGGATATTCACATCAAATTTTATTACAGGAGTAATGGTATATAATTATAGTACGTATGTGTGGTTAAGGCAGCTATAGCATGTGTGCATTTATACTGAATGGTTTTAGACTAATGTTTTTCATACAAATAGACTACTTAAAAACCATTTAGTTATATTTGGACCATGTTATTGAGCTATATGTGTGGTTTTAACTGTTTATCATTATTTAAATGTATGCTACTATAGGGGACCAATTCTTAATAAAAATAAAAACTTGGTCAGAATACATTATACCATATAAAACTGAGATTGCTACAGATGTTACTGATGTACAGATGTTACTGATTTTGATAATGAACAAAAATGTAACTCAGCATCCTAACTAAAGCTACGATCAAATATGTATTTCTAAGAGACAAAAAAGTTATATTATTATCATTAATATTATGAGGCAACCCAATCCGGTTTCTTGATTTTGAAACAATATCACTCATTAGAACATGCAGAAACATAAGAAATACATTTTTCTATTTAGATATTTATTGTGATTAGAAAAATTAATGGTCTGGTTTCTACAGCTTTCACTTGAGCAAAAATCTGATTTTAAACATGAAAGAAATACAGATTTGACATTTATCGTGATAATTATCGATATCGACTGATATGAAAATAATTATCGTGATAATTTTTGGGGCCATATCGCCCAGCCCTAATTTTAGGTGTAGGCAATAGCACATTTATTCTCAAGGTGTGCCGTCAGCTTCGTTGTATCTTACTTGAATTACATTTTTAATCAATAAATTGCAACAAAATCGATGCACTGTCAAAGGTTTCTCTCCATGCCGGATTAAAATGCATGTGTTTAACGTTTTAATAAAGCATGCACAGTTATTAACATCAAGTCCACCTGCTGATTTGGGGTCCTCCATTCTCTGGCGTATCTGCAGCGTCAGGTTCTGGATGAGCGAGTACACCTTATCACACGTCTTCACAGGGTTTTTAATCATCTGCATGGACTTCACCAGAGATGTGCTGGAGGTGGGCGCCAGCTAGTCCAAAAATAAAACCATTACTCACAGGGAGAGAAAAATCGGATTAGACCGGTGAACATTTCTGAGATGACTTTGAGAGGTAAATGCACAGTCATGCTTTTAAAATTATATTTCCCAAATGCAGTGATGAACAATATTGTTCTATAAACAAAACAGCATCTGCCGGCTTTAATCTATTCAGCAATATTAAATATGATTATTCTTCCAGATTGTCCCGGACCTTCTGGTATTCTTCCGGCGTGAAGTCTCTGTCCTTCTGCAGAATCTCATGCAGTCGTGCTTTGACTTTCTGCTGGCAGCTGCTCAAGGAGTCACTGTCACTGTCCAGCAGCCCGTTCATATTGGCACTCTTCACCATCTGCACCAGGATGGGTGTGAGCTCGCCCTCTAACGCCAGCAGACCCCTGAGCAACACCAGACACACTCAGACTCAGCGTCCACATGACAAAGCAGCAGAGGCGAAATACAAAGAGGAGAGCAAGAGAGAAAAAAAGAGAGGAGAGGAAAGAAAGAAACAAAGCAGAGGACAGGAAGGAGGGAAGAGGAAGAAGGAGGAGAGGAAGGAGAGGAAGGAAGGAGGAGGGGAGAGGGAAAGACACAGGAAAGAAGAGGGAAAGGAAGAGAGGGAAGCAGGAGCAGGAGATAAAGAAAACAAAAGAATAATAAAAAGGAATATATGTAATATACATATTATATTGAAATAAATATACAAAAGAATATTTACATGAATGTAATAAAATAATCATATAAATAAATATAAAA
>QVTF01006006.1:0-28068 GCA_003573665.1 Oxygymnocypris stewartii | reverse complement strand
TCTCTCTCTCTCCTCTCTCTCTCACTTCCGGTGTGATTGTTGGTGGTGAGCGTGCGGATTGAGTGGTGCGAGCGCGGGTGGTGAGTGTGAGTGAACCCTGTTTTCTCTCGTTTTTCTCGTTTCTTCTGGTTGCTTGCGTTTGGTACCTTTCTGAATTTCGGGCCGCGTGCTGCTGCTCTCTGTGCGGGCATGACGGCCCCACGGTCACAGGGGTTGAGTAATCTCACGCGGCGCCATGGTGTGAAAGTGGCGTCCGCGGTGAGTGTGGAGGACTGTTGCTTGCTGTAGGTGAAGTTGTGGGGCATGAACATATCATGTCGGCCTCCAGGATGAACAGTGCCACAGTTGTTTTTCTTAGTTCGGTTGAGAAAGCAAACGAGTTAGTTGAGACTGGTATAGTTGTTGATAACCTTTTTACTCCCGTACTCCCGCTTTCTATGCCATCTAAGAAAGTGTTGTTGTCCAATGTCCCGCCTTTCGTAAGTGATGAAACTTTGGTGAGAATTATGTCCCGTTATGGTAAACTCGTGTCACCTATCAAGATGATACCAGTTAGCTGTAAGTCCCCTCTTTTAAAACATGTGGTTTCGTTTAGGCGCTTTTTTTTCATGATCCTTAAGGAAGATGAAGAACTCGACTTGTCACTGCATCTTAAAGTTGATGATTGTGATTATATTATATATGCCACGACGGAAAAAATGAAATGTTTTAATTGCAGGGAGGTGGGTCATTTAATTCGGACATGCCCTAATAAAACAAATGAAAACAGGTCAGTGGCCGATGATAATAGGGGTAGCGTTGGTGAGTCGGCTGAGGCTGGACCATCAAACGCTGCTCCGTCTGGGACAGAGTCAGGTCAAATGAAAGAGGGGGTTGATGTGAGTCCGTCCCGAGTAAGAGTGTGACAGCTCAGGTAGCTGATCCCGAGACCGTGGTGACAAAAAATAGTTCAGCCAGTGCTGATACTTCGATTTCTAAATCCGTTGTACAGACAGACATGCAAAGTGGTGACGGTGCGGTTAATGTTTGCAGTCCGATTCGCGTCGGGATGGCTTTGAAATGGAGGCAGAACAGAGCCAATTTAAAATTCCAACAAAGAGGAAAATATCTGGTGATTTTCAAGCTACTAAAGCAAAGAAAGCAGATGTGGAGGATGTCTATTGTGACGATGGAATGGAAAGTGGTAGTGAGTCCTCAGATTCTAGCGTTAGTTTGTCTCAGAGTGACTTTTCTACCCGCAGTTATGAAGTTGATGACATTAAACTCTTTCTCAGGGCCACTAAAAACAAAAGAGGGGTGCGTGTGACCGAGTATTTTCCCGACGCGAAACAGTTTGTTGACAAAACTAGACATTTCATGTCAGAAAACTTGTTTACAAACAAAGAGATTTATCGATTAAAAAAGATAGTGAGAAAACTCTCGTCTTGTGATACAAATGAAGACAGTGAAAAAGCTTAATACTATGAACATGAAAGGGGGTGTGTGTGCAGTTTTGCTATGTTTGTTTTTTCTTTTATTTTCTTCCAATATGTGTGAGGTGAATATTGCAACAATTAATGTAAATGGTTTAAGGGAAATAAAAAAAAGCTGAAGTGTTTGAAGTGGTTAAACAAAAAAAAGTTGATGTTATCATGTTGCAGGAAACCCACAGTGATTTAAGAAATGCTGCTGATTGGGCAGTGGAGTGGGATGGAGTCTCAGTTTTGAGTCACAACACCTCACTTAGTGGTGGGGTTGCCATTCTTTTCGCCAAAAATTTTAGTCCACACACCTATCAGGTCGATGAAGTTGTTAAAGGCAGACTTTTAAAAGTAAGAGCTACTTTTGAAAAATGTACTTTTGTCTTTATTTGTGTGTATGTCCCTACTTCAGTTGTAGAAAGAATGGTGTTTTTAAATGTACTTTGTTCGGTGATGCAAAAATGTTCTGCGGAAGAATACTTATTTCTGGGAGGTGATTTTAACTGTACAGTGTCAAATTTAGATAGAAATCATGTCGAACCCCATTTGCCCTCTCGTAATCGTTTAACTCAACTTGTTAAGGCACATGAGTTATGTGACGTTTGGAGGAGTTTTAATGGGACACAAAGGCAGTATACCTGGACTCATGTTCGTGACAGTGTTATCTCTCTGGCCAGGTTAGATCGGTTCTATGTATATAAACATCAAGGCAGTATTATTAGAAGTTGTTTAATCACCCCGTTGGGTTTTACTGATCACAGTATGGTACAGTGTTGTGTGTTTTTAAACTCCATTAAACCAAAGAGTGCATTCTGGCAGCTAAATGTAAACTGTTAAGTGATAAGTATTTTGGAGCTATGTTTAAGGTGTTTGGGGTTGAGTTTAAAACCACAAAGGGATCTTTTAATCCCCTACGACAATGGTGGGATTTTGGAAAAATTCAATTAAACAGTTTTGTATACAGTATACTCAAAACGTCACTAAAGAGACTATTTTAGTTATGAACACCTTGGAGGCCGATATTCTAAGACTTCAGGAATTGGCCGAGTCAACTGGTGTCCAAACACTTTGATACTTTTTAAAACACTTTTAAACACTTTGGCCAATAAAAAGACACAGTTGGCTGATTTGCTGGGTTTTAAAAAACACAGGGTGCTCTGGTCAGATCACGGTTCCTGAGTGTGAACACAGATGGATGCTCTTTCCAGGTTCTTTTTTACTTAGAGAAGAAGAATGGCCAGAGTTAGAACCATTCATGCCTTGCGCTCTGAATCTGGTAGATTCTTGACAGACCCTGCAGAAATCCGTAGGAGAGCAGTTATTTTCTATGAAAATTTGCTACAAAAGTGAACTTGGAGCAGGATATGAGGTTGAAGTGACTTTTTCCTCAGGTAATCAGATATCAGGTATCAGATATCAGAGGAGCCAATGCTAAAATCTCAGGTGCTTTGAGTGAGGTGGAGCTGTATAAGGCCCTCCAAGGAATGGAGGTGGGAAAGGCTCCGGGAATTGTGGTCTGCCAATTGATTGGTATACAGTCTTTCTGGGCTGAACTGAAAGAGGATCTGCTGGAGGTATTGAATGAAAGCTTGGCTGAAGGCCGGCTGCCTCTGAGCTGCCGCAGAGCAGTGTTTAACCCTCTTGCCCAAGAAAGGTGACCTTACTGACATCAAGTGGCTGGCGACCCGTATCTCTGCTCTGTAGTGACTACAAACTGCTCTCCAAAAGTGTTGGCAAATCGGTTGACAGGGGTGATGAGTTGTGTCATCCATCCTGACCAGACTTACTGTGTTCCTGGCAGATCGATATTTGATAATGTCTCTTTAGTTCGTGATGTGTTTGAGGTCTCCAAGGTGCTTAATTTGGATTGTGGGTTAATTTCTTTGGATCAGGAGAAAGCTTTTGATCGTGTGGAGCATTGTTACCTTTGGAAAGTTTTAGAAATCTTTTGGTTTTGCCAAAAGTTTATTGATTGTATCAAGCTTCTTTATAGTGGCGTTGAAAGTATTCTTAAAATCAATGGTGGTTTATGTGCTCCTTTTAAAGTCAATAGAGGTATCAGGCAAGGGTGCTCATTATCTGGCATGCTCTATTCTTTAGCGATTGAACCTCTGTTACACCAAATAAGGGCTAAACTACACGGTATATGTTTGCCAAATTGCAAGGATAATCTTCATATTGTCAGCTTATGCTGATGATGTGATAGTTATGATTAGCAGGCAAGGTGACATACGGACCTTGTTAAAGCTACTTTCAGCCTTTAGAGGTTTATCTTCTGCTAGTGTAAACTGGAGGAAAAGTGAAGCATTATTATTGGGTAAATGGATAGAGGGAAAGCCGGAACTGCCAGAGGGCTTAGTTTGGGGAACATCAGGTTTGAAATATTTAGGTGTGTTTCTGGGTGATGATTTAACAGTGCAAAAAAATTGGGAAGGGGTCATTGAGAAATTTAAAGGTCGTCTGTAAAAATGGAAATGTTTATCCCCAAAGATGTCGTACAGAGGCCGCATTTTAATAGTTAATAATTTAGTTGCATCCTCACTATGGCACAAATTTGCATGTGTTGATCCGCCTATTCACCTGGTAGCTAAAATCCAGGCTACTTTAATTGACTTTTTCTGGGATAAACTGCATTGGGTCCCGCAGAGCGTGCTGTTTTGCCTAAGGAGGAGGGTGGGCAAGGCTTAATACATTTGCAAAGCAGAATGGCAACCTTTCGGTTGCAGCGCATTCAAAGATTATTAGTTGGTTCTGTTGATTTTAAATGGTGTGCTGTTGCATATGTGATTTTACACAAGCTCGAGAATCTGGGGCTGGACAAACTCTTTTTCTGTTAGACCCCACGAAACTGAACATTTCTGGTTTGTCAGTGTTTTACAAGAACCTTTTTAAGGTTTGGAGTCTTTTGTTGTTAAACAAACAGAAGACCCACAGTCTCTTTATTGGCTCTTGGAGGAACCTTTAGTTCGTGGAGCACATCTGGACTTATCTGCAAATGGACTTTTTCCAGGACTTAACAAAGCACTCATCGATAACAAAGTCGTCACCTTGGGACAATTACTGGAGACAGCGGGACTAGATTTTAAAAATGATGAAGCTATTGCTCAACGGTTGGGGCTTCAGATCTACTCGTCTGGTTGCACAGTTATTGTTGAAGTGGCGGGCTGCCCTCAAACCAACAGAATGGTCTTTGCTGTCTAGCTTTCGTGATGGCCTCAGTAGACCCAATCCAACGGACTCTTTCCCTCATTTGTTTTTCTCTGTGAATGTGGAAGGTTTTGCTGGAATTTTTTTGGAGACTGTTGAATCTGTGTATGTTGATTTTTTTATCTTGTATCGGGAAAACATTATATAAGTATTGTGTGATCAGCTTTAACAGGAAAATGCTAGATGGGAAGATTGACACCCCATGGCGTGATTTTTTTAAACTGGATGCAGATAGAAGACCTCAATGGAGGGCACTGTATAAACCACCATTGATCAAAAGAGGAGGTGACTTGCAGTGGAGGATCCTTCATGGTGCTATTGCAGTCAACTCTTTCATTTCAGTTATAAACCCAGAAATTGGTGATAAATGCCCTTTTTGCAATGAGAGAGAAACCATTTTTCATGCGTTTGGGAAATGTGCTAGATTGGAACCTTTGTTTTTGTTGCTAGGAAATATTTTTGCAAGTTGTAGCGAAACTTTTTCTTTGGATGTGTTTATTCTTGGTTTTAAATATGTAAGGAAAAGAAGATTTTTTTGTCAATTGTTGAATTTTACAATAGGGCAGGCCAAGTTGGCTGTGTATATGAGCAGGAAGAAGAAAATTGAACACGATTTAGAACAGAATATAATTGCTATATTTTCAAACATGGTCCAAGCAAGAATATTGACTGATTTTAATTATTATAAGCATATGGATGATCTTGACACCTTTGAAAATATTTGGTGCTGTAATGGTGCTTTGTGTTGCTTGTTAGAAGCTGATGTGGTTTTTACTTTCATGTGAATTGCTTTTGCTTTCATATAATGCGAAGTGAAATGTTTGGTTGTATATTGATTTTTTTAATGTATTAAAGTCTTGTTAAAATTCAATTCTCACAGACTATCTCTTGCTCTCTCTCTATCTCTTGCTCTCTCTCTCTTTCTCTCTCACAGACTATCTCTTGCTCTCTCTCTATCTCTTTCTCTCTCACAGACTCTCTCTTGCTCTCTCTCTCTCGCTCTCTATCTCTTTCTCTCTCACAGACTCTCTCTTGCTCTCTCTCTCTCTCGCTCTCTCTCTCTTTCTCTCTCACCGACTCTCTTGCTCTCTCTCTTTCTCTCTCACAGACTCTCGCTCTCTATCTCTTGCTCTCTCTCTCTCTCACAGACTCTCTTGCTCTCTCTCTCTCACAGACTCTCTTGCTCATCTCTCTCTATCTCTCTCTCTCTCTCTCACAGACCTCGCTCTCTATCTCTTGCTCTCTCTCTCTCTCACAGACTCTCTGCTCTCTCTCTCTCTCTCTCTTTCTCTCTCACAGACTCTCTTGCTCTCCTCTCTCTCTCTCTCTCTCTCTCTCTCCTTTCTCTCTCACAGACTCTCTTGCTCTCTCTCTATCTCTCTCTCTCTCTCTCTCTCCCTCTCTCAATCTGTTATTTTTCTATCTGGTTAATGCTTCAAAGTACAAATGACAAGTTGATCGTTTAGTGTTGGTTAAGTTGAGTCGTTTCACTCACACAATGAGAGTATTGTGCACTCTTTAGCCGTATATTTGAAATGCAAGCGCTTCTTTGAGACGCTCAGAGAGCTTCATTATTATTCGGTGTCATTCCAATTTAGATAAGAGAGTAATCTGTCTAATGCCACGATACAGCTCGTCTAAAGGTTCCTATAGCTGTCAGAGAGAGAATGGAGCAGAGGATTATGGGATTGAGGCCATGTCTCTTTCTGAGCTGATGATCTAACAGGTGTTTGAAAATTAACATGTCTTTTAATTGCAGGCCCTCTTACTGTGGTCACGGCTGCTTTCAGGGATTTAGAAACGCATCGGCATCATTACAGAGAGGTCTAGACAGCAGGATTATTACAGGTAACTAAATACATTTAAAATTTAACTGAAATAAATTTAAATATTTTAATGTTTTTTAGAATTTTAGAATGTTTCATTTTGTTGAAGTTTTAGTAAATGTTGTTTTGTTTCAGCTACTTGCCAAGACAACCTTTCTGATGTTCATTTAGTTTTACTTGATAAATGAACTAAAAGTTAAATAATTAATTAAAAAACTACATAGACATGCAGTAGGCCTATGTAAAAAAAAAGAAACACACAAAAATACACAACAAAAGTATTACAATTTTAACTCAAATTAAATAGAAGAATGCAAAAATAAAACATTAATCAAAACTATAATAGTTTCTCATTGATACCAAAATAACACTGCTGCAGTCTGGAAACATTATAATATTAATCACAACAGCACAGTAAATAGAGCTCATTTTGTTTAATGAATTTAAATGATCAGATGAGTGATGTTAGTTAGACATGACTCAGGAAGCGTATGGTTTCACGCGCATACGCGACTGCATTAACAGCCCAGTCATTAGCCGCATGAGAAGAGGAGGAACTCATGCATAATTCATGAGATTCTGATTAAAGCCCTTATCCCACTGAGGCAGCAGAGCTCCGCCCCTCCCTGTCGTCATGGCAGCAGCAGAAGTGCCACAGTCATGCATTATAGATGCAGCAACAGCCACCTGACACGCTCTCACGCTGAGAACGACTTCCTCGCACCGTATGCCGCGCGTCGACACGATCGATGGAAAGACGCAGGCCACAAATCCTGGAGCCCATCTGACACCAGTCACTTAAAAACTAATCACAACCACGGATTTACCTTATGAAGCCGTCAGAGTTTGTAAATTCACTGCACGTCTCTGGAGATCCCATTGCATTATTTCTAGTGTTTGCTACAAATTCAATCTGTGGCTTTTTAATGACTAATTGGCTTGAAAAACATATGCAAATAACACAATGGCGTAATCACTTTTGCATCCAGCAGGTCCCTGAGTGTCACGCTGGTGTAACGAGGAAACACAGCTCATTCCGCTGGCTGCTAAACAGTTTCTCTCTTCATTACAGGTCTGTAATTGTAAACAGCATAATATTGTTTTTATTCCAGAATGGACCGGAGTTTGGGGGTGAAACACACACATGGCACCACGCGAGGACAACATCTGGCCAGACATCTCGCGCGTGTTAATTCCCGCGGCTCTTAATACAGGTACATGAACATGACATGCAGTCTTACAGCAGCGTTCATGACCAACGTTTTGCATTGCAGTATTTTATGATACACTCTCAGAAACAATAAAACAAGGGTGCATTTATTACCTTAAAGATGCATATTTGTGCCTAAAGTCTACATATACCATGTGAAAGGGTCCTGCCCCCGTTTTAGTTTTTTAATTATGTGTATAATTATTTGTTCAGTGCTGCAAACTGAAACAGAAAATAGATGTTATACTAAATAATCATTTGGTAATGGTTATTTTTTAATAATCTACTGAATTAAATACTAATTATTATTGTGGAATATGGAATAAATATTGTTTAATGTTTTTCAAAGTATGTTATGTTCCCCAAAACTGCATTTATTTGATTTAAAAAAACATACAGTAATATATTTGTATTATATTACAGTACATTATGTATTATAGTATATTATACCATTCAAAAGTTAGTAGTAAGATTAAACAAAAGAGTTATTATAGATACTGAAACAAATCCATAAAAATAGATTTAAAATTTAACTGAGTACTTTTATTGTGTTTGTTTTCATTTATATTTTAATCAGTTTTTATAATTTTTTGTTGTTTTAAAATGTCTAAATATTTTCTTTTTTAAATATTCATATTATTTATTAATATAATATATTTATTTATTCATATATTAATTAATTTAGTTTGTGTTTCCAGAGTAAAAACAAACAAACCAGAATATATTTTAAACATTTATTTCCTTCACTTTTGTACACAAACTTAAATGCTGCAGTTTGAAGCGTTTAGTATTGTTTGCTACTGTTTGTTAAATATGATATTGCACAGCAAGCAGAATGCTAATATCACCCAGTATCTTAAACACTGCTTCAGTATTACATGCTTCACGAGGTCTGATTTTCATCTCCATATGTCAGCAGCGAATCGTTTTCCACTGGGATGCTCCTGTAAGGGCTCCTCGCTCATTTCTGGCCATTAAGTTAATCGTGCTAATTGAATAATTTGATATGTAATGACACTATTTAATGGAGGTCAGCGTGTGCCAGAGGAATCACTCGGAAACCCACGCACCTCTCCACGGACATTAGCGCAGGACGGCTGAGTCAGCCGGGGAAAAGGACAGTCAAATTGTGCTGAAAATGACGAATGTGAGAGAAATGAAGCTCTTCTGTGCGGGTTATGTAATCAGATCACCTGCAGAGATAATATTCACTGTTTGGGAGTAACAGCATTAGCAGTAGAGCAGCTTTCCTGTGAAAAATGAGTCACTTGGATTATATGGAAGTGACAGAAAAGTTCAGTCTAATGTGAGAATCAAGCAGGTGAATTGATTTAGTAGCACTGCATATTAATATAAATTAAATTTTTTTTGCTGTGTGCCTGACAGTTTAGATTTAGTAGAAGACATCAAATGAGCTTTCTGTGCTGCTGTATGTTATCCAGTGCATTCATTCTTAAAGTACTGCTAGATTACATTCACATGATTTGAAGTTCCATAAATACATTATTCTCATACTGTACATTATTGCAGCCCCTGTTTTCATCCGTTGAAAATGAGAAACGAGTTGATTTTAGCACTTTCTGTTCCATCGTCCCTCAGTCAATGGGTTTTCATTGGGATTCTGCTTAAATAAGGCCTGTAATGAACACAAAATCAAGATATTTTAATATTTGATTCAAATGCATCAGTCATACCTTCTTGTGATATTTTTGTGATAACCTTCAGTAAAAATGTGTTTAAATAAAGACTGAAGGAGTTTCAAAGCTTAATGGTGGTAACTTTGGCAGTGTAGTTATTATTTCTAGCCTATGTTTCGATATTTACTTCTGCTGATTGTATTTATGATTCAAAACGAGGACTACAGGGAAAGTGTTTTCTTTTGAAGAGATGAAGTCCAGTCAACAGAGACTTTGTGCTTTTTTAAAAAGAAAGACTAAATTAAAAAAGCATAAAGATTGACCAAAAAAAAAAAGACAGGAACGTTTGGAAATGTATGAGGTAATTATCTACCAGTTAAAGGAATAGTTCATCCAAAATTTTACATTTGCTGAAAATGTCCTTATTCATCGGATTTGTGGAAATGTGTCTCTGCATCAGTGTCTCAGCAATGGATGCTCTGCAGTGAATGGGTGCCGTCAGATTTTTGATGTTTCTTTAGAGCTGTTTTGGGCTGTTTTGGCTTGTAAACGATGCTTGATCTGTGCAGATTTCTCTCCTGATTCAGACCAGAACACTTTTTCACGAGAAAAAGCGTTATTATGGATTATGGACTCGATGGATTTGATCAGGAAGTTAAAACGTCTTAATGATGGATTTGTGTCTTCTCCAGATGATAACTGAGTGCTGTGGATTATTGTGATGTTTTTATCAGACTCTCATTCTGACGGCACCCATTCACATCCATTGCTGAGACACTGATGATCAATGCTGGAAGAACTATTCCTTTAACAGCACTGAGGGTGTTTCTCTTCTGGTGTCTTTGTACATTAAGATATTAAGAATAGAAAACTAGCATACTACATGCTATGTGGTACACATGCAATACTGATGACTTTTTAATAGTAGGTAAAAGAACAGCATGCTACATTGTTGTCACATGACTAGCTTTGTCAGTAGCAAAACCAGCCTGGATCAGCATGTTAATTCAGCGCTCAGACATGGCTGATTTCCGGCTGATTTCCCAGCATGCTCCTGAGAAAGAGTGATTTGCATCAGCGCTGATGGACATGAGATCACTTCCTTCCTCCTGTAAGAACAGAGAAGATCATAATCGCAGTCCATTTCCTCCTGGTACGAGCGCATTAGGTATTCACACGTCTGACTGTTTGCTGCCATATCCAATAAAAACATTTCGCTGGCTTCTCTAAGCGTTTGCGACTACGCCGTATGAGAGGGGAAAAAGCAATTTACTCTCGGCAGATGGAGGCGAGGAACTTTAGGAATACAGAAGCGGCTCTCGTAGACGGACGTCAGTCTGGATTCGGATGCTTTGTGGATTCTGTGAAGCAAAGATCAAGACTAGTTCAGATACACTTCCTTAAATTGTGCTTGAATGATTCATTAGTCGATAAAGGTCAAAACAAACGAACAAACTTGCGCGTTTATCCACAGTTGATGACTTCGGTTGTCAGATTTAGTGTTAGATGTATTGTGAAACACAATTTGTAGAGGCTAAAAGATAAAAAGAAACACGCAAACCTTTAGATTCTGGCTGTGTTAAAGGGATAGTCACCCAAAAATTGCATTTAATTGACTCCAGCCAAGATATATACGACTCTTTTTGCTTCAGTAGAACAATAAATACGTTTTTTTAGATGAAACCGTGCTCGTTTATGGAATTATATTTGTGTCAATAAAAATGAACGTCACTTTATAAAAATGAACGTCACTTTATAAAAATGAACGTAACTTTATACAAACGAACGTAACTTTTCCAGAAACGATCAAAAATATGCCATTACAAAAGAAGAAAAACACAATGAAAACAAAAAAAAATTACTCAGTCGCACAAATTTAACATGCTCTTCAAATAGGCTTCATTCTTTGTTAATGATTTTCATAGATTCGTTTTCGCAAATCGTGGATTCTGAATGCGTTGCCACAGATTTCGCTTACGCTTCGCAAATTTTCGTTTGCTGTTTTGGCACAAACCTCTCGTGGGGGCGGGCTTAACAGCGATCCACTCTGATTGGCTAGTGAGCTTTTGATAGACAGCTGCTCTCTGGAAGTACAGACGTCAGTGGCGCCCATATTGGAAAGCTGTCGCGGTGATTTGTGTGCAATACGTCGTGCTTGGTTTGTATTATATTAAGTATGTAAATAATATTTGACCTCCAGATGCTGATAATCCGCAACGAACTGTTGCACACTGTACATGAATAAAACTTTTATCGATGTTATTGATTAACGTTACTTTAGTAACACGAATTTACTTCAAGCTGCCTTGAGGGACAAGCTGAGGAGGACGATGATGCCGCTCTGTGTCTCTCCTGAGAGCTCATCTTTACAGACTGAGACGACCGAAGGTCAAATATTATTTACATACTTAATATAATACAAACCAAGCACGACGTATTGCACACAAATCACCGTGACAGCTTTCCAATATGGGCGCCACTGACGTCTGTAATTCCAGAGAGCAGCTGTCTATCAAAAGCTCACTAGCCAATCAGAGTGGATCGCTGTTAAGCCCGCCCCCACGAGAGGTTTGTGCCAAAACAGCAAACGAAAATTTGCGAAGCGTAAGCGAAATCTGTGGCAACGCATTCAGAATCCACGATTTGCGAAAACGAATCTATGAAAATCATTAACAAAGAATGAAGCCTATTTGAAGAGCATGTTAAATTTGTGCGACTGAGTAATTTTTTTTTGTTTTCATTGTGTTTTTCTTCTTTTGTAATGGCATATTTTTGATCGTTTCTGGAAAAGTTACGTTCGTTTGTATAAAGTTACGTTCATTTTTATAAAGTGACGTTCATTTTTATTGACACAAATATAATTCCATACTCGTTGGTGATTCATAAAATGCAAGTCAATGGCTACCAGCACTTTGAGAGTCAAAAAAACATATACAAGCAAAACAAAATGAATCCCTGTGACTCCTGACGATATAGTGAGGTCTTATGAAGCGATCAGTATGTGCAAGAAACTCAACATTATTTACAACATTGTTACATGTAATAAAGAGCCTCATGCGACACGGAAATATGATTATTTTTCACAAACTGATTCAATGAATGATTCAACTCACTAGTTAATTTACATACACAATGGCATCACATATATGCAGTTATATCACTAAAGCACATAATAATGATGTGAAACGTTGTTGATTTGCATGTCCACGTCCACATGGCAAGCTAATAACACGGTTGTCAGCATTATAACAGCTGCTTTTTGCGATGCAAATTTAGTTTACGATGAAAATAACTACGTTTTCGTCAGTTATTTTACCTACAGATCAATGCGTTTCTTATTCTCGTTCGAAATCGGACACAGATGAAGTAGCACTGTAAGATTACATTAGTTTATATGCATTATTGAAAGTGCCTGTGTGTGATTTAGTACTTGTTTAAATCATACTTTCAGCTGAATATATTCAGTATCTAGACTAGAAGCAACGAACAAACTCTGTGAGAACTATAACTTCCCGCTCATGTCCATTGCCGTCATCATATAGCCTTCATAATCTTTCTGATTTGAGTGATCCTTCTCTATCAAGCTAGCTTAACATGTGAATTCTTGCTACATATGCAGTTATATTACGGGTCGTTGGCATGAATTGTACTTGTGATGGTGGTGGAGCGCTCTTTAAACTATCCGCTCCTCGCTCCATTCATAATCACTCCGCTCACAACAATGAGAAACCATAAACAGCTTAATTTCACCCCATGATTGAAGTGTTCGGTTCACACATGCTCATATTAGCGGCCCATCGAGTTGAACTGTTTCCTTCGTTCAGTGACGGTTGGAGTAACTGAATCGCTGAATCACTTCATTCATCATAGGATCAGATACACTGGTGTTTTGGAGTAAATGTCAGGCATCTGAAAGTGAATTTTGACTTGTACTTGAGCGTGTAGATCTGTGCTGCTCGAGCCACAATCTGTTTCAGATGCTTCAGTCTGAACTAGTTCATTCAAAAGAACCGGTTCGAAAGAATGATTCATTCATGAGTCAGATGTCACTCCAGTTAAATTGCCTGAGGCTCTGCATTGCAGGTAAACCTGTTGTAAACAATGTTTAGTTTATTGCACAGACCTCTATATTTAATCAGGAGACACTGAGATGAATTTTGCGTTGCCTATATTTGCTTTTTCGACTCTCAAAGTGTCGGTAGCCATTGACTTGCATTGTATGAATCAGCAATGAACACAGTGTCAGCTAAACATATTTTTTATTGTTCTACTGAAGAAAAAGACCTACATCTTGGATGGCATGAGGGTGAGTCAATTAACAGTGAATTTTCATTTTTGGATGAACTGTCCCTTTAAATTCTGTCTCCAGTAATAGAAGGTTGGTTTGCACATTTGCATAAATCTTGTTCAGCTTCTAATTACTGAAGGATAATTTGCCTCCTGAAACGACTGAAGAAATTGGACCATGTGACTGATAGAAACCGTACAAGAGTTGAAAACTAGAATCATATTTTCATTTCGCATTAGCTGTCTTTGGTCACGGTTTAATGAAGTCAAACTTAACCCGCGGCTGTTCAGATAAATCCTGCAAACCACATTCAAGGGCCAGTGTAAGAGTGTGTGATTATATTTGGTAGTTATATTAATTAGCTGAGGTTGTGGTCTTGCAGGTAGGGCTTGTGCTAATCATTTAATTGTTGACTGAATGAAATTGAAATTCAGTCCAGCCCTGTTACTGATAGAAAGAGTATGAGCTTTGAGGCGTCTAGCTAACTCCAGAGACATGTGTACTTCTTGTTTTCGTTCTGTTTAATTGTGTTTGCTATCTCAGATTGGTGCTGTGTCTTTGTTTGGTGCTCATGTGGGAAATGCAAATGTGTAGAGTTCAAATTCAGTTTGTGATGCTTTCCAGATCCCGTTTTCTCCTGTTAGCTCCGTCTGTCTGTTCAGAATAATTTGTCTGTTTAAACCACTCTCAAAATATTGCATTCAATTTAATATGATAATTAGTCTTTCTGATATGGTACTGTATCTCTTGGAGAATCATGTAAATACTGTGCTGTATATATCAAACAACTACAGTATATGTGTATTTGTTTGTAGATTTGATTTCATAATTTTTATTTAAATAAATCAATTGTTTCATTTTATTTATTTATTGTAAGAAGTATTTCCACTGTATTTAACCAGAGAATATATTTAGTTCAAAAATATATATTATATTTTATGTAAAAAAAAATATATATTTTTTATTGTTTTGTATATTGAAATGGATATTTTCACTGTAATTTTTATTTATTAAAAATAATAATTTATTTAAATAATTATATGTAAATACTTTTGTTTTATTTAAATAATTGTATTTTAATAATTATATTCATTTAATTGTTTTGTTTAAATAACTTTATTTATTTATCATAAGTGGTATTCTCAATGTATTTTTATTCATTTCAAGAAAATATATCTATTTGTTTTTATTTAAATTATTTTATGTCAATAATTGTAATTGTTTGTTTTTATTTAAATTATTTAATTTATGTATTGTTTTTAGTTATGATATTTTATTCATTCATTCTGTCAAATAATTTTATTTAACTGTATTATTTTAGGTAAATAATTTGTATTTATTTTTAGATTTTATTTATTTCTTATTAAAATAATTATAGACATATGTAAATATTTTTTTATTTATTAAATTATTCACATTTAAATACTTGAATTTTTTAATAATTTCACAGTTTTTTTACATAATTTATTTAGTTCAAAAATGTTATGAAAAATATGTATTTATTTTAATACCTTTATGTAAATGTTATTTTTTTATTTTATTTTTTTGTATTTTAATTATTACATTTAATTACTGTATGGTTTTAGTTATTTTGTTTTTTCAAGTCAAGTTTTTTTAATTGTTTACTTTTCTCTAAATAATTTGTATTCATTTTTATATTATGAATGAAGTAATGATTTTTTTCTTCAATTATTTAAATAATTGTGTAATTTATTTACTTATTCATATTTAAGTAGTTTGATTTATTTATTGTAAGAGGCATTTCCACAGTAAATATGTATTTATTTATGTGTAGTTTGATTTATTTATTGTAAGAGGCATTTCCACAGTAAATATGTATTTATTTATGTGTAGTTTTATTTATTTATTGTAAGAGGCATTTCCACAGTAAATATGTATTTGTAGTTTTGTAAGGGTCTTTCCACTGTAGTTTGTTGATTAATTCGTTAGTTTTTAAAACAAGCAAACGTTGCTGTGTCAGTGGTGTGTTTGGAAGATGCTGCTAAAAGACGTTCATTTCTTCTTTGCATTCAGTCTTTTATGTGACGTGGTGATGTTTTGCTGCACTCTTTAAAGTAGGAAGCTGGTCTTGACTGAAGCATTAGTATGAACGCTGTCACTCACACTAACGAGTTTCCCAGCATCATTGTCGTCCCGTGAGCTTTCTCTCAGATTGCTATTGACCGCCGGAGAATTTAGCATTTAACCTGCGGCGAAACTCTACCTCTCCATCGCTCTCTCGCTCACCTTCCACGCTTGTCACGCCGTCCCTGTCCTCTCAATTACCCTTGATTAGGATAACTCGCACGGCCTGATTAGTTGGCTCATTTGATGCATAATAAACAGGTATAATGAATAATTCATCAGCGGCACAGGGGCTATTAATGACGGCGGGGTGGCAGGAGGGCAGATTGCAGAGTTTCTCAATCGGACAGATCAGAGATCAGAAATGCCTTCGGATGAGTTTTGACCTGAGTCAGGGAAGACGCGTGTTTAATGCGATGCTGTGAGGGATAGACATGTACTGTTGTTGTGTGCATCGGCATCGAACGCTCACATCTCAACCAAAACCCTCTGGTTTGAGAAACTCGATTTGTGAAAATTAGACGTGACCTTAAGAATCGAAATATTGAATGTCTCTCCGCTGCATTCTTATTGTCTTTGACTTGTAAGTCCTGGGGATACATTTTGTGTCACGATCTCAGTGTGGGCTGTCTTGCTTTTGTTGTTCTGGAGCACATGGCCTTTTGTTTTGACAGCTCATCACGGTCTTGCTCCGCCCACCTTGTTATTCTATTTGCTAATTCTCTCTTCCCACCTGCACTCTATTCTATCCTCATTATCTCCCCTTTATCATGCCCTCGTGTCTGCTGTTTTTTGTCAGTCCGTAAGCATTTGTTCTGTAGCTCTGAGTATCTTTCTGCTGTTGTGTTAGCTGACTTTTGACGTTTTGCTTTATTTTTCTAGTCCTGTCGGTCTGGCGCTACTATTTTTGCATCCTTTCTTTTATACACTCACCTGCCTCTATAGGACTCTGGTCGGCTCTCTGCCCTGGTTTTTCGCTGTTCGTGTGCTCGTCTCTTCACGGCATCCCTCCCGCTCATCTCGGTTCGCATCCAGCGCTTCTCCTGGATCTCAGCGGCGGCTGTTTATTGCCTTCTCGCCGCCTCTCTGCCCCGCCGGCTCGGCTGAAGCCGATCTCTGTTCGGCACGCCGTGGAAGTGAACTTCTCGCCATTGTGAATGCCAGCTGGTTGATTTTTGGGACTGAGTTTTTGATTTTCGTTGTATTAATAAATTTTTATTTTTCACCTGCTGTTGGATTCCGGTCTCGTTCCTGACATTTTGTCTTTAAAGGGGACCTATTATGCCCCTTTTTACAATAATTATCAGTCGTCCCCGTAATACCTGTGAAGTTTCAGCTCAAAATAACCCATAGATTATTTCATATGTAATTTTGAAACTGCTTATTTTGAGTTATTGTGTGCTTGTATCTTTAAATGCAAATGAGCTGTTGTTCCCACCCCCTTTTCCAGAATAGGGCTGTGCCTTTATAGCTCCTCCCTCAGATACTCTGTTTGGTTTTGATCATGTCTATCCGCTGAAATCATGTGTTTTGAAAGCCATGTGAGTTTAAACTTCTGATATAGCGGCTGTGAGTACTAAACTATGTTCTTAGTTTCCTGTGTGGCTCAGTGGTAGAGCATTGCGTCAGCAGCGCAAAAGGTTGTGGGTTCGATTCCCAGGGAACACACATACTGATAAAAACATGTATAGTCTGAATGCACTGTAAGTCGCTTTGGATAAAAGCGTCTGCTAAATGCATAAATGTAAATGTAAGTTCTCTTTCATGTTGCACTTAAACTGTCAAATACACACACGGTTATGTTAATAACACGCATGAATTACAAAAACCCAGTCAGTAATGTCTGTGAAGGGGAAGAAACGGCATGTTTATATTAGATCTGTGTGGCAGCAGGGTAATACACAGTAAATAAATCAATAAATCCACTGCTCTCATGTTGTTCTGTGCTCATCTGTGCAGCCGAAGTCAGGACAGTTAGCATGCTTTGCTTGAACCTTTGCGCTGGTGGTAGAACTGGTAAGTGTTGTCGCTTGGAATAAATAAATGGCGGCTCTGTCGGTGGAAACTTACAGATTAAAGGGCTGTAATATTATAATAAGATCCTCTTTCTATGACACGGGGGAGCGGATCCCCCCCCACACACACCATTTTACCTCTATTCTCTTTTTTTTCTAAGGAGTCATTGAAGAGCTTTAGAGGAAAGTGAGACGTGATGTGTGAAGAAAACTAAAAGTCACTTAGCACAGTTTATTTAGCTGTTTTAGCCCTTGTGCATCAATAAACAAAGTTACACTTATGTCCATAGTGGACAAAAATGACCATAATACGGTAAAAATTGGTCTTAAGTTTGGTCTTATTTTAAAGAAGACCCATGGCAGATTATTGTTGAAGTAAACCAAAAAAGTTATACAGGTTTAAGTTTATTAAAATGATTTATGAACAATATATATATATATATTGTATGTTACATGTTGAACTCTAAACCTGCTAGAAAATCAAAGGTATGAATCTAAACAAGTTGTGTTCCAAATTTAAGATTAATTGATATCTCAAAAAATGAGCTTTCAGTAAGATTTGGTTTGGGCGCAGTACCAGGTTTTCCAGATTAGATGCCAGCAAAACTCTGCCGGTGCCCACGGTGCTTGGATTTATGATTTACTGTAGAGTTTGTCTTTCTCAAATATTACAAGCACACACAGACAATAGTTTTTATGACACACATGCAAACCACACTCTGACATCTATACCAACACAACCACACAACTATAGCTGCATTATTTATCCAATTGGCTGTATAATATGCAGAAGCAGAAAACAGCAAGTATTTGCTTTACAGACCCTTTATAGACCAAACCTGGAAAAATGGCACCATATGGTAATTTTTATTTTCAAGTTTTGCCAACAGAATGAAAGCCTTTTAACAAAAACTGCATAATGTTACAGTTGAATGGCACTGTGATTAAAAATAGCAGTTTTAATGGGTTTCAATGGGGACATTTTTTGTGCTGAGTGGTTCACTTTGTTTGTACCTGGTGTGTAAAATAGATGAATTAAAGGAAATGAGGGTGGAATATTAAAATACACATCTGAGCAAAAATGTATGCAGCTAGCATTAACACAGGCAAAATGATCAACAACAAAAAAACAAAACTAAAATAGACAAAACTTTCATAAGGGTGCACAAGGGTTAAGTGTAATTGTCTTGTCAAGTTATCAAAGTGTGTAAACATTTAAGACAAAAGAGAAATATTTATTTTTTCGTTTGTTTGTTCATTTAAATTTAAAAAAAAAATTAAAAAAATATTTATATTGAACTTTTTTAATATTTAAAATATTTAATTGTATTTATTTATGTTTTACGACGGCGTTTTAGTGCCACATAAAAAATAAAAAAATCTAAGATTACGAGATTAATTTTGAACATTTCGACTTTATTCTCTAAACATTTAGACTTTATTCTCTAAACATTTAGACTTTATTCTCTAAACATTTAGACTTTATTCTCTAAACGTTTCGACTTTATTCTCTAAATGTTTCGACTTTATTCTCTAAACATTTAGACTTTATTCTCTAAACATTTAGACTTTATTCTCTAAACATTTCGACTTTATTCTCTAAACATTTAGACTTTATTCTCGTGGTGTTTCGACTTTATTCTATAAACATTTCGACTTTATTCTCTAAACGTTTCGACTTTATTCTCTAAACATTTAGACTTTATTCTCTAAACATTTAGACTTTATTCTCGTAACGTTTCGACTTTATTCTATAAACATTTCGACTTTATTCTCGTAACGTTTCGACTTTATTCTATAAACATTTCGACTTTATTCTCGTGGTGTTTCGACTTTATTCTCGTAACGTTTCGACTTTATTCTCTAAACATTTCGACTTTATTCTCGTGGTGTTTCGACTTTATTCTCGTAACGTTTCGACATTATTCTCGAAATATTACGACTTTAATCTCGTAATCTTAGAATTGTTTTTTTATTATTATGTGGCACTAAAACGCCGTCGTAATGTTTCCAAATGTATAAAACTAAATGTATAATAATTTGAGATGTGGTGGAAATGTTGAATATTATTAGTAATTAAATGAGAATGTGAAAAGTCTGTTTAAAGGGAGTTTCCACAGGATCCATAATTGAAGAAACACCTTTTTCATTTGTCAGATTAAATAAGACGTCTTCTCTGATTCTGGATCCGTTGAGCATTAAAAGCTTTCCCAGACAACCTTAAAAATGAAATCAAGTTTCCTTCAGGCTCTGTTGTTGGCTCATTGTTTTAGTTTGCGTAAAGCAATTATCCCATTATAATGAGTACTGGCTGTAGATTAGAGTCCTGTGCTGAACTGGCTCGGGTTTATCCTTCAGGACGGATTCAGACACACCAAGGGCCCGAACACAATCCCTGCGGTCCTGGAGAAGAATCAACGACAGACGAGAAGCCGAGAGACAGTCCACATGAAGCGAGGTAAGAAACCCATTTTACTGCCATAATCTATTTCTGAGGGAAAGCAGATATTCAGAGAGAAAGAGAAGAGGATGGGATTTTGGTTTTATTCACGGGGATCGTGAACACTGGGCATTTCATACCACAATGCTTTCTGAATGCACAGTTATGTATAATGTATTTTAGTGCTGTCAAACGATTAATCGCATAAAGTGTTTGTTTGCATAATATATGTGAGTGTTCTGTGTATATGTATTAAGTGTATATATACACAAACATACAGTATATATTCTGAAAATATTTACATAAAGCAATTACCCCATTAATGCATAATGGATTTATATATACCCTGTATATATATTATTATTATATTTTTTATTCCTTATTTTTATTATTATTTTTAATTTGTTTATTTCTCTTCCTTTTATGTAAATCACTTTGCTTTACCACTGTGTATGAAATGTGCTGTATAAATAAACTTGCCTTGCCTTACATGTCTATATTTATATTATAAATAAATATATTAAATATATATAAACATATCATATTTTTCTGAAATGTATGCATGCATGTGTGTGTGTATTTATATATGCATAATAAATATACACAGCACACATACATACTATGAAAACACATTTTGGATGCGATTAATCGCAATTAATCGTTTGACAGCACTAAAATACATACGAATGGTATGAGATTATTGATTTCGTTTGACAGCACTAATGTATTTATTTATTTGAATAACATGCACTGGATGTAAATATAGATGTTATTTATTTATGTATTAGGAATAACATGCACTGATAAACCATTCACAATAAGAATAAAAACGTTTTTATTTAATCAATGGACATCATGAATAATGGGTGTTTTATATAAGAACTCTTTTATTATTATTATTATTATTATTAATTTATGTATTTATTTAGAATAACATTCGCTGGATCTAAGTATAGATATTTGTGTTTATTTATCTTTATATTTTTATAATAAAATAAACAGGAGGTAGTTTTTGTTTGTTTATTTGAAAACCATTGAATATATTATCATAGGATTCATGAAACGTGAGCATTTAACACCAGAATGTTTTGTTTATTTGGGAACTATAATCACTGAATAAAAGCTTTATATTTATTATATTTATTATATTTATTTAATGTTAAAAACAAATTGGGTGGTGGTGGTGGTGGTGGGGGGGGGGGGTATGGAGCTTATAATATGACAGAAACTATTTGAATTTGAATATTTTAAATCTGAATTATTGACAAGTGTCAAGTAACAAATCTGAATATTATGAGTCATTTCACATAGTTTTGATTTCACACACTGTATTCCAATCCCATAATCCCCTGCGGACAGCGAGTCCATACGGACACACAGTCGGACCTCTGCTGATTGAATTCAGCACTAATTAAGATGATAATGAGATGCGCTGATGCTAACGATCCGACCCCTGCGGCTGCAGTTCTGTGTGGTCAGCAGATGTTTTTCAGATGATTGTGTTTGCATGAGTCTGATAGAAACATCTCCGTGACAGAGACCTCAGTGAGACCAGTTCACATTCAAACACACACAATAACCAAAGGCAATATCTAGGAAATCTAATTTCACATATATTGCAGCCTTTAGACGGAGAATAATAAGCAAACATCTAAAGGGAAATTACGATGCGAGGAGAAATGAGGCGATTAATGCCAACAACCTCCTAGAAAGGCAATTGTTTGTGTTTTTGATGCGGTGATATTTCTCCATCTGGTTTGATTTGGTTTATCGTTCATGAGTTTTCTATTAAAATACTACTTGTAAAGCCTGGCAAGCACACACAACACAGTTTTATAAATGCATTCAGAATGAAAAACATGCACACACGCATTCACAGATAAACTAAAGCCAGACAAACAAATTCATGATTGAAGTTCCTGCAGTAAATCTCATATTGCAAACTTCTGCTTCGTTCCGCTGCATTTCCATCCTCTCATGCATGTCTCATCCAGGCAGGTGTGATAATTAAAGCCGTGTTTATTTTAATTGCTTTTGACCAGCGGAGCAGAGCGTGATCATGCCGCGTAAAACACTTGATGCAGAAATCATGCAAACACCAAAATGCTGTTTTGTTTACCTGAAATATTATGCTTGAATATGCACAATTAAATACATAATATTCCAGAAAATAGTTTGACTTCAATGACATATTATATTTAATGGATTTGAACTGCTAGGTTTGGTGAATGTAAGAAGTGAAGAAACAAACTCGTTTGGAGAAAATGACCTTTAAAATGATTGTAATTGAATCTATAGACATGAACAGATGAAGGGCAAAAATAAACCATGTGAAGATAAAACGAACAAACCCTTCTATTAAAAACGTTCAGAATATAGATTGCAATAAACTAATTAAGTCTAGAGTATGTAAGTGCTGCTGAACGAACTGATATTGATTAAAACGGCTGTAGAGATATGTACTGTAACTGAAATCTACAGTTGTAAATATGTAAAGTGCAATAATAAACCAGGAGAATAATGCATAAACAAAACCCTCGATAAGAACCTAACAACTAAGTCTCGTGCTGCTGAAGAGGAGAAACAACCTCATTTTGACAAAAGGGCCTTTAAAAAGATGCAAATAGATAAAGTGCAATGAAACAAACCCTTAAACGTGTCTAAAAAACGAGGATGCTTCTCCTGAGGATCTCATTTGAGCTCATGTTTCTTGTATTGATCAGTAAGAAGCGTTAGCTGAGCTATTACAGAGCGCTCAGTGAGATTTCTCCAGTTGTTGGATGATAACGATGGAGTCGTTAGTAAACGCATAATGACATTACAGTTTCCAGCTTAAACAAATGCATCTGACATTAATCACGAGGACCAGAGCTGTGCCGTAATATTCCATCATATCCGCAGATTAATCACGTTCAGTGTAAAGAATGACACTGGATCCAGCCAATGGTGTGCTGGCAGACAAAAAATGACACGCCATTAATTACCATGACTAATTACAAAGCCCCCCCCGTCACCATGACGACTACATTCGACTTCATTCATTACCGCATGTGACCTCAGGATTCTGGACGGGGAATCAGAACGAAGAAACATCTGCTTCACAAAGATCACCTGTCATAATACCGTACTACAGTTCATTATGTGATCCGCAGAAGCTGTGCGCTGGATATTACTTCGTTTACTCTCAATCAGACTCATTAATGGCTCAGAGGAGTCGAATTTCACATTTGGATGGCATTGAGTGGTTGCCAGGGTGTTGCTAGGTGCTTCCAGCCAGGGTTGTTAGTTAATTAAAACGTAAACCATAAAAAAAAACTAAATACAAATTTTATCTATTTAATTTTTATTCAATCTCATATTTTTATTTCCACTGGTTGCCAACTAACATTTCTCATTTTAATTTAGTTTAACTTGATGTACTAAAATAACTAAAACTGAAATAAACATTTATAAGTACATATTTAAAATACAAAAGTGACAAAAAAAACTTTTACTTAAAATGAAAACAGGAAATAAAAACTAATTCAAAATATTAATAAAAACTATAATAGTATCTCCATCATACTAGAACAGAGGTGCTCAACACTGCTCCCGGAGAGAGATCGACTGTCCAGTAAAGTCAGCTTCAACTCTAATCACACACACCTGAAACTAATTAAGGTCTTCAGGATCGCTTGACAATTAGAGACGGGTGTGTTTGATTAGAGTGTTTGATCTCTCTCTGGGAGCAGTGTTGAGCACCTCTGTTCTACACTAACTCTGTTACACGCAGTCTTATTGGAGTATTTGTATACTATGTTGTGTTGTAGTATTATATACTGTTATCGTTTTTATTCATATTTTGAATTAGCTTTTATTTTTTATTTGATTTTCATTTTCAGTTTTTAAATTTAGTTTAATTTTAAGTAACTGACATAAGTCATTTTTTACATAAATGTTAGTTTTTTTATATATATTTATGTATTTAGTTATTTAGGTTTAATTTAATTTGTTTTATCTTAGTTTATTTTCACTTAATAATTTCAATAGTAATTACACACTAATAAATCCAGTTAATCCAGTAATAAATCCAGTTAATCCGGTAATAAATCCAGTTAATCCGGTAATAAATCCAGTTAATCGGTAATAAACCCAGTTAATCCGGTAATAAATCCAGTTAATACGGTAATAAATCCAGTTAATACGGTAATTAATCCAGTAATAAATCCAGTTAATCCAGTAATAAATCCAGTTAATCCGGTAATAAATCCAGGTAATCCAGTAATAAATCCAGTTAATCCGGTAATAAATCCAGTTAATCCGGTAATAAATCCAGTTAATACGGTAATAAATCCAGGTAATCCAGTAATAAATCCAGTTAATCCGGTAATAAATCCAGTTAATCCGGTAATAAATCCAGTTAATACGGTAATAAATCCAGTTAATACGGTAATTAATCCAGTAATAAATCCAGTTAATCCAGTAATAAATCCAGTTAATCCGGTAATAAATCCAGTTAATACGGTAATAAATCCAGTTAATCCGGTAATAAATCCAGTTAATCCGGTAATAAATCCAGTTAATCCAGTAATAAATCCAGTTAATCCTGTAATAAATCCAGTTAATCCGGTAATAAATCCAGTTAATCCAGTAATAAATCCAGTTAATCCAGTAATTAATCCAGTAATAAATCCAGTTAATCCGGTAATAAATCCAGTTAATCCGGTAATAATCCAGTTAATCCGGTAATAAATCCAGTTAATACGGTAATAAATCCAGTTAATCCGGTAATAAATCCAGTTAATCCGGTAATAAATCCAGTTAATCCAGTAATAAATCCAGTTAATCCTGTAATAAATCCAGTTAATCCGGTAATAAATCCAGTTAATCCAGTAAGAAATCCAGTTAATCCAGTAATTAATCAGTAATAAATCCAGTTAATCCGGTAATAAATCCAGTTAATCCGGTAATAAATCCAGTTAATCCGGTAATAAATCCAGTTAATCCGGTAATAAACCCAGTTAATCCAGTAATAAATCCAGTTAATCCAGTAATAAATCCAGTTAATCCGGTAATAAATCCAGTTAATCCGGTAATAAACCCAGTTAATCCAGTAATAAATCCAGTTAATCCAGTAATAAATCCAGTTAATCCGGTAATAAATCCAGTTAATCCGGTAATAAACCCAGTTAATCCAGTAATAAATCCAGTTAATCCAGTAATAAATCCAGTTAATCCGGTAAATAAATCCAGGTAATCCGGTAATAAATCCAGTTAATCCGGTAATAAATCAGTTAATCCGGTAATAAATCCAGTTAATCCGGTAATAAATCCAGTTACTCCAGTAATAAATCCAGTTAATCCAGTAATAATCCAGTAATAAATCCAATAAATCCAGGTAATCCGGTAATAAATCCAGTTACTCCAGTAATAATCCAGTTAATCCGGTAATAAATCCAGTTAATCCAGTAATAAATCCAGTTACTCCAGTAATAAATCCAGTTAATCCGGTAATAAATCCAGTTACTCCAGTAATAAATCCAGTTACTCCAGTAATAAATCCAGTTACTCCAGTAATAAATCCAGTTAATCCAGTAATAAATCCAGTTAATCCGGTAATAAATCCAGTTAATCCGGTAATAAATCCAGTTAATCCGGTAATAAATCCAGTTAATCCGGTAATAAATCCGGTAATAAATCCGGTTAATCCGGTAATAAATCCGGTTAATCCGGTAATAAATCCAGTTAATCCAGTAATAAATCCAGTTAATCCGGTAATAAATCCAGTTAATCCGGTAATAAATCCAGTTAATCCGGTAATAAATCCAGTTAATCCGGTAATAAATCCGGTTAATCCGGTAATAAATCCGGTTAATCCGGTAATAAATCCAGTTAATCCGGTAATAAATCCAGTTAATCCGGTAATAAATCCAGTTAATCCGGTAATAAATCCAGTTACTCCAGTAATAAATCCAGTTAATCCAGTAATAAATCCAGTTAATCCGGTAATAAATCCAGTTAATCCGGTAATAAATCCAGTTAATCCGGTAATAAATCCGGTTAATCCGGTAATAAATCCAGTTAATCCGGTAATAAATCCAGTTAATCCGGTAATAAATCCAGTTAATCCGGTAATAAATCCAGTTAATCCGGTAATAAATCCAGTTACTCCTACTACGGTAATAAATCCAGTTACTCCGGTAATAAATACAGTTAATCCGGTAATAAATCCAGTTAATCCGGTAATAAATCCAGTTAATCCGGTAATAAATCCAGTTAATCCGGTAATAAATACAGTTAATCCGGTAATAAATCCAGTTAATCCGGTAATAAATCCAGTTAATCCGGTAATAAATCCAGTTAATCCGGTAATAAATCCAGTTGCCAAAGCAACATTTTGTAAACTTTTATTTATAAACTAAAGTTTATAAACTTAAAAAAAAAAATTATTAACAAAAATATTTTTAATATTTTAGTTAACTATAATGACCCTGGTCCAATTCCTGGACTGTTTATGCTCTATCTTATGCTGTCTTGATAAATTAGGTAAACGATTAAATATTAATATTATTGTAAATCTTTCTACAACAACAATTTGTCTACGTACAATGAAAAAAAAATTATACCACATTTTTTTAAGGTAACAAAAAATATTTTAGCTTCATTTAAATAAAAAAATAATGTTGAAAGTTAGTACTAAAACAATGTAGTAGATTAAATGAATGTTTTTTCAGTGATACTCAAAGGTTGGCTGCAGAAAATCAGCATAAAAGCTGCTTTCAAATCTGCTGCGATGCGACTCGTTTCATGCGACGTGCTTCGGGTTTTTCTGCTGTTCTTGGCAAGCCGCTTCATCTTTGTATTGATTGTTCACGAATGAAAGAATAACACAAAGCTTTTCCTGAGCTGATTAGAAATACTGCTTTATCTAACGCATTCCTCGGCTTCAAGAGAAGCATTTCATACGAGAGCATCTTTGAAGAGCGACTCCAATAATGAACAACGGTTTGTTTCCTTTATGAAGCTTGTGAAAAGAGGATGACTAAACGAATCAATGAGGAAAGGCAAAGACAGGCGGACTTCTTCTGCCTAATCGATGACGTCTTGAGTGGATTTTACGCCGAGGGATATTTCTTGAAGCTTCAGCCCTGGTGCTGGTGCAGCTCTTCCTTAATTGATGTCTTTTTTGCAGTATGTTTCTGGTTCATGGAAGGATGGAGACATCTGTTTCTGTGATGAGCGCTGAAAGGTCACCTTCTACCCACAGCTGCGCTCCCAGAGGAGTCGACCCGAGTCACGCGTGCACGCACTCAAATGACATTTGCCTTTCAGAGGAGACAATCTGGCAATGAACTGAACATTGAGAGGAGGAGAAAAGAGCCAAATCTTTCATTCCAATCTCATGTGACTCTCAAGAAAGAGAGAGGAGTCTACTTCGTCAAAAAGACTGTTTTATACGTTTCAACTACATATAAACACATTTGAATTGCATATAAAATATCCATGCATTTGGATTACACAAACTAATAATAAAACTTAACGTGATGCATATTTATCAGTCATACATACATATTTCTGTAATGTACTAGGGTAATTGTTAGTTAACATAATATCACATAATCACAATATCAACTTATTTTTCAGCTTTTCTCATTTTATTTAGATGTACTAAATCTAAAACTAAAAATATTTTAAAAATAAATAGACATTTAAAAAGTCAATAAAAATTGCATGCAGCAACACACAATGAATGACTAAATCTGATAAAATACTAAATAATTACTATAAAGTTTATTTATTTATCATGTATAAAACCAATTTGATTCAATCTTATCTAATTGAATATTGCTTGTTCCGTTATTTGAATAAAACACCTCCGTAATAATAATACTTAATAGTACACTGAAACATTTTAAAGGTA
>QVTF01006005.1:0-28039 GCA_003573665.1 Oxygymnocypris stewartii | reverse complement strand
CGCAACAGGTTTTTTGATCTAGTCCAGACAGATAGAAAAAAACGCTCTCAGGGCAAATGCAAAAGGAAGGTCACATATTGCAGTAATTACTTGTGGCCAAGAATAATAATTCCTAGATCAGCAACAGCAAAGCTAAATGTGTGGCAGGTAGCCTTGAAAAGGGGCTTTTCCTTTCCCACCCCTCTCTCTTGAGCAGAGTCCGGGTGTGGTGTGAAGTGCTTACATGTGTTTCTGTATGAAAGAAACGAGTTGTCAGGTACTTACCCCTGCTTTTTATTCCCTAGCACAAAAGATGTGTGACGCTGATCTCTTTAATCTGTTTCCCAGCTAATGGTCTTAGAACTTAGGCTAATGTTCTGTCAACATTTTCTTAACATTATGAACAAACCTCTTCCAGTTATGTTTGTAGAACCTTTGTTCAAAGTTATCTGGTCTTTGTATAACGTTCTCAGAATGATATCTCAAAAAATGTATTTATAGATTTTTTATGGAACTTGTTGAACATTTTAGTTGGATGATCATCTAATGGTTTTGATTTATTAGTTTCAGAAGGTTCAGTAGTTTGTCCTAGTGTTACTTTTTGAGTGTAACACTAGGACGAACTACTCCGTGAACTACGGCTCTGTGTATTAACTGCCGCTCCATCTGAAAACAGGTGACGGCGATTTACTGCTAATCAAGAAACTGGCTTTACTGTCGAGATGCGCATGTTAATCGAATTCGATTTATTTGCACAGTCTTATGTCAATCAGCATTTTAAAACCAGCATCTAACTATGTTTTTCAGGGCCAGAGATTCAAGCTACTTTTCCTCGGGTTTCCTTCCTAAAATGAATAATGAGATATGTCCACACCTACAGACAGCCATTATAAATGTTGGTGCATTGTTGACTAGCTCTATATACATGAATGCTTATTCCAGGACTTTCTAAAAATGTTGTTTCTCTTTAGGGGGTTTCTTGTTTCCTGTGTTTGTTAGGCCATTCATAACAGTGCAGCTATTGTTCACCATGCACAGATTTGGAAGAGCACTACCATAAGAAATCAATTCAGGTCATACCCCTATCTTTGCTTGTTTATTGCATTAAACCTTCGGGATATCATGTTTGGCATTTTGGCAAGGTTTCCTCAACAAACAGCCAAATAAATCAGATGTCCAACAGCTGAGGCTTGCCTCATGACAGATTTTTTAAAAGTCAAATTAGCTGAATTGAAATTCCCAGTCATTCCTAGTTACATGATTGCTTAAGTATTTAGATCATCTGATGTATATAAATGCAACAGTCTATTGATTTTCCCATGCAGTCTTCTGCATGTTTCTGATCTCTGATCCTGTCCTTGTCTTGAATCTCTGTGCAGGTATGGAGCACCTGGTGAAGGAGCTGAGTTTGCTTCTCAAGCTGCTGGAGAACGAGAGTGTGAGTTCAGCCACGGCGGAGAAGACGAGTGTGGTCAGAAACTTGGTCAAACAGCTGCAGCCATCCGGTGAGATTGAGCAGCAAATACATAACAGCTGAGCAGAAACGCTTGGCCAAGGTCCCGCTGAAGAGATTCACTCATTAATAATTATAGCAACGTCAAGTATTTCAGACAGCAGTAACTCTGAGCAAAATGACTTATAAAACAAATGAGTGCCTAAAAATGTTACTCCAAACAATTATAGGAATAAAGTGTATGTTATTGACATTCTGTGTTGTATTTCATGTAAGATTTTATATATGAAGGGTGAATCACACTTTAATGAAATTATAATGATTTATTTCATAGTGAATGGATCTGACTTTATATACATGAACACGTCTCTCTATGGAAATGGGACCAGCTTTGTTGAATCATTGTTTGAAGAATTTGGTGAGTTTATTGCTGTGTTTACTCAAAGTTCGTTAGTTTTGCGAAACAGCGCCTACAACTTTGTAATACATAAATACTTGCAGTAGATGCTGCTAAAAATAGCAGAAAGAATGGTAGCTTTGTTTGTTATAATCATATTTCCAGGATGTCATATGAATTGCACGTGTTGTAATTGTTCAGGTTTGATGTTTGTTCTCAGACTGTGACCTGCAGGATCTCAGGGACTCGCCTGAAGAGATGAAAGATGTGGAGCAAGAGGAGGCATCCACGCACCCACCCACAAAACCAGTACAAGAAAATGTATGAAATACAAAAAACATTACAAATTAGTCATTTTATTCAGAGAGGATGCATTCAATTGATCAAAAGGGACAGTAAAGACTTTTGTAAAGTTACAAAAGATTTCTATTTGTAATAAATGCTTTCAAAATTATGTATCACAGTTTCCACAAAGATATTAAGCAGCGTAACTGCATCGTAAATAATAATAAATAATGTTTCTTTAGCATCAAATGATGATTTCTGAAGGCTTGTGTGATGCTGAAGACTATAGTCATGGCTTGCTGAGATAAATTATATTTTAAAATATATTCAAATAAAAAGCTATAATAATATTTCACAATATAACTCTTGTTACCGTATTTTTGATCAAACAAATGCAATCTTTAAAATGCAAATATTACTAAATCTTACTAAATAAAATGTTTGAGCAGTAGTTGCTTCTTTTATGGCAGCTAAAATACATATACAAATAATATCCATTTTTACAGTCAATGTATGAAAATGAGAATAATTGAAATTAGAATAGACTTATAGACAGAAGAAATCATTTTATTTGATGTATTTTAAGCATGCTAATTTGAATTTAATAATAATTGTTTTTGTTTTGTTAGAGTCCTGCAGACACGCCTCCTCCCCTTCCTACTACACCTCCTCCTGATGATTACTATGAAGAAGCCGTCCCGCTCGGACCGGGCACAACGCCCCAGTATATAAGTACTCGCAGTAAGTGCAAACAGATTCAAGCCGAAGAATGCACAATAACAGCATTTATGAAACCTAACACATTGTGCTTATGTATCAGGTAACTCCAGCCCTCCAAACTCAATAGAGGATGCTTATTATGAAGATGCTGACAACAATTACCCAACAACTCGTCTGAACGGGGCCAGCAAAAACTCCTGTAAGGAACCTGTGCTGTTTGTTATGCGTGTGTCTTTCAAAATGCGCTACATTAGTTTTAATATCTGTTGATGTCAACAGACAATGATTCAGATGCACTCAGCAGTTCTTATGAGTCCTACGATGAAGAGGATGAGGAGGCTAAAGGCAGAGAGAGGACACACAAGTGGCCTTCAGAGGAGAGTCCAGATGGTCAAATGAAAGACTGCCGCAAATGTGCTTTCCTGCTTCGCAAAAAACGCTTCGGTCAATGGGCTAAGCAGTTAACAATCATTCGCGAGAACAGACTTCAGGTGAATCGCACTGAACTGTTAAAAAAGAGACAATCTAACATCTGGTCGATTCGGCAAGCTCTAAACATATAATTTGTTCTCCTCAGTGCTTCAAGAATCCCAAAGATCGTTCTCCACATATTGACCTCCCTCTGAATCTCTGCAATGTCATCTATGTGCCTAAAGATGGACGGCGCAAGAAGCACGAGCTTCGTTTCTCCATGCCGGGAGGAGAGGCGCTAGTGCTGGCTGTACAGAGCAAAGAACAGGCCGAGAGCTGGCTCAAGGTGCTTCATCGCAGTAGATGACATAATATAACGCCTATATGCAAACTAAATTAATGAGTTTAAGTTATTTTATGTGAGAAGAAAGAGATGAATGTCATCTACAGTTATGTATGAAAGGGTTCCCATGGTTGTGGAAAGCTTGGAAATCTCAGAAATGTAAAAATAGTGATTTCCAGGCCTGAAAAAGTCTCTGAAGTGAATACAATCTTAAAAGCCAAGGGAATGTTATAGTGAATGTAATGCTCAACAGTGTTATTTGAGTATTGTATATATACTATTATTGTATTATTAATATTTTATTTAGCTTTTATTTATGTCTTCAGCTTTCATTTTAATTTAAGTTTATATTTGAGTAATTTTGTTGCTTTTGTCGTTTTTATTTGTTTATATATTATAATGATAATTTACCTGTAGTTTTTTAGTTTGTTATTTTAATACATAATTTTCAGTTAGTCGCCAACTTCTAATTTTTAAGTTAGTTGGCCACATTTCTAAGTTTAATATTTACATTTGTGTTTTATTTTCGCTTTATGTCAATTAATGAAATATATTGTAATAGGTCTAGTTTTGGTTAGCAGTAACAACACTGGTGCTCAACTCTGAAATATTACTTTGTCTAGAAATTTACTGTCAAAGATAAATGATCTATAAAATTATTAAAAAAATACTTTTTATTAGTAAGTTGACTATCAAAAATTACAGAAAAGTGGAAATTAATGAATAATTGGAAACTTCTTCTGGCAATTATACAACATTTAGGGCTCATTATTCAAAACCAATCAGGATCAAGGATTAATCAGACTAAAACCGCTCCCTGTATAGCAGTCATTCTTGTTTCGACTGTTTTCAGATTTCATGGTATCAGAATAATTCTGGTTCTGACAGATTTTCTTTTCTTTTATTAGCTGTATGACTCTCTTCTGTTAACACTATGTAGGTCATTCAGGAAGTAAGTAACCTGGCAAACGGCATTAATGGAAAAGAGAGTTCACCCTCTCCGATGATACTACGAAAACTAGAGCTGGATAAGGTAAGGCTGAACAGATTACTAGCTTCCTGTAGCTCAGAGTACACTAAATGGCTAACCTATACTGATTACAATGTTGATTGAACATAGCGTGGTGATGGCTATAATTGTTCTGTCTGTTTCTTGGTCATTGCAGATGATGTCAGCAGATAAACATACTTCTGATTCTGACAGCGCAGCCAACGGAGACGTCACTCGTGAGATCTGTGAGAACGGTATGGACCCAATCGATCTGCTTCTTTGCTTAGCGAATGCTTTTGGGGTCAGAGTCGGTTTTCCAGGTGTAGAGCGTTTCCTCTTGTTAGTTCTGTGATGTCACGCTCAAACAATGGCATTAGGAACTCAGGAAGGATGTAGCTCCTCTGTGCAGTACTTTCCGTGTCTTTGATGAGGTTAAAGTTTGCCCCTTTTGGCATGTCACATCCTTCTTTTCTTTTGTTTAGGTTTTGTATTGGCATACATATTATATTGGTAATTTCATGTAATATCAGCCAATGTTAGAAATTGCTTTTATTTATCATTATTAGACAAATATTGAAAATGTATCTGTGCAGGTTCTGTCATCAACAAATTCAAAATATTTATAATTCATTTAAATCTAAAATGTTATTTTTTTTAGCAAATATCAAAATTGTTATACATTTTTTCATACTGTACATTATAATAATGTTGTGATGCCTAAATTCAGTTGCATTTTTTAATAAATTGATTTTAGGTTTTATATTTTATTTTTAATTATAAAAACATAGTATAACATTTTAATATCAGCCATTTACTAGTTTTCACCTAAAACATGAAAATAGTTATCAGTTTATTGGTATCATCTAGATTTTTAATAGTATGCACCCCTAGTTTTAAGTTCAAAAAATGAATAAAAGAAAATTGTATTAGTAACTTAGTGTTTGTAAATGATAGAAAAAGTCATGGAAACTCATTCACATCAAACAGTGTGGAAACGATTTTACGCAGTACTATTGTCTTGATCCGTAAATTCACTTGAAGCATGTCAAATTATTGATTTACTTTTTTATTATCTTTTAATTAGAGGTGGGCATAGATTAATTTTTTTAATCTAGATTAATTTTGGAATTAATCTAGATTAAAATGGATCATTTGAATTCTGCCGAAGGCATTCAGAATATGTGTGCTACCCAAATAATGACTAAAAGTAAGTCTTTGAGAACGGGTTTCTCAAGCCAGGTGGCGCATTAGACCAGGGGCTCATCTCCTGTTTCCAAAATGCATCACAAACTTTAATCTCTTCCCGTCCCAATCCCACGAAAAAACTGGAGGAAAATCCCGTTCCACTCCCGGAAGAATGACTCCCATTCCCTCCCACTCCCGTGTTGGTTTTTTTTTTTTTTTTTCGATAACTGTCAATTACAGTACAAATATAATACAGATCACAGCGTGCCCACCTTATTAGTTGAATAAAAACCCAAAATGTCGTTTTTGTTATTATATTGAACTGAAAGCCATTTTATGCACAGTGTTGCACAGATTAAATTTCATGTAAATCATCCATGCTAACACACACGTCTTCTATTTTTATTTTTAGACATTTCACTCTCTATAGATATATTTTTCAAAGACGAGTTTCAAGCTCAAGTTCACATGAGACCTAAAGCGCATCCTGTTTGCTTAAAAGCGCAACGTTTCGTTGTTATTCTGAGTGCACACAAATAAACGTAGAGTCTTTACAGATTCGAAAGATGTATTAGGCTACTTTTATCTGTATGACCAAGAATGACGGAGATTTTAAGAGCAAGTGAGCGCACCGGAGCCTGTCCTGCGCAAACGCGCTTCCACACAAACACTTCAATAGCGCACGTTTCTCTAGGTTAACATCATATTGAGCGGCCATGTAAAGTTGCTACTACATAAATCTTTCAGATGAAAAGCCATATTTGAAGTTGATGAATGATAGGTGAGCGTTTGGATGCCCGATTGTATTACCACATAGACCAGCCGTTAACAATCTGTCCATCACGGACTGCGAGCCTCTAGTTCGAAGACTCGTTCTCTCGCCCCTACAGAGCAATTCGGCTAGGTATACATCCGCGCTAAAATATCAGGGTGAAAGTCATCATAGCTTGCGTAGTATAGACCCAGCTCCCAACCCAACTTTGAGAATAGATTAACGGCGATATTTTTTTTATCGCCGATAAGAGTCTCGCGTTAACGCAGCACGTTAACGCCGATAACGGCCCACCACTACTTTTAATGTTTACTGATGACTTATTTGGATAAAATAATATATAATTAACAATTCAGCCATTTATCGCTTATCTGCCAACACATTAAAATTATTATTGGCTTATTCGTATCGTCCAAAGATTTTTTAATCATGTAAAGATGGGGGCTTTTAAATTGTAGCCTAACATGAAGAGACACACAGAGACCAGCCAAAACTCTTGAGTTCTAGGTTCTTTATTAGGTTCTAGATTCTTTAAAATTCTGTATTTCAATAGCACACATCATTAGTGTCGTCAAGTTCACTTTTCAAGTGTTACAGATGGATCTTGATTTGAACTATGCATAAAAACACTTGAAATCTCATTGCCGCAATAAACAGCTATAGACTTAAGAATGCTGTTTTTTCCTCAACGTTGCAAACAAAGGAAGTCAAAGGCATCTTCGTTAATAGAATCCAAACATTTGTTTCGTGTCTTGTCCTTGCACTTTATGCATCCTCTTATGATGCTTCCTGTGCTTCTTCCTGAAGGGAAGGGCAAAAAAGGGACATTCTCTGAGCTGACTGGCTCTATGAGTCGAGCCGCTGGCAAGAAAATCAACCGCATCATCAGTTTCTCCAAGAAGAAGCCGCCCCTGCCGGACGAAACCAACACGCTTCCCCCTGACCTGGATGACAATCCCCGTTGTGGTGAGGGGACATACATCCACTTTCCCTTCGCGATCATCTTTCTTCAAGTCTCTGATAGTTTCTTATCTCTTGCTAGGATACTTGAATGTCCTGGTGAACCAGTGTTGGAAGGAGCGCTGGTGTTGTGTAAGAAATGGGACTCTGTATCTCCATAAGGACAGAGGGGACATTCACACCCATGTTAGTGCGTTAGCCCTCAATGGTGTAGACGTCTTACCCGGTCTTGGACCCAAACATCCTTTTGCCTTCCGCATCATGCGAGCAAGCACAGAAATAGCCGCCCTGGAGGTAATACAATGGATCTTTGTTACATTGGAAGATCTTTCATTAAAAAAGTGTAATTTTGTAATATAATCAACCTCAGGCGAGCTGTTCTGTGGAGCTGGGCCGCTGGCTAGGGGTTTTGTTGGCTGAAGCGGGAAGCACTACCACCCCTGAAGCATTGCATTATGACTATGTGGACGTGGACACCATCAGCAGCATCCAGAACGCAGCACGACACTCTTTTCTGTGAGTAGGGATGAGGATATTTAGCTTGTTCCAGTTGAGATGTGTAAAGAAGTTTTCATGTTAATTCTTGTTTTATTAAATGTCATAGGTGGGCGACCTCTTCTAGCAGCACCTCCACAGATCCACGGACTTATGATGAAGTTACCTATGAAAGCGTGTTGGTAAGGTGTTAAAAATGCATCACATATGAATTCAAATGTTTTAAAACACTTTAGTATAGGAACCGATTCTCACTATTAACTAGTTGCTTATTAGCATGCCTATTATTAACATATTGGCTGTTTATTAATACTTATAAAGCACATATTCTGCATGACCATATTCTACATTCCTACCCAATACCTAAACTTAACAACTATCTTACTAACTATTAATAAGCAGCAAATTAGGAGTTTATTGAGGCAAAAGTCATGGTTAATATATTGTTAATAGCAAAAACTGGACCTTAAAATAAAGTGTAACCTCTTTTTGGTAAAACATATTTTGTGGTGTTTTGTATAACTCTCAGCAACAGTAAAGATTGTTCTATTTTAAATAGATGCTGTATATTTGAGAATTGTATTCATATAAGAAAAATAAATCAGCAGCATTCATAATAATAAGTAATTATAAGAATTGTTTTGAGCACCAAATCAGCATATTATAATAATTTCTGAAGGATCATGTTGCACTGAAGACTGGAGTAAAATGTTGCTGAAAATTCAGTGTTGCCCTTACAACAAATTACATTTTAAAATATATTCAGATACGTTATTTGCTATAACGTTTCACAATATTGGTGTTTTTACTGTATTTGATCAAATAAATGCCTTGATGTGCATAAGAAACTTCTTTAAAAAATGAACGATAGTGTATGTTCTTGGCATTCATAATCTAAGAGTATAATAAAAACTGACATTATAAGACACATGAAAAGAAGGTTTCAGCACATTTGGGTGTTGTTTCTGGATTTCAGCATGATTAACCACAGTTCTCACAGTTCATTTTTTCAATAGCAACAAACATGTCTTGCTGTTTTATTACTTCCTAAAATATGTATTACATTATCTGTTGGGAGGTTAAGTTGTGCAACTGTCTGTGTTATGTCTAGTCAGCAACAAATGTTCTGTCATTGCAAGCATGTTCCTTTATAAAAAAGAACTTTTCAGGAAATCCTTAAATAAGCACGTTGTGCAATGCTGAAGTAAATACTATCATACTGGAAGGCAATGATTGTGTTGCTTACAGAAAGCATTGTGATTGTGTTTCCACACATTTTCCCTCTACTCTGTCTCTCATCCACCCGCAGTTATATGAAAGCCAGTCTCAACTGAAGCGTTATTCCTCTATGTCCAGTGTGGACACAGCCAAGGGTGACACACAGATCACAGTGAAGCGACACGGTTCCTGTAAGTGGTTTTCACTGGAAAATCAATCTATATATGTCATAGCTTAACTGATTCAATAATAAGTTGCATTGGTTATGACCAATTCTATTTTATTTTGTGTTGTAGCTGTGAATCACTATGGTAAATATGGAAAGACGAGGGCAGAAGAAGATGCACGACGGTATCTCGATGAGAAAGAGCAGCTTGAGAAAGAGAAAGAAGTAATCAGGAAGAGTCTGCTGTCACTGCGTTCAGAAAAGAGGATGGTGAAGGAAGAGCTGAAAAAGGCGACTGGTGAGAGAATTGACTTGTTTAAGTGCTTATTAGTAACATGTCACGAGGGTTGTCACAATTTGTGCAGTATTTGGCGCCACCTTCTGACAATATCCTCAGTTATGGGAGCTGTTCATTTGAGCTGATATGTTTTGTACTGTGTTCAGATAAACAGCAGAGAGCCTTGGAGCAGCATCTGGCCCAGCTGGAGGAAAGCTGCCGTCAGAAGGAAGCTGAGCGAGTGGACCTGGAGCTGCGGCTCACGGAGGTGAAGGAGAAACTGAAGAAGTCTCTGACTGGAGGAGTCCTGGGGGCGCCTGTGGAAAGCAAACCCACCATTAAGGTATTTTGTCATTGATGCTGCATATGCTTTTCCCTCAGATTAGCCTGAATTTAAAGTGAAATTCATTCATATCTTAATGCCTGTAGGTTCCACGCAAAAAAAAGGAAGGTGTTTACAATGGTGCCACGGTGCCGGTTAATTGTGCATCTGAAATGAAGAAACGCCCCCTGTCGATATATGCATCCACCAAAGGAAATGTCATGCAGAAAGCCAAGGTATACAGTGGCATGAATATTCAATTAAATATTCAAAACCAGTGTTTGGTGTAACACATTACAAGTAATTATGTGAGTTATGTAATCAGATTATTTTTTTCAAGGAACTAGTACATTTTTACAAAATATATCCAAGTAAATTTTTCAAATAAGTAACACCGGTTACTTTGTTTTCCCATTCATTGACTAACATCTCCCCTGTCCCCATGTTTAGAGAAATCTGGAGGCGTGTTTAACATGTGAACATCTCACTTGTGCAAAAACAGATTCGGTATTACTAAAAATGAATAAAAACTATATGATGAATATGATGTGAACCTGCAGTAATTAAATATGTTAAATTAAAAAATATCCTTTATGTTTTAATCCCATTTTATTAACCAGTATATTTGCTACTGACCATATATGATCCAAATCAACCAGACTAATAAGCAAGAATGACTTAAAAAACATTGTTTCATTGTTTCCATTTTTAATTACTGAAGAGTTTTCTTGCATCCTATTCTTCATTCTGTTCTAATGTGTTATTGTAATTTTTTTTCTGCTTTATTTTCTATTAGGAATGGGAGTCAAAGAAAGTGAAGTAATTATAACATCGGCGTCAGAAGAGTCTGAGGATCCGTGGCTTTGGTTGGAGTGTTAAAGGCATAGTTCACCCCAAAATAAAAATATGCTAAACTTTTACTCTCAGACCATCCAAGATGTAGATGAGTTTGTTTCTTGATCATAACAAATTTGAGGAAATTTAGCTTTACATCACTTCCTCACCAATGGATCCTCTGCAGTGAATGGGTGCCATCAGAATGAGAGTTTAAACAGCTGATAAAAACATCACAATAATCCACGACTGCAGTCCATCAATTAACACCATGAGTCCATTTTCAAGAGTTTAAATTTTGTGTTAAACTATTCCCTTTAAGCAAAGAAGAGATTGCATCTGTGATCATCCTGTCTGTCCACTATAAGGGACCGTATTTGAAGGTAGTCTGTCAAATAACAAGGATAAGGGAATGTTCAGGAAACAAAAGTGTTTTATAAACACCTGTTTGTTTAATACAAGAGTTAAAATTGTTGCCTGAATTATATAAAAACTGTGTTTTGTTATGTCTTTTCACATCTTACTGTATCATGCCACAGGATACGTGTGTGGCCTTCCTGCTGATTTCTTTGTGCTGTTTTAATATACAGTGTTAATGTCTCTCTCTTTTACATGTAATGTGAAACTGAACTGCATTCAAAGGATTTTCCCTTTTGTTAACACTAGGGCACTTAATTTACCAGATTTATTTATTTCTATTTTGTACATAAAACCATTTAAAATAAAAAAATATGTTTTTTTCTTTGCAATATCTAGGTAATTGTTGGTAATAAAAAGTGTTCAAAATGGATTTGTTGGAGTTTATTTTATTTTTTTTGGTTTAAGCTAATGTTTTTTATTTTTTTATTGTGGATTACACTGCAATAATTGTAACTAAAATTGTCAACTAAAATCGATTTTTATTTGTATTTAAATAGGTTTACATATCAGTAAGTTTTATTCTAAGAGTATGTAAGATGTTTAAAAAATAAATAATTCATAGTAAACCGTCGGCTTTTCTGTGGTGCTCCTGAACGTGTGGTAAAACATGGCGGAATCCAACAGTAACCCCTAGTCTTTGGCCTCACTGCAGAACAAAGATAGATTCCCATTCTCTTTTAGGGGCCTTTAAGCATGCTGGGAGTCTAGGTGGGTGGTCCTTGCCTGAGGCACAAAAGATTTACAGCCCCTGAAACAGATTATAGTGTTTATAAAACATTAAATCCGTCAAGTAGGCCTACAGTACAGAAGAACAAAAATACCCATCTGAACTTACGGTTTTATAATAAAAAATACCTTGCAGAATTGTAATTCTTTGCAGGAGCAGGAAGGAGCGATTCAGAGTCGTTTTAGTGAATCGACTCAGTGATTCTTAACTGACTCGTCGAGCAGGTCACGCGCTCCTGACCGCACACACACAACAAGCTGCTGAGGAAATGGCCGTGCGGTTTCTGTTCGTAACGAAACGATATTCCATCGATTTGTGCAGGCTAACACCAAGTGCAGTTAACAGGTAAAGTATTATTTATAGCGTAAAATGTTATTATTATCGCCATTTTAACCGTTTAAAGTGTTGTGGGGTTAGCGTCGCTGCTAACGAATGAGTTAACGGTTTAGCTGGACTCAAACCTCAATCTAACCAATAAATACAACCCAGACGAGTTTAAATTTGTTCAGAAATGACGAACATGTCGACTGTGGGTCGTTTGGTAGTTTATATTATGTGAGATTATGTGAGAAGCAAGATTGTCCATCAATCACATCTGTCAGCTCTAATATCACATCTGATCTGTGTCTTGCTTTAACGTTTCGCCTTTTCTTGGTCACGGGCGATTACGTTACATGTAACGTTAACACTACTATTACCACCTGTATTAAAACCGTATCAGATATCGTAGTAAGTACATCCGCAAGCCCTCTGGTGGATTTTCTGCCATTTAAAGAGTTGTTTAGTGTTTTCAAAACGTTACATTCCGTTGTGTTACGTTACTATTCAATCTTACGGCTCATTTAACGTTACTTTCACAACTATAACGTTACATGTTAAACGGACTAAACGTGTATTTATTGGTATTGACGAATGGTTTGTATCGCATTCCTGTGGATGCTCTTTGTTCGCGGCACATACAGATGTAAACTTGTCAAATTAACCTTTCTATTGTCCCAAGAAACTGCAGCCATTTGGATCAAATTGATCTCGCATTAAAAATCATTAAAAACTTAAGAGTTCTTGTTTAGGATATAGTGGGTAACCCAAATAGTTTTTACGTATGAAATTAGTTATCTATTTCATATTTTTTAACACTTTTGTGTAAAATAAAATGTTTGTGGAAAGGAAAGGACGTGACGTGTGGCAAAGTATGGTGTACTTGGAATATTTGCTCTGCAGTTAACCCACCCAAGTGCACACGCACACACAGCAGTGAGAAGTGAACGAACACATGCACACATACTGTGAACACACACCCGGAGCAGTGGGAAGACAATGCTGCGGCCCCCGGGGAGCAGTTGGGGGTTCGGTGCCTTGCTTAAGGGTCTCAGTCGTAGCATTGAAGGTGGAGAGAGCGCTGTACACGTGACCATGTTGTGCTAATTAATTCCCTTGTTTTATGTAATTTATGGTTATTATTAAATAAAACGAGGCTGCAAATTACATGCTGAACAATTTGTGGTGGCATTACAATTACTGTTTTAGAGGGGAAAAAAATATCCAAGTGGCTTTTTGGCTTGATCAGTCTTCATATCTATGGAATCCTACCATAATAAAGCTAAAGCTCAGAACATATAAAACTATTTTGGGATCAAATCAGAATTTCTTTTTTGTGCTGGTTTCAATGTAATATTATTTTGTCAATCTTTTTATGCAGAAAGTGTTACATGAGCATTGTAGCATTATGCTCAGCACAACGTTAAATACTACAATCCTGTAAATAATCAAAAACAATTGCTCACCTTCAGGCCTTCCAAGATCTGGATGATTTTGTTTCTTCAGCAGAACAGATTTGGAGAAATGTAAAATTTTTAGCATTTTAGTTTACTACTAGCTCACCAAAAGATCCTCTGGAGTGAATGGGTGCCACCAGAATGAGAGACCAGACAGCTGATAAAAACATAATAATCCACAGTTGTGAAGCAAAAAGATACATGTAAAAAAAAATCATTCACAATTCACCTTTTTAACTCAAAACCCTTGGTTCTGACAAAAATCAGTCAATTATCCATAATATAGCTTTCTACAATGCCATTTCCTCTGAATCAGGAGTGAAGTATCCACAGATTAAGCATTGTTTACATGTAAAAACAGTTTATTGGTGGATTTTGATGTGAGATTAAGTTTCATTGGAGAAAGCATTTATTATGGATTATAGACTTGTTTTCGCCAAAAGATTTTAAGTTAAAATGCCTTAATAATGTATAAGTTTCTTACTTTTTACTTCACACGATGCTAATTATTGAACTAGAGTTATGTAAATGAATTGTGGATCATTTTTTATCAGCTGTTTGATAATCTAATTGATGAGGTTTTGCACGGTTTGAAGTGAGGATCACGATGAGCATTTGACAAGTTTTCTTTTTTCTTTCCTCCAGGTCCGTCGTAGGCCTCTTCAGCACTGCAGCGGAACATCGTAGTTCTGGTGACGACTGCCATGGTGACGATGGAGATAATGACCACAGTACATCTGTGACACATGTCAGGACCTTACAGACGAGAGCTAAGAAACTGGAAGAGCAGGTTCATGACCTCACAGTAAGTCCACATTCGGTTTTGTCCATCCCCAACACACGTTGATTTATTTGTGGCTAGTTGACCCACAATATCCACATTGACCGCCATAAATACCCACTGCCCCCTGCCATCAGCTCCCTGTCTCATACACGACTTCACTATATTTAGCACCTTTCAGACCATTTTAGCAGCTTTTTCCCCATAAAAGGTACATACTGACAAACCGAGCTACTTTAAAAAAAAAAAACCTTTGGTTTCATTCAGTTGGAAGATGTCTCCAGTGCTGCCCCGCGTACGCGCGAGGTCTGACTCGTGGCACAGTGTCGCCTCTCTCGGCATCTCTTCTGTGCAATGAAGCAGCGCTTTCAGCTGGTCGTAACGCAGCAGACTCATCAATAAATGAGTTCAAAACAGCGTTTCCAAGCACGCTTAATGTCGCTTAAAGCACGCTTGTCGCTTACTGACTGTTTGGACTTTGTCATAGTTTGTTACTCAGTGTAGCTGAATGAGGCAAAACCGTAATATAGCCAAAACCACCACATATAGTCGCTTGTTAGTGTACATGTATATTGAATTTATCAGATGATGTCGCGACTATAAATCAGGATTTAAGGAGTATAGTGACAGTGACTCCTGGTTTACATGTGTTATTAATGAGTCATGTTAAGTCACTATTTATACTTGTTTTATGCATGACAACAGAAAATGTAAATGTGAACAGCTTAATGGGGGATTTAGTTGTATTACAGTATGTGACCGTTCATCGAGTAGAACAGATCTGTGCTAAAACTTGCCCCAATGATGTCATAAATATGCAAATTAATATGTCCTGCCGCCACAAGTCTCTCAAAATCCTGTGGGAAACACCGGTTCCACTGTGGGTTTCCAGCCTGTGCCAGTTCTCAAACCACTCTTTGCATTGCCACGGCAAAAAGGGGGGTTCTGGGCTGGAAAGATCGTTTTAACTTCAGGCCTAAAGATGTGCTGGTGGGTGGAGAAATGCTTTCCTGCCTGTGGCATTCTTGTTGAGCAATGTAATAATGATGCACTATTTCACTCCGCACGAGACGTGCAAAAGGGCAAATGAATGCATACCATCAGTTTCAATTTATCTTCAAAAAGAACAGATAAGAGTACCAGCAGTTTATGCAATCTGCCAGTATGCTAGAATCACTTTAAATACGGCACAAACAAGCACTGTTTGTTATAGTCCGGTAAACAACACGTACCAGCATTGCATCATCATTCATTCCTCAAGCCAAGAACAGACTCTGGCTTCAGATCGTGAACCATTCTGGTGGAAAAAACTAGTTTAGCTTTGTAAGAATCCAATCATATTCATTGAAGAAAAAAAACAACACCTCATTTAGAGTTTAAATATATTTTTTAAATGGTGTTCTGGTGTAAATGCAGCATTAATAAGGGATAATTATCAAATGCTATATTGACCCGGACAGTATTTGGTAATTTTGAGAGCATTTTCAATCGTCAGTTTCATTGATTTATTGATAATGCACCATTTTTAGTGAATATTACGTATGCATTGTACACACATACAGTGTAATTACACAGTTTTAATTACATTATATGCTATAATTAAATTATAATGGCCATTCGTTTTAATCAGTGTTTATTTGTAATTCTGATTATTTTTTTTGATGGTAATTAATTATTAACTCACTTTTTGTGCTTTTCACAGGAGAGATACAAACGAGCCCTAGCTGACTCGGACAATGTCAGAAGAAGAACACAGAAATTTGTTGAGGGCGCCAAAATATTCGGTAACCTACTTTAACCCTCTGGTTGTGTTCGGACTCCTGTCACACTTGTGGTGTTCCCGGTCAAAAATGACCGGACTCCAAACAACTGCTTATAAATCTGTCATTATGCTATATTATCACTAAATATTGGATTCAATCTTTTTGTCAACTTGTTTTCTTTCATTTAGGACTGGTTCTAATGAACTGGTTTTGCATCTGATTAATCTTTAGCCTCATTTATCCGAAAGTAGGCACCTCATTTTTTGAGTGAAAAAAGCATTTTTTATGAATAATATTCACAATATGAGAAAAAAATTATGAAAATTTGCACTGTTTCTCACACTAGTGTACTTTAATGTTTAATCAGGAGGTTTGTTTTAAATGCTTTTATTTTGTACAAAATTGCAAAAAGTCACACTTGTGGTGTTCCCGGTCAAAAATGACCGGACTCCGATCAATTGCTTATAAATCTGTCATTATGCTATATTATCACCAAATATTGGATTCAATCTTTTTGTCAACTTGTTTCTTTCATTTAGGACTGGTTTTGTGTTTCTATTTGCATCTGATTAATCGTAGCCTCATTTATCCGAAAGTAGGCACCTCATTTTTTGAGTGAAAAAAGCATTTTTTATGAATAATTTTCACAATATGAGATAAAAAATTATGAAATTTGCACTGTTTCTCACACTAGTGTACTTTAATGTTTAATCAGGAAGTTTGCTTTTAAATGCTTTTATTTTGTACAAAATTGCAAAAAGTCACACTTGTGGTGTTCCCGGTCAAAAATGACCGATCAATTGCTTATAAATCTGTCATTATGCTATATTATCACCAAATATTGGATTCAATCTTTTTGTCAACTTGTTTTCTTTCATTTAGGACTGGTTTTGTGTTTCTATTTGCATCTGATTATCGTAAGCCTCATTTATCTGAGAGTAGGTTACCTCGTTTTTTGAGGTGAAAAAAAGCATTTGTTATGAATAATATTCACAATATGAGTTAAAAAATTATGAAAATTTGCACTGTTTATCACACTAGTGTGCTTAATGTTAATCAGGAAGTTAGTTCTTTTAAATGCTTTAATTTTGTACAAAATTGCAACAAAGTCACACTTGTCAAAAATGGCCCCGCCATTGAAAAGTGAAATGGGAAGAATGAAAGTAAGAGAAACAACTAGTGTTCAGGAGCATGTTCTGCTTACAAACATAAAGGCCTTGGACCTGTGCGTGTGTGAATGCATGTATACTCACGCTATCACACACACACACGCTCAAACTGCCTTGTCTTTAGCCTATTTTCTTTCATCACATATTCTAGACAAAACATTATGGCAGTAGGTTTTGAGGCTTTCATGTTCTCACAGAGTAGACGAAAGTTTACAAATAAATGCTTTAGCACAGAGAGAGAGCATATAAATGCCTCACATCACCTTGCTTGTCATTCAGTCCGTGTCAGCGCAATGGTGAAGAAGCTGTCTTTTCAAGAGGTTCTTGATCATATTACTGATCAAGAGAATAGCGGGAGTATAGCGGGAATAGAGGAAGAGACAACTGAAGATGAATCTTACAGTGAAGATGCATTGCAAGATATATTGGAAGAGGAAAACATCACTGAACAAGCTGAAAACCTTGCAACAACTGAAGAGGAGCAATCTTCTGATTTTGAGGGCCCAGCTGAAGTTGATGTAACATTCCGGTCGAAGGATGGAAATTTGTCCTGGTCATCATCTCCAACTGAGAAGAAAGGCAGATTATCCACAGAAAATGTCATAAAGATGAACCCAGGGTTGACAAAATATGCCACATCCCGCATTGAAGACATAAAATCATGCTTCAACCTGTTTCTGGCAGAGCCTATTGAAAACATAGTCATATCCATGACTAATTTGGAGGGAAGACTGTGTTCCTGTGGCTCAGTGGTTAGAGCATTGCGTTAGCAGCGCAAAGGTTGTGGGTTCGATTCCTAGGGAACACACATACTGACAAATAAATGTATAGCCTGAATGCACTGTAAGTCGCTTTGGGATAAAAGCGTCTGCTAAATGCATAAATGTAAATGTACAAGGAAAACTGGAATGAGGTAGATCGAACAGACATAGAGGCCATACATAGGTCTCTTGATTCTGTGTGGGCTCTACAGTCCAGAAATGAAAACGTCGCCAGTTTATGGGATGCAGACACAGGTCGGGCAAACATTTGCAAGGCACATGCAAAATTTATTTGTGAGTCATGTGAATAAGTTCACAAAATGACCAGTTGCACGGCACATACAAATGCTAGTGTCAGTCACTTGCATGAGTTCAAACAACAACCAGGTGTTCGTTGATGTGGTTCTCTATATGGCAATGCCAATGTTTTTTTTTTCTGTCACAATGGTCAGATTTGTTGTTCCATGATATTGTCTGTTTGACAGTGTCAGTGTGCAGGATATATATAACTGAAATATAACAGTTTTGGTTTGTTATTCCATGAAATGTTATAATGTAAAAAAATCGTAATGTGTTCTTTCTTGTTTGTCACGATGGTCAGATTTAACAGGGAACGGCATAAGTGTTACTTTGTACCCCTTTTCAGAAAATAAAAAGCATTTCAAAATAAAGGTCCTGCTTTTTGTGATCTTCCCCATTCACTTTCAATGGCCAGCCATTTTTGACAAGTGTGACTTTGTGCAATTTTGTACAAAAATAAAAGCATTTAAAAGCAAACTTCCTGATTAATCATTCAAGTACACTAGTGTGAGACAGGCACAATCTCATATTGTGAAATTAATTCATAAAAAATGCTTTTTTCACTCAAAAATGAGTGCCTACTTCGGATAAATGAGGCTTACGATTAATCAATGCAAATAGAAACACAAAACCAGTCCTAAATGAAAAGAAAACAGTTTGAGCAACAAAGATTAAATCGAATATTGTGGTGATAATATAGCATAATGACAGATTTATAAGAAATTGATCGCAGTCCGGTCATTTTTGACCGGGAACACCACAAGTGTGACTTTTTGCAATTTTGTACCAAATAAAGCATTGAAAAGCAAACCTCCTGATTAAACATTAAAGTACACTAGTGTGAGAAACGGTGCAAATTTTTAGTAATTTTATATCTCATATTGTGAAAATTATTCATAAAAAAAAGATTTTTTCCACGCAAAAACGAGAGGGCACCTACTCTCAGATAAATGAGGCCTTACGATTAATCAGATGCAAATAGAAACACAAAACCAGTCCTAAAGTGAAAGAAAACAAGTTGACAAAAAGATAAAATCCAATATTTGGTGATAATATAGCATAATGACAGATTTATAAGAAATTGATCGCAGTCGGTCATTTTTGACCGGGAACACCACAAGTGTGACTTTTTGCAATTTTGTACAAAATAAAAGCATTTAAAAGCAAACCTCTTGATTAAACATTAAAGTACACTAGTGTGAGAAACAGTGCAAATTTTCATAATTTTTTATCTCATATTGTGAAAATTATTCATAAAAAAATATTTTTTCACTCAAAAAACGAGGCACCTACTCTCAGATAAATGAGGCCTACGATTAATCAAGATGCAAATAGAAACCCAAAAACCAGTCCTAATGAAAGAAAACAAGTTGACAAAAAGATTGAATCCAATATTTGGTGATAATATAGCATAATGACAGATTTATAAGCAGTTGTTTGGAGTCCTGTCATTTTTGACCGGGGAACACCACAAGTGTTACTAGGTTAAATAAAACCCACAAAAAATTACGAAATCTTTAAAAAAAATTAATGAGAAGTACTTATACCCCTATGGTGAACAAAGTCAGTAAGTTTGAGTCCAATGCGATAACGTTAACTAGTATTTTCGGAAAAGAGAAAATCTTTTTCGGGTCAATTTGTCCCGAACACAACCAGAGGGTTAATTTAGATACACATTATACCTGTTCACATTGCTGCATTACATGAAATATTACGCTCCTCCTATAGGGATTCAAAGTTTCTGCCGTGACATTGTGGAGGTGGCAGACCTGTTGGAGAAGGTTGATGACAGAGATGGAGTGCAGCAGCTGACACAATACATGGCACACATACAGGGACGGCTGCAGACCATCTTCACCAAGCATGGACTGGAGAAGATGAGCCCTGTGGGATCCACCTACGACCCATATCAGCATGAAATCGTCTGTCATACTCCAGCAGAGGGAGTGGAGCCCGGCACCATAGCTGTGGTGAAGCAAGACGGTTACATGCTGCATGGACGTACCATCCGCCATGCCCATGTGGGTATAGCTGTGAAGACGCAGGCGCATTGACGGTCCTCTCGTGCTTAGGTTTTTTACACTCTCTCTCTCTCTCTCAGTATGTACGATACCGTTGTTCTTACATCTCTAGAAAACGACATGTTTGACTTACTCCGTTAAGTAATGGATTTATTTTTTTTCTTAACATGTAATCTACACTGATTAATCAGGATTTTTTTTGTTTCATTTTGAACCCCCGATTTACAGAATGTCCAATTCCCATTTAATGTTTGGATTCATTATTGTCTTTTGTGTGTTAAAGAATCGTAGTGTTAAATTGACCTGGAAAATGCACTTTACACCCTAGTCATGGCGGTTTATGTTTTGGATATTAAGGGATAAAGCAGTAATGACTTTTATAAGTAACACTTTATAATAAGATTCTATATGTTTAACACTAGTTAACGACGTATGTATCACGAACAGCCATGTTTACAGCATTCTCTGATCTTAGCAATGTTAATTATTATACTGTTCATACTTTCATATTAGTTAGTTTTAACGCTAAACTAATGTTAATGCATAGAATGTTATTGGAATGTTACCAGAAAGTCTGTCTGTTGTGAAATGTGAAGTAAAGGCCAATTCACACCGCACAGACAAACGGCAACAAACAAGTTGGCTCAAGTTGGCCGTTTGATTTATAATCTTATGAAAAATAACTCATGTTCACACTGCACCAACAGACACCGACCAACTCTCACTGACTGGGGAGAAAATGGATGATCCTATATCTATAAGCATGTTCAGTCGGGTGAAAACAAACTCAAATCAACGCCAACAGGGTAACACACTGATCCAACAGTGTTGGCGTATGTCTGCGGTGTCAATCGTCTTTAAGTGTTATAGGCCACCAGCTTTTTTTGAAGGGTAGAAATGCATATAAGATATACATGTTTCCAAAATGGGATTGAACTGAATGTTATTTGGGAGATTTGTATTTATGATGTTTGTAATAGTTTGTCCTGAAAGTGTTTTGGTTGTGAAGGAAAACTGTAAGCTATTTTCATTTAAACTAAGGTTATTTCAGAAATATTCTTTGTAAATTTTGCAGACGAGTAGTTTTGCATGTATGTGTGCGAGGCAGATGTTTTGACTGAATAAAATCTCAACATTTGTTCATTCTGTGTGTGCACTCGGGGTCAGTGTTTACAGGCGTTACTCACATCTCGTGCGTGCGTGTGTGTGTGTGTGTGTGTGTGAGTGAGAGAGAGAGAGTGTGTGTGTGAGAACACCAGAAGACAGTTTAGGGTCGGCACTATTACAAGGTCTAAAGAACCATAAAGAAAGGCAAAATAATTTACAACTGAAGTAGAAGAGAACAACTTATTTTCACGCTTTTAAGAACATGACATTCAAATCTTAATCATACTTTACACATTATAGGGAGGCATAACACAAGTTTATGTGATGTCTGTTTAGTAGAGGAGACTAGAACATGTTTTGAAGAAATGAAAGGCTTATAAAAAGGAGGATACTTAAGGAAGAATTACAAGCAGTAGGGTGCCAGGAATTCACCATAGCCAGCTTATTAAATGATGGTTTAAATTCAGGAAAACAATTAAATGCAATCATGAGATTTATTAAGAACAGTGGGTTATATTATAGGATATAGGAGTATTTATTTAATTCTGTACACACTCCATCACAGTAGGTGGCGGTATGCACCGTTGAAGCTGGTTCGCAACCCGCTATAAAACCCGAAGAAGAAAAGACACCGGAAGAGCGTGTGTTGAGCGTGCACGTGTGTTGTCCAGCAACAGAAAAATCGTCCTCAAGTTAAAGTCTCGAGTTTGTATCACATACTGTAGCGAAACATGACAAAGGTAAAAAAGGAGAAACCCGCCGAAGAGGAGAAAACCGTCGAAGAGGAGACCGGGGAACAGAGAAATCCTATCACGAATTAATAGCTAATGTAAACCCAATCGCAAACCCGCTTGCGTCGCGTAAACTAAGCAAAAAGCTCTACAAGTGTGTCAAAAAAGGTAAAACATTTAAGCTTTTTTTTCTTTAACAAAGCTATAGCATTTTTTTTTTACAATCTGAACAAACGGTATTAAATATGGCTGTGTATAGTTTATCGTTAAAGAGAGAGCCACGTGGTTTCAGCCTGGTGTTCATTATAAACATTCTTCGTTATTTTCCATAGCTGCTAAAATCAAGCAGATCCGACGAGGAGTAAAAGAGGTACAGAAGTTTATCAACAAAGGAGAGAAGGGGTAAGGCGAGGCTTCTTTTCCTCATGTTTCAGCATCATTCAGTCCACAGTAATCTTTATTTGAATACGTTACTTGTTCTTGTAGTATTGTGGTGTTAGCTGGAGACACTCTTCCCATCGAAGTGTATTGCCACTTACCAATCATGTGTGAAGACAGAGACATGCCCTATGCTTACGTGCCATCTAAAGCTGTGAGTTCATCAGAACGCTGTAAAATATTTCTTAGTTAAATACACCATACTGAGTTACAATACTCGTGTTTGTTTTCCTTTTTCTGCAGGACTTGGGCACATCAGCTGGATCGAAGCGTCCCACCTGTGTTATCATGGTCAAACCACATGATGACTATAAAGAAGCATATGATGAGTGTCTGGAGGAAGTCACGTCTCTGCCCAAACCAATCTGAGGACACTTGAATGTTTTATTTTTAATGATCAAATCAAATTAGAATAAAGTGACTGCATGGTGTTCATGTTCACCAGTGCATCTGTCATGTCATTTAAAGACAAACCAATTCTGGATTCTTTGTGGACTACTTCAGTTGCAGAACGAAGCACAAATGTATGATGGCAGTTAATGTGATGTTGTGTAAAGTTAATTTCACCGGACAGTAGTGAGAGCTGTTGTTTAGCCTGTGGTGTTTCTCAATGCTTGACGCTCTTGATCTCGGTTATGCTTGATGTATTGATTGGTTTGCTTGTCATTTTTTATAACTGCTTTGGGGCAGTGGACCCTAGAGAGCTCCAAGAGATGTCAAAATAAAAGTTTTCTCCTTTTTTGTACCATCTCATATTATCTGGTTTCTTTGGTCTTGGTTTAACTGGTTTTGCCATTTCTGGTAATCAAATCGGGCATGTTTAATTTTAAAATGCAGTACTATGAGCTTGGAAAAATAAAATAAAAATAGAATGCGTTCTGCATAGAATGCCATGCATATGCATTCTGAGAGAATAAATATGATTCTGAGTTACTGACCTCTATGATCCTAATCACATTAAAATGTATATGTGTATGTATGTGTATATATATATATAAAGAGATTTTATAATAGAAAATAAAACAAGATATGGAAATATTAAGATACATTAAAATTTACAAACGGGTAGGCCAGTGTGTTACAATAGTGCTCTGTTTTGGATGACAGGCCACTACTAATGCATATTTAATCTATGTATCCATCCATACACACACCACATATTCTGCTTTGTATTGCACAGGCATTGTTTTCCTCTTACAAAAATATAATAATCTGCCCATAAAGTAGTACAAAAGTCAGCTGTATAATTGACTGAAACAAAGTTTCTACATAACAGCGGTTTAACCAACAGTCCACATGGTGGCAGTATTGTCCTTTCAGAAACTGTCCTTCCATTGGAGGTTACTTCTAGTAACCCCCAATCCCTTTACACACTCCTCAATGTAGTTCATAGTTTGTATCGAGACATGATAGATATCTCTCATAATGCGGAAGTCGTGGCCTAATGGTAGAAAGTCGGACTCGTAATTGAAAGGTTGTGAGTTTGAGTCTCGGTCCGCCAGGGATTGTTGGTGAGGGGAGTGAATGCATAGCGCTCTCTCCACCTTCAATACCACGACGTGATGCCCTTGAGCAAGGCACCAAACCCCCAACTGCTCCCTGGGTGCCGCAGCATAAATGGCTGCCCACTGCTCCGTGTGTGTGTAAGGCACCAAACCCCCAACTGCTCCTGGGTGCCGCAGCATAAATGGCTGCCCACTGCTCCGTGTGTGTGTGTGTGTGTGCGTGTGCGTGCGTGCGTGTGTGTGAGAGAGAGAGAAAGGCACCAAACCCCAACTGCTCCCTGGGTGCCGCAGCACAAATGGCTGCCCACTGCTCCGTGTGTGTGTAAGGCACCAACCCCCAACTGCTCCCTGTGTGCCGCAGCATAAATGGCTGCCCACTGCTCCGTGTGTGTGTGAGAAAGGCACCAACCCCCCAACTGCTCCCTGGGTGCCACAGCATAAATGGCTGCCCACTGCTCCGTGTGTGTGTGAGCAAGGCACCAAACCCCCAACTGCTCCCTGGGTGCCACAGCATAAACTGCTGTGTGTGTGTGTGTGTGTACTTGGATGGGTAAATGTAGAGCACGAATTCCGAGTATGGGTCACCATACTTGGCTGTATGTCATGTCACGTCACTCATGTTCATATTTACTTAAAGCCCATGACTGTAGTATAATATGAACATAAGTAGAGTAGGGCCTCTTTGTTTGGTGAAGCAACACAGTGTGTGTTAGGTGTTGAAACTGATAAACAGACTACACTGCTTGTCTCTTTCGTCTCACTAGGCCCAGATTCCTGGTGCTTGTTCAGGCTGTGTTGACATATTAAATATTTAATACTGAAATGCTCTTTAGTCCCATGATGTTTGTTGTTTTTTGTCACATATTACTCCCAAATCATGTATAAAAGCACAAGAGAGGGGGCTTAGTCCCTCAGTTTGTCAAAACCTGAGAACTGGATGGTGCTTCAGACTACTGCCACTGCTTCCATGATAAAGACATATAAAGACACCAAGCATGGAAGACATGGATAATACAGCTTCTTCTGCTTCACATTTCATCATTGTATTGGATTGTACATGTTTTTTTTTTGTCTTTTGAGGGACCAGGAGCACAGTTAGTCCACTAGGTCTGAGTAGGTACTTGGAGGAATGTATGTGCTGGAAGTACAACAATGATGAACAATACTGATTTTTGTCTTTCAAAGCCATTGTGAGAAATGCTAATTAATTCTGATAGGATTTTGAGAATTGTTGGTGTTTTGGTGCCTGAGATACACACTGATGTTGATCGAAATTGTGTAATCGGACACAGGCATTGGCTAATGAACTGCATAATACTTCTGGATAAACAAATACAAATTGGCGACAAATACACTGCATTAATGCATAGAGCAAAATTGTGACAAGGACATTCATATGTCCTTCCTGTGAGCCACTTTCCAGGCCACGTGTTTGCCTATTTACTCCCAACAGAGGGACGGGTCTGACGTGAGTCACCTGTGTCCAGGGGGATGGGGACACAGCCACTGCCATGAGTTTACCAAACAAGCTTTAAAGTTCAGCCATGTTTTAGTGTACACACTTCAAAGTGTGGCCAGTGTTTAATATGGGCGCTGGAGGATGAACAACCCAAAGGAATGGAAAAATAAATTCAAGCAATTAATCATTTTTGTTTCAGAGATGTTATATTGTTTGCCTGCATTGTAACACCACCAATTAAGGGTTCCTGCTAAGGTAAGCATTACTATTGCTGTTTGAACAACCCCCTACGGCATAAGTATTAAACTACAGCATGAAACTCATTGGATAACGGGCACAAACAATTCCTCAAGTCATGTGAGGAAGGGTGAGCTGTTACATTTCTATCTATGTGATCATATTTACAATTTTCATGTAGAGGACAGTAAAAATATTTTAACTTGAGCCATATCTAAGCAAAATGTTATTGAGAGTTTAGATTTCAAGCAAACATACAGCTGATAAACAAAACAAAACAAAAACTGGAATGTCACAAACTTAAACAAAAAATAAAAATGTCATTGAGATTATAGATTTGTATATTTGTAAAGATTTGTAAACAAAGCAAAACAAAACAAAGAAAAGAAAGCAAGCAGCAAAGCAAAAGGAAATTACATTAAATATCATTAATATTTTAAATTTGGAGCACCCTGCTGGAAAACAAAAACAAACAAACAAAAATGCAATATTCGGTCTTTAGATGTAGAGCACTCTGCTGGGAAAACAAAACAAAACAAAACAAAACAAAACAAAACAAAACAAAACAAAACAAAACAAAACAAAACAAAACAAAACAAAACAAAACAAAAACAAAACAAAACAAAACAAACAAAAAACTGAATGTCATTGAAACTTTAAAACAAAACAAATACATAATTGAGATTTTAGATTTGTAGCACATAGTAGCTGGAAAAGGACAAAACAAACAAACAAAGAACATAATTGAGACTAAATGTGGAACACCCTGCTGGAAGAATGAAACAAGACTACACACACACACACACAACACACACAAAACTAAACTAACCATACACATTTTAGATTTGGAGCACTCTGCTGGAAAACAAAATATAAGATTTAGTTCTTTAATTTGTCATTAGCTGGATTTAGAGCTAGGGATTTTAGGCACTTGTCAGCTGGACAGATTGAAATACCATCTTAAACCACATAGCAACCAACCAAAACACCTTAGCAACCACATGGTAATAAGCTAAAACCCACTGCGAACAACTTAGCAACCCATAATAGCAGCTTTGCAACTACCCACAACACAACAGCATTGCACGGGTACATTTTGCACAATGGAAATTCAGTTATACATAAAGATGTTCGCACGATTATGTATTTAGTTCTAGATTTTTAGGTTAATTTAACACTTGTGATAATCTCAAGCTGTTACACAGCACAGAAAAAAGGCACTGTGATTTTAGGCCTCGTGTGAGACAGCAATAACTGAAAGACGGAGAAAACCACAGTACAGTTGGTTTTCTTCCATACTCTTGTCTATCATTTCTTTTTGTCTTTATCTCCTAAATCTCCACACATTTTCCTTTTATTTATTTTTTCTTCTATCATTTCTCTGTTGACATGTTTAACGTTCGAATTTGGCTGTTTGAGATGGAAATGCAGGAGGCTGCAGGTCCCGGCTCATCTACTTTTCTCAGTATCTTAGCCGAAATGTCTTTTCCAGGGCTTGGCACTGTCCTTGCACATGTTTAGGGTATCAACAATGCACCTGCCGCCTGCTGTCCCCTCTCGAACACCAGCACGCGCCACCGTGACACCCCCTCACCTCTCACCCACTTCACCCTGCTTTACCCTGCCAGCTATAACCGGTTCATGTCTTATATCATTCTAATAAATCAACACGTCGGACTCATGCTGTGTGTACAACTGAAGCATTACTGGAACTAGTTCTGCGCACGTTCTTGTGTGGCCCATCTTTCCTTCCCCTCTCTCTAAACTCTGGGACAGTTTCTATTCCAGACAGGTGCTGGTGATTAAGCAGGTGTAGCAGGAGAATTACTGATTTCATCATATTCTGTTGAGCAATAATTCTGAGCCTGGGGCATGAGGCAGGTAAAGCCTCTGAGCGCCTGCACCCGCTGTCTCCTTCCACCGAGGAGTGACAGACAAGAGTAATGCCCCACCGCAGAGAGAGAGAGAGAGAAAGAGAGAGAGAGAGAGAGAGAGAGAGAGAGAGAGAGAGAGAGAGAGAGAGAGAGAGAGAGAGAG
>QVTF01006004.1:0-28049 GCA_003573665.1 Oxygymnocypris stewartii | reverse complement strand
TGTGTGTGTGTGTGTGTGTGTGTGTGTGTGGTGTGTGTGTTCTGCAGTGCCTCGCAAAGAGAGAAGAATAAAACAAAAAAAGGAGCTGATTGAGGCAGGTGCAAAGAAAATATTATTTAACTTTTAAACTTAAAATGGTCTTGTATGGTACTGTAACAATACAGAAGCATCCGCATCAATACGCGTATCAGCAAGGAATGCGTCACTATACATTGCTGTTATGATATTGTGTGCACAGCCCTATTTAAAGCCTTGTTTCATGTGCCCCTTTATATTTTGAGCACCTGCCCCTCCAAAGGTCTCTGCACGGCCCTGATACGCTATATTTTAAAGGATGGTTAGCAGCCTAAGTTTTATATTAATCAATTTATGTGTGACTAGTGAAATCTTTAGTCGGGGACAGGCCTTCTTGGCACAAGGAACCGATCAATTTTTAAATAAAATGCTGTCAATTCGAAAAGTGCGCCTGCTAATCACGTCACGTATATGTCAATGCAGAGTTATGAATGCGTAATAATAAGTAAAATGTTTTTCATTTATTTCATTTGTTATGGGTGCAATGGCGGTGCTTTGGTCTTTCTTGGGGGTGCTGAAGCATCTGCTAGCCCCTCCTTTGCGCTGCCCATGTTTATTACGATAAAAAAATAATAATTCTGCATCTGTTTTATGTGTGTTCTGCGCCCCTGCTCCGCTGAGAACCCCACTTACTTAAGCTGCAACCGTAGCGCGGAATATTGAAGTGGTGCCTGAGCGTGAGGGATCGTTCGGATGAGGTCGTCAGGTGAAAGGTTATCATGTGGGTGATTTTATTTAAGGCTAAATTATTAATCATTAATTTTACTAATAGTTACATTGGGGAGGGCGTCACAGAAGGGTGTTTAATAAAAAAATAATAATAAAAAAATAATAATATTGGCCTTGATAAAAGGGCACTTTGGGCATCATGGGGCAAAGGGGCAGGTGCTCAAGCACCCTCCGCCCCCCACCTCTGCACGTGCCTGTTGTGTAGTTTATAGGCCTATATGTTGGCATAGAAGCAGATGTCATGCTGACAACAGGAATCATCAACAAACGCACGTGACAGCGCCCGGTGTAGCCAGACGGGGGTCAGAGTACACCTGGAAGATGACCTAAAGGACGACACTCGTCTCATCGTAGAAGTGGAAAAACAAAAAGTTATTTATGACCCAAAAAATTTAATGTATATGGACTTACAAGCCAAAGAAAAGGCATGGGATGCAGTGGCTTGATCATTTGATAATACACGAAGTGACAAACGAATAAATACATATTCAAATATGTCACATAAATATTACACATGTAGCTACACCAAATAAGTCTATGATGTGGGTGACTTGTTTGAAAGTGTGTTTTTCGTGTGTTTGCTAATATCCCTATTAAAACGTTTACACAGTGTTAATAAAGACATTTACGATGCATGTTGAAGATGTTAGCTTGGAGATTGCTTGTAAATCTGCTGTTTATGAGTATGTTTATCAGATATTGCTTCATTATTAAATAAGCGTTCGTCAGCAGCATTATGAAGAGGTTTGCTAATAAATGTTGAATAAAGATGCAAAATATGTCAACATTGTAGATGTAATCTTTTGACCAAAACTTCAAAGGCATGTCATTCTCCTATAATTAATGCGTTTTCTTTTACAAAGGACTAGTCATTTTGCGTTGGCAGATGGTACATCATTTTTAATGGGTTTTTTTGTATTTAAAGACAAAAAGTAATCTGTCCAATCAGTACAACTTTTTACAATCTGTAAATAACAAACAAACATAAAGAACAGCAGCTTACAGTATGTGCAAAAAGAAACTTCTGGTTACAAGTACAAACCTTTAAAATATTGACCATATTCAATATAAACACAATGTATAAAATAACTATAACATTTCTGCTATGGTCAGTTATTGTTTTTTGCTGTTCCGTTGCCTGGGGGCACCCAAAATCTACGTCGTATCCTTCTTCGTAATCTCCGTAGTAACAAATACAGCGCAATTGCCTTTTATCTACAATACGTACTCCACATAAACACAGATGCACACGTACAGTGTAAATAAAACAAATACAGTAATTTAACTATTCTAATAATAAATCATGACCAATTGTATTTAAAATTAGATTCGAATTTGCCCATTTTGTACAGAAGACGCTGTTCAGCCGCGCGCTGCAAACACTACAGGTGTGAAAGGGCAATGGGCGCGCGCTGCTCCTGCTCTGCATATGCACCACTTCTGCGCCGCTCACGCTTGCAGTGTGAAACGGGCGTAATACAGCTATGGTGACCTTTAAACATGTTTGCATTTAACACAGATGTTCTTTAAAAACAGGGTGACACCTAATCGGTCATCCCTGTGTTACCCATGTCAAAACCTGTTTCTCTGAAATGTAACAGGTTGATAACAGGATTGAGGATTACATTTTTTTTTTTTGCTAATTGCTAGTTTATAGTCAAGATCACAAAAGTGATATTGTACACTTTAAAAGGATTTAACTTGTATATATTGAGTATATTAAATGTAAGATATAATTGTTTAAATTAACATGGTACCAGACAGTACTGACATTGTATGAAAAATAGAACATTATTGAGAGGAGTGAGAGCATACTTATATAATTTGCAAAAGAAAAGTCCTGCCAAAAAAGAAAATCCACAGTGAGTTAAAGGTCAAAAACCTTACCCTTACCAGCATAAATGCTTATTAAATTATTAAAAATATAAACAATATAAATGTACTTTTTGATGTAATATTTAAGAAAGCATATATAGTATTGTGTTTTTAAATTGCATATTTATTTGTGATTATATTAAATCTGTTAAATTATTTCTTAGGGACACAAAAGGCACCGATTTTGTGGAATGACCCACCAATATGACAAAAGTACACATTCACAGTTGTAGTGCTTAATTAAAGCAGCCCTCCAGGTAGGAAAGAGGCCTGCCTGCCACAATACACAACAGACATGTAGCAAACATTTATATCCAATGAGACCAATTACAACAGAACACCTGAGCTCATTAGCACACACATGTTAAAACTTGCACAAGTGATCACTGTGATGTTTATATTCATGCATATTTTTCTTCATAACAATAATAGTTTTCAAACAGCATAAATAAACGTATTATATATACTCAATTGTAAGTCGCTTCAGATAAAAGCGTCTGCTAAATGAATAAATGTAAGCATAAATGTAATACAATTTATGTTTGGACGCACAGGTGAATCAATTACCTTCATATTATTCATACTCAACTTTCATGGACATTATTCATTGTACATAGGCTACATTTATTCCCCCTTTTCAATCATTCAATTTGTATAAGAAATGCTCGCGATATGCACGCATCTGTAGCAGACTGCATGCATACATCTCTTACCGATTTGCCTCAGAATACGCAATAGCGCACACACAGATATAACTAAAACACAATAATGAAACTCACATTTTCTCCATTGGTGTCCGGTAAAGACTAACTCCAGCCCTCGTTCACACACCCATCAACTTAACTGCAAGCTCTCGCTCAGCTTCACTATCTGCACGTATGCGCGTCAGTATCTGCTTCAAATGCACTCACTCTGACGTGCACATGATGCGTTCAAGTCATGTCGGATACATCGTATTTACGAGTTGAATGCACATGCCACCACAATGTCGTTATTACGAGAGAGAAACTCGGCATTTTCTGTAAGCCCCGAGTTGGGAGCGTGTCAGTGAAAAAAACGTGTCGGATGCAATTGGACGCAGCCAAAGACTAAAGATATGCAGTATCAGTAAAGTTGTTGAAATTAATAAAAAAATAAATACAATTTATTTACAATAAGTTACACATAGCCTACTATATTATTTATAATTAAATAATATATAATTATTCAGTTTATATCACCTTCATTAATGAAATAAAAACAGAAAAATGCACAATGATGCAAATTTTTCATTAATCATTTTATATATGTAGAGTTTTAAAAAATTAAAACAAAAAATCTTGTTCCGACCAAAGTGACTTTAACATACCCGACGTCGTAATAACCATAGACATAATATACGTAGACGCCCCATGACGTGCTGAAACGTAATCCAGCGTCGCCGCCATATTGATTGGGTCTCATCACTCTACGCTAGAACCGCAGTGTTGCCAATTTAGCGACTTTTCAGACCCCTTTAGCGACTTTTTTTTAAAGCGTCTAGCGACAAATCTAGCGACTTTTGGAAAAACCTTAGCAACTTTCCAAATGTCGCCAGTACTGTCCTGCGAGCGCGAGATCTTGTTACACCTCTCCCTGTGTCTGCTCTGATCAGTGAGCGCTGGCTCCGGCTGAGAGGAGCAGCACATTCCAGTGACCGCACGGCAGCTGACATAGATGTCAATCAGCTTGCGCATGTGCACACGGTGTTGCCACGGACCAATCACTTACCTGCTTCTCCTTTGTTTTAAATAAAACTATTTAATTTGACCGTTTTTTCTTCTTTCTTTTTTTTGTTGTTAATTCTTCTCATGCACTTATATTACTCACTGTCATAGAGCTTTAGTTCATTCCAGTTTCTGAACTCCTCTGAGATCGTTTACTGAGCTATGTCTGAGAGACTGTAGGTGATTGTACTTACTCTCATACACAACAATAAACTTAATTAAACGTATTAAACTCATATACACATATAAAAAGCATATATACATATAACTTTAAATAACACTTTATTAAAGATATACACAAATATAAAATACAAATAATAAAATATAAATACATAAAACAAATATAAAAAACCTATACATAATACAAATATATATACAAATACACAAAGCTAGAATATTACACATGTTTAAAATAGCTAAAATGTCACGCTCCATATAATAGGACGTGATTACGTCATTAATATGCAAATTAAACGACGTCATCTAGCGACTTTTCGAGCAGACTTTAGCTACTTTCCATTGGAAATAGTTGGTAACACTGAGAACCAGAGTCAATGTTAATATCACACTTTGCTAAACATGTTTTTTTATCGTTAGTTCTTTCTGCATGTTTAGGAATTAGTGAACACGTGAACATGTAACCCACTCAAATAATTGAGTTGATGTATTGATGGATTATTTGTGATAATTGATAATAATCACAATGTATTTTTTTTCTTGCTTAATGCATATTAGGTTCAGGCATGTAAAAAACACTATACATTTTAAATGTATTTAGGTATTTGGTTTAGTTGCAAAATAGAATTGACCTGCGTCGATGGGTGCTGACGTCACTTGTGCGCCAGCTCGTGGTGAGAGAGATGCGAGCCGCATTTCGGCTACCGCTTAGTCTTATTCATCCTCGTCATTCCTTCTGTAAATACATGCCCGAACTGTTTCTTTGCATTGGGTAAGTCACAATCATTCTTATTTTCCGCATATTTATGTATATTAATTTGGTAATGTAATATGATGTGGATGATTATGTTCATGAATCGGACAAAGTGCACAAAAGGACAAATGTAAAAAAAAATTGTTATATTTGTAGAATTGTTTAAACAGGTTTGTACATTGTTTTTGTAGAAATAATGTTTGTACATTTAAGTTATCAATGTTATGTGAAGTTAATGGATGATTTGTCCCATGTCACTTGTGCGCTAGCTCGTGGGAGAGAGATGCGAGCCGCATTTCGGCTGCCGCTTAAATCAAATCAAATCACTTTTATTGTCACATCACCACAGCACAAGTGCCTTGGTGAGTGAAATTCCTTACGAGCGTGCTCCAGACAGTGCAAAAAAAACAAAAACAACAATTTACATATGGACAGTACATATTTACAGACTGTACAGAAGACAATGTGCAAAATACACATACATATACTCAGTACACATAGTGTACTATAAAGACATACTTAGTTATCAACTACACATTATACACCATATGGGGCACATCTACATTATGTACACTATCTATACATAGTAATAATGTGAAGGTGCAACAGATTATAAATTAACAGCAGATTGGTTGAGCAGCAGATAGTTTGTGCAAAGGTGCAACAGATTATGCATATGCAGTGTTGTGGATGTGCTTGTATGGTGTCCAGTGATAGCAGATGTGTTAGTGCAGTGTGTGCGTGTAGTCCAGTTTGAACTGTGTTAAAGTGCAGTGCATGGCATGTTTGTGTGAGAGGGAGTGTGATGTAGGTGAGTTATTTCTGACTGTTCATTAGCCTGATAGCCTGAGGGGAAAAAGCTGTCCCTCAGTCGGCTAGTGCGGGATCGGATGCTGCGGAGGACGTCTCCCTGAGGGTAGCAGAGAGAGCAGTCTGTGGGATGGGTGGCTGGAGTCCTTTGATAATCCTCTGGGCTTTCCTTGTTACAACCGCCTGGTGTAGATATCCTGGAGGGAGGGAAGCTCACCTCCAACAATGTGGCGGGCAGTTCGCACGACCCTTTGCAGAGCCCTGCGGTTGCCAGCGGTGCTGTTTCCAAACCAGGCGGTGATACAGCCGGTCAGGATGCTCTCCACAGTGCAGGTGTAGAAGGACCTGAGGATTTCTGGGGCTCGTTCCAAACTTCCTCAGCCGTCTCAGGAAGAAGAGACGCTGATGTGCCTTCTTCAGCACTGCATCTGTGTGAGCAGACCATGTGAGATGTGAAAGTTTCTTCATCATTCGTTTCGGCGATGATTCTGTAGGCACTTATACACTCATATTGACTGAACTGAGCCAAACACATTCCTACTTAATTCAAGTTTCGGTATTCATCTACATTTTTTTTTACTGTTTTAGACTATTTCCTTTCTGTTTTTTTTTTTATTCTGTAATTGAATTTGGTTACTGGACAGCTTTACTGTTCAAGGGCTGAATTTAATCAACTAAATTCATTAGTTGAACTATTGTTTTGTATGTGAAAAGGTTTTCAAGCATACTGCAATGCAGTAAAGAGAAAGATATACTGAATACAAAAAAGTATACTCTAAAACTGATTTCTGTGTATGTTTTTTTTTTTTTCAAGCAGTTAGTGACTAAATTGAGATCTGAATTGCGTACAAGTGCAGACACATTTCATAAACACAATTTATTTGTATTCTGTGTTTAGTGTGAGACCCCGAACCCGAGACTCCAAATACTGTAATAGATTTTTTTTATAGAAATGTATACGTATTTGGTGAGCTCAGACTCGGTATATATTTTTCCTCCTTTTCATTGATATAAATCCGACACGGGTTACAGAATAGAGAGAAAAATTTGGCGTCCAATGTGGGGTGGGGCTGCACTTGTGATAATTTTGATCCTAACTGCTTTGAATATTTTGTTTTATTAACCCTTTACGGTTCCTGTAAAATTTGCCTAAAACGCCTAAAAAAGGCATACCCAAAGTAAATTGCATGCTGTTCTTGAGCCATTTGGATGATATGCATGGTGTTGGTCACCTCCTTTGAAAGGTGACACTCTGAGGTTTGTTTCTCAACAGTCAGAATCACTGTCAGTCTTACTGATATTGAGTAATAGCACTTTGAAATACACTAAAAAAATAAAAAAATAATTCCGCCTGCATTTCTTTTGTAAATAGAAGCCTGCAGATGACTATAGCTTGGAGGTATGAACTGGAAAAATACATTTGGATCACAGAATGAAGCCTTACCAAGCCCAATTTACCATTTTATAAACAATATATTAGAAAATTTGTGTTTTACACATGTTTATCTAATTTTATGTCTAGACGCTTCCAAAAAATTTACACTTGGGAGACTCCAAACGACCCTTTGTAACCAACGACACATACAATGCTGTAATTCTTGAATGCTTTAATGTACAGTCATCATTTTGGGCTCTAATGAAAGGTTACACTTAGAGCTATTCAATTTCTCATCCAGATTCACTGTCAATAATTGCTGACACATAGTAACTGAAGCATAACACATTATTGTGACATTTATTTATATATCCAAAATGTGTACACTTTAAAACTACATATATATTTATAATCTAAATACATTTTTTTCCTATATTTCTATACACAGTACATTATTTAATTTGTTTTTTTTATTCTTATTTTGGTGTTATATTGCATCCCTACTCTGTTATTCCTATGTATGTCTGTACTATCATGCATGTCTTCATTATGTCAACAAAAAGTGGTCTGATAAAGACACCGATTGTACATGCTGTGTTTATTGTATAAACTTAAAATCGTTTACATAGTTGAAATCACAAGAATCTCAGCTTTCCGTGGATATATGACATGAAAAAAAAAAATATATATATATTTTTTAACGACTTTACCCTGTTACTTACTACTAGGCGTCCCGCCGGCGGTACGCTGTATTCTTAAGGGTTAATACATTTGTTTTATTTTATTTGTATTTTTTTTCACTTTCACAATGGATCTGTGCAAGCAACATACTTTTGATCCCGAGAGGTCTGTAGTACTTACTAAGGTAGATCCAAACACTACTCTCACAGATGTGAGGAGTTTCTTTGACCATCTTGATGAGGTGAAGAAAATAGAGTGGTTAGGTGATAAATCCTTAGGAGAGCTTCTTTGTGAATTTCAGGAGGTTTACCACCCCATTAATTTGCTGAAGAAGAATATTTGAATGCTGACTGCCAAAATGTATGGGGTGTTGTACTACTAGATGGTAGATAAAATATGTACAACATCACTCTAGCGCTCCAACACCAATACCAAGAGATACAGTTCAAACTTTGGATGATATGGCTGATCAGCTGATGGCGCAAATAGAAAATTTGGCCCAACTACATTGTGTAAATGTCAATGATCTAAGTCAGCAGGTGGTGACCAAGCTTGCACACAAGGCTAACAATGCTGACAGGGGCCCTATAACTTCAACCCCTGCTACAAGAACATATTCTGATGCAAGGCCTCGAGTGATGCCAACTGCAGTTGCAAATTCAGCATCAAAAGTCTCAATTGCAATTCAAGATTAATCACTCCCTAAGGAAGGAAACTTGATGCACGAAACTCCAATCACTTTCACTATACCACAAGAGGTTGTGTGATTACAAATTTAATTTTAAATGTTCACTTCCTGACTAAGAACGTGTCAGGCAATTCAGGTGTTTGAGATCGTTTCCTGACCATTGAGCTTGAGACAGCTGTGCCTTTTGTCTCTAGGATAATGGTAAGTTCAATGAGTCAGACTACTGAGAGATTCAACTTTTGTTCTGCAAATGGCTTTGTCCTGGCCCCGACGTGGATTCGTTAGGTTGATTGGATTAGTGTCTATGCATTTGATTATGTTGATGAGATTAGAACCACGGGAAGATCCCGTAACAAACTAACGCCTCCCTCATGTGCTTGCTTTGTTTGAATTTGTCTCCACCTCCAAAAGTCCCTCCTCCAATTCTGCCTATAAGATACACTGTAAAAATTACTTAAGATTGAGATTTCGATGACTACAGCTACCACCAGCTTGGGTTTTCAATAAAGAATCCTGCTGACGATCCAATCCGAAGTCTCCTGGTCTTCTCTTCTGAGTTTCCTACACTTTAGAAGAACCAAGTTCACAACAAGGTGCAGCGATTGGTGGTGGAACATGTGGTGAAACATGACCCAGAATATCAGGCACATGTTCCTTCAACCAGGGCTGTGACGGTATTGGATTTTTTCTTACCGCGGTGAAGCAGAAACAAATATCGCGGTTTGGCGATTAATCGCACGACCACAACCCCCCCCCCAGTAAAAAAAAACTTGACGTGGTCGCACGCTTGTGCAAGTGCATGGTCTGCCTCTCCAAAGTGTCTGCTTCATATAGCGCGCACTGCAGAGCCACAGCACATTGTAGCAGGAGTCAGATTTCACTGATCACGTGAAGAGATGTACTTTTAGCGCGAGCGCTTTGTGGGTAGAGCCTATACTCACTGCATCAGCATGAGCGCGAAGGTGCACGCAGCGGACTAAGCTCACCACACTGGAGGATTTGGTTATCAAACTAAAGTAAAAGACTGCTTCTTAAACCAGAGAAGGTGACACAAATAATACTGATGAAAAAGAATGGGTTGAATGTTGAACACTTTCATTACCATATAGCTATAAACTAGATTAATCCATGCATGCTGATTAACTTTAACTGATCCATGCATGCTGATTAACGCATGCAGCTTGTAAATGAACATAAATTAATAATAATAAAATCGTCTTATTCTTAAAATAGCAAATTAAATTAACAATAATAACAAAATAATATTTATCTCTATAACTTTTCAATATCTTCTGAGTTTAATAGGAATTATGGAACAGTCTTTGTCATCGTTTGTAACCCATTCTTTGTACAACAAATTATTAAAAGAATAACAACCTGTGCAAGCTGCAGAAACAACAAGCCGAGCTTAACATGCCCCATGCTTAGTTCTGGTGAGTTTGTGCTCAACTTCGATTCTTATTTCTTTAGACATTGTTTTTCGGGTAAGACTCCGTGGATATAAACACTTGTCCAAGCGCAACTTGTTGATTACTGTGTTTGTTGAAACGGATAGGTTGTAACAGCAAATTAGGATGTAATTAATATTATTTGACGATTTGTTAGGCTACATTTATAATAACAACCTTTTTAAAGTGCAAAATAAAAGAGGCTTTTTCTACTTCCTGACCCGACCATTCCCGCGAAATATATCTCGTTTCCAGAATCTCACAATTACATTTCCTCTTCTGAAAGAGAAAGAGATAACAAATAAAAATGTAGTCTGCACAAAATGTATTTTATTTTGCTAAAAATTTTATTTATTTATTTATTTAAAAAAAAATTTTTTTTGAGTGTAGTTTTCTATATCTTCTGAGTTTAATAGGAATTATGGTACAGTCTTTGTCATCGTTTGTAACCCATTCTTTGTACAACAAATTATTAGTTTTCTACCCTATACAGGTTAGTTTCGGTTTTAATTTGAGTTTTAGTAATTCAAGTTTAGCAGAATTAAAATAACACTTCCAGAGCACAGACCAAAGACATTTTAATTTAAGCTTATAGACGCAAACCACTAGCTACACTAAATTAAAGCATGCTGATTAGAAAATTATTAATTTGATTATTTTATTTAGTTGCTGTTGGATTCGTTTTGTTTTACCTTGTCATTGTTTTTTATTCTTTCTTTCTTGTCTTAATGCCTTTATTTTTCTCAAATAAAGTTCTTAACACAACATATTTCACCATTTAAACATGTATACAACATTTCATATTTTTAAATTCGTTTAACAAGCATTTTAGAAGTAAAAATAAACATTTCATAGTTGCAAAAAAAACCCGATGCGGCTCGTTTAGATGACTTGGTTTGCTTTGCATAAAATAAAATCGTGTACTGTTCCATATATTAATTTATATATTACAAAAACAAACCTGTATTTGACAAAACAAAAAACTAAAGTCAGTGGCAGTGTTAACTGCTCTCACCAGAAGAGAAGACAAAATATCTGCATGCACTCAATGCAAATGCAAACTCTGGGTTGCTGCGACTGTCCTATGATCTGGGTTACACAAAAACTACCCAAACATTTAAAAAAAAGTGTAATAAAATAACCGTGATTTTTAGAGTATATGTGCACACTATACAATTAACTGGAGCAAGCTGGTAATCACTTAAGTGGGTCAACCGAGTGATTGCGCGAATGATCGTTACCTCTCCATCCTCTGATGCCAATTCATCACCCCGCTTTATTACACAAATTAAACACTGTATATGATACATACATTAGGCTATACTCTTACCGTTCAGAAGCACATGTCTGGCTTTAAAACTCATCAGACAGCACCAGCAGCAAAAGGAATTCATGTCTTGATAGTTTTCGTTTTGATGACATTTATGAATGTATATTAGTATGTTTTGCAGCCTATTGATGACGCTCAGTTGGGGGGCGGCGCGGAAGCGGCATTACTATGAAGCAAATTTAATTTAGATGTAGAATAACTAAGCGGTGATAACGAATGCCCAAAAGATAAACTATAAATATCTGTCCCTTTGCCCCCTGACTGTGTTGCCGCCCCTAGATGACTGCCTTGTTCGTCTATATGCACGCCCTGCTCATCAACAGCCCGCCTGTTCTGTCTGGGTGCCGTTATGCACATGCTGCGCACTGTGCGCAATAAAACACATGACACAGAAGCACTGGTCCATGCGTGCAGCGCGTGAGCGAGAAGAGGGAGTAAAAACACAGATATGCTGTTCTGAAAGGATGTTGGGAACGAGATATTGTTAGACCGCCCACTCCCGTTCAAATTACACCAGAGTTACCGATTGTTAACGTGTTTTATTCCTGCATTGCAAGAAATCTGGTCGGGTCCCGCTAAAAACAGTGCGGTGATGACGGTTATGACCTCAACACCGCGGTTGGCATCTCATTACCGCGGTAATGCGGTTATCGTCACAGCCCTACCTTCAACCCCAAATTTGAGACTGTTTTTTGGACAACACCCTAAGCCTAATGGGGAAGTCAATTTCACCACATGGTAATTATATGCTAGGCAATTACTTTCAGACACCTCTCTGACAGAGAGGCATAAGAGAAGACACATTTTGGATAGCTTCCTCCCTCCTGCTCTTAATGTTGCTCTTGGGGCAGGTACCAATGCACCACCAGAAGTGTATGCGCTGGAGCTTGAAAAGGCTTATGGTAGTGTCACTGGTGGAGATGAGCTGTACATTGTTTATAGAGACACACCAGAACAGGGGTGAGAATCCCTCTGATTATTTAAGACGACTTCATTTTCTGATGCAGGAGGTGGTTGAAAAGAAGGGAGTGGTTGGCAAACATTCTGACACTCTACTTCTCAAACAGTTAATCAGAGGGTGCTGGGATGAAGTCCTGATAACCCAGTTGCGTCTTAAAGATTTGTTAACAGATGCATCACAATCTGAATTGAGCTATTCTAGCTTGCTTTTCGAAATGAGGTCTTACGAGCATGAAAAGCAGCTTAAGGAGAAACATATGAATCGCCACTTATGTACACCTCCCACTAGAGCTCAGAGCCAATTACATGTTACTGTCGACCAGGGATGCATATCAAAACCTGATGAGGAGCAAGACAGTATGGCGTTAACAAGATGCATAAAAGAGCTTGAAGCTGAGGTGGCTAAAGCACAGAAGCCAGCCTCAGTAAATAAACAGGCGTATGATCAACTCCATGCCAGTGGGGCTAAGAAGAAAAGAGGCAAAGAAGGGAAACCATCACACCCTGTCCCTCAAAATCAACCTAAGTCACCGTCTAATGGAGGGTTCTGCTACCGTTGTGGTGAGGACTCTCATTATTTGCAACATTGCACTAATCCTGTGAATGCAGCCCTGGTGCAGCTAAAGTTAGTGCAGAGGCATGAGCAGAGGAGTTCTCCCACCAAAGTGACAACGCCCACTGTACATTTAAACTTGGAGTAGCTTCTGTTGTGGAACGAACAGGAGCTGGAGTTGTGAAAAGTTCCATAGAAAAGACTAACCAGGTTCCTAATGGTCTAATTGGGGAACCTTGGGAAAGTAAAGCTTAGTTGGATGGAATTGAGTGTCATTGTTTAATTGACACGTAATCCCAGGTGACTTGTGTAGCCGAATCTTTCTACAAGCAGTACTTACGGCATAGGAGCATTACCTCTATGGGGAATCTCATTCGGGTAGAGGGAGCTGCGGGACAAATAGCTCCTTACATTGGGTACATCGAAATAGATGTACAGTTTACTAAGTCTGCTTGCAGAACTGACGCAGTCGTTGCTGTGCTAGCGTTGGTCTGCCCTGATCAGGCCTACAATGCTCGGTTGCCCTTGCTAGTGGGTACAAATGTACTCCGCCATCTTGTCCAAGATTTTAGGCTGCTGCAGGGAAATGAGTACCTGCAGCATATGCCTATCAGTGTCAATTGGATGGCTGCTTATCGCATGTGTGACAGTACCTCGACACTCTGTAAATGGGCACAGCACACTACTCCAGTTAGACTGTCAGGCAGGAAGTCTGTAACGATCAGTAAAGGGGAAAAGTGTGAGGTGACCGGGGTGTTTCGAGTGAAAGATTGTGGCATGAACAAGACGATGATTATTGATGAGCCCTTGATTCATCACATTCCCAGTGGTTTAGTTGTGGAATGTAAATTGATTCAAGCAGAGCTCAGTGCGCGGAATAAAGTCAAGGTAGTCATCCGAAATGTTTCAGATCACAGCGTGACTCTACAGCCAAAGGGAGTGCTTGCTGAGTGTTCAGTGGTGGACTGGATTAAGTCCGTGCCTCTTTTTGATGATACTGGCACTTTACAAGCCACCACATCCCTGATGGCAAATCTTTTGGTAAAGACAGAGGATCCTGTGACTCTGGACTTCGGTGACTCTCACATTTCTGAGGAGTTCAAAGCTCACATCATTGAAAGAATAAACCGGGAAGTGTCCAGTGCATTCGCCAAACATGATCTTGATGTGGGACATATGTCAGGTGTAGCACATCGGGTAGAGCTGATTGATCACATTCCTTTCAAAGAGCGTACTCGTAGGGACTCACCAGCTGATTTTGAAGATTTGAGGAAACATCTGCTAGATTTGCCCGCTAGTGAGATCGAGGAATCTAACAGTCCTTACGATTCCCCGGTTGTACTGGTGAGGAAGAAAAATGGAGATTTAAGAATGGTGGTCGATTATCGCAAACTCAATAAACTGACAAAAACAGATGCATATCCTATCCTGAGGATCGAGGAGACGTTTACTTTGTTGTCAGGGTCTAAGTGGTTTTCGGTCCTAGATTTAAAAAGTGGATACTACCAGTTGGAGGTAGAAGAAAGTGACCGTCCCAAAACAGCATTTACTACGCCATTTGGAAACTGGCAATTTAGGCGTTTACCACAAGGGCTGACAAATTCCCCTGCAACGTTTCAAAGAACCATGGAGAAAGTCATGGCAGGTTTAAATTTGCAGGAAGTCATAGCTTTTCTTGATGACTTAATCATTTTTTCAGACACCCTTGAACAGCATGAGGATAGGCTCATGAAGGTTCTCCAACGGATTTCTGCTAGGGCTGCAACTAACGATTATTTTGATAATCGATTAGTTGGTCGATTATTATTTCGATTAATCGGATAAAATAAAATTATGCTATTTATTGCCAAAATACACACAATTACACATTCTGATCAATGTCCTTCAAACACACGGAATGCTATGAAAACATACAGTGCTTCATTTATTAAACCACCTGTCATAAAGAAACATTTTATTTTTAGGAATCTGTCAAAAAATTGTTTAAATCTTACAATGTTATTGTCATTTATTGGGAAAATTACAAACAGAAACAACTAATTAGTATTTATAATAACAAAAGTGGCCTCATAACAGCTTGCATTCTTGCTTGCATTGTTTATGTACTTTTTGACTGTAATTGGGTATCTGAAAAAAAATTATAAAGTGCTCTGCCTTTCTGTCAAAGATAACAGCAATAATTATATTATAGCATTAGAAATAGCGTACTACTGTTACTAAAGAGCTTACGCATTTTGGAGGACTAATCAATACAGAAAGCTAAACATGATTTTGGTAAGCACCTATGCTGTTAGAGGCCTTTTCTATTCTCTCCGACAATCACTGGAATTAGACACAGGTGTTAGTCATCATTCACTTGCCAATCGTTTCACCGCTCATCTCAGAACCCGCTCTCCCCCTCGCGCGTTCCGCCTTCCCACGCTCCCCTCGCCACATACCCCCACCGCCCGTCTCAGGCCGGTGAGCCCTCCGGCCTGCAGCCCCCCCCCCCCCATTCCTAGAGAGGAAGTCGGCTACAGCCATCTGTACCCCCGGCCTGTGGACCACCTTGAACTTAAAGGGCTGTAAAGCTAGATACCAACGGGTGATCCGCGCGTTGGTATCCTTCATGCGGTGGAGCCACTGGAGGGGCGCGTGGTCCGAACAGAGGGTGAATTCCCGACCCAGTAGGTAGTAGCGAAGGGTGAGGACGGCCCAACGGATGGCCAAGCACTCCTTCTCCACGGTGCTGTATCTAGTCTCTCTCTTGGAGAGCTTCCGACTTAGATACAGCACCGGCCGCTCCTCTCCCCCGACCACCTGGGCCAGGACGGCACCCAGCCCCCTGTCCGACGCGTCTGTCTGTAACAAAAAGGGGAGATCGAAGTTAGGAGAGTGCAGGAGCGGCCCGCCGCACAGGGCAGCTTTCACTTTGGTTAGGGCCTGTTGGCACGGCTCCGTTCACTGGACCGGGTCGGGTGCTTCCTTTTTAGTGAGATCAGGCAGCGGGCTGGTGAGGTCCGAAAAATTAGGGATAAACCTCCTATAATATCCCGCCAGCCCCAGGAATTGTCTCACCTCCTTTTTGTTTTTGGGACTTGGGCAGGCCGCAACGGCAGCTGTCTTGTCAATTTGGGGACGCACCTGCCCATGACCCAAGTGGAAGCCCAGATACCGTACCTCCACCCGCCCAATTGCACACTTCCGCGGGTTTGCCGTGAGCCCGGCCTCACGCAGCGACCTCAGGACCGCGCGGAGATTTTCCATATGCCGCTGCCAATCATTACTATGGATGATGATATCATCCAGATAGGCAGCGGCATACGCGCTGTGTGGCCGGAGGACTTTGTCCATGAGGTGCTGAAAGGTGGCCGGAGCCCCGAACAAGCCGAACGGAAGTGTTACGAATTGGTGTAATCCAAACGGCGTGGTGAAGGCTGTCTTTTCCTTGGATAGTGGCGATAAGGGGATCTGCCAGTACCCTTTTGTTAAATCCAGCGTCGAATAAAAGCGTGCCGCACCTAACCGATCAAGCAACTCGTCAACTCGGGGCATTGGATAAGCGTCGAATTTCGACACGGCATTCACCTTCCTGTAATCGACACAGAACCGGACCGAGCCGTCCGTTTTAGGAACTAACACTATCGGGCTCGCCCAGTCACTATGCGATTCTTCTATTACTCCCAAGTTTAGCATGGCCTTTAACTCCTCCTGAACTACATTTTTCTTGTGTTCGGGAAGGCGATAGGGAAGGCTGCGCGCCACCTCCCCGGGGAGCGTTTCGATGTGGTGCTGTACGAGGTTCGTGCGACCGGGCAGGGGTGAAAACACATCCGCAAAAGCTGCTTGCAACTGGGCCAAGTCGGTGAGTTGCCGCGGCGAGAGGTGATCTCCCCCGGAGACCAGGGCGAGCGGATTGGGTTTGAGTGCCGCCTCTGGTCCGAGATCCTCCTCGTTCGAAACGACTGCGGCTAACCCCACCGACGTCCCCTCGTTCCAGCGTTTTAACAGGTTGAGGTGATAAATCTGACAGGCATCACCCCTATCCGTTCGTTTAACCTCGTAATCGAGCTCCCCCACTCGCCGTGTGACCACAAAGGGTCCTTGCCACTTTGCGAGTAACTTTGAGCTAGACGTCGGAAGTAATACAAGTACCTTATCTCCCGGTGTGAATTGACGCAGCCGCGTACCCCTGTTGTACAGCCGCGTTTGTCTGTCTTGTGCCTGCAGCAAATTCTCCATAGATAGCCGCCCCAAGGTGTGGAGTTTTGCTCGGAGGTCCAGGACATACTGAATTTCGCTACGGCTGTTTGATGGCCCCTCCTCCCACGACTCCTTAATGACGTCAAGCACCCCCCGGGGCTGGCGTCCATACAGGAGCTCGAATGGGAAAAAACCCCGTGGAGGCTTGTGGGACCTCCCGCACCGCGAACAACAGGGGCTCGAGCCATTTATCCCAATTTTTGGCGTCCTCTTTTACGAATTTACGAACCATGGTTTTCAACGTGCGATTAAATCGTTCGACCAAGCCGTCCGTTTGTGGGTGGTAGACGCTGGTGTGAACCGATTTAATGCCCAATAGCTCGTACAGCTCCTTTATCGTGCGTGACATAAACGCCGTGCCCTGATCCGTGAGAATCTCTTTCGGGATTCCCACTCGGGAGATGAGCCGAAACAGTGCCTCTGCCACGCTCTTCGCCGAGATGGAGCGCAGGGGCACTGCTTCCGGATATCGCGTTGCATAATCCACAAGAATTAATGCAAAGCGATGTCCCCATGCCGAACGCTCTAATGGCCCGATGAGGTCCATGCCAATTCTTTCGAAGGGGACCTCCATCAGGGGTAATGGGCGCAAGGGCGCTTTGGCTGTGGCCGGTGGATTCACCAGCTGACATTCTCGACACGCCGCACACCACCGGTGGACGTTCTCGTGAATGCCCGGCCAAAGGAATCGGTCCATAATGCGTTCGCGTGTCTTTGCCTCCCCCAAGTGGCCTGCCATGGGAGTACAGTGCGCCGCCTGAAAAATCATTTCCCGGCGGCTTCTGGGAACTAATAATTGGGTTGTCACCTCCTTTGACTGGGCATCTTGGGTTACCCGATACAACCTCTCTTTTATAAGGGCAAAGTAGGGGAAGGAGAGAGGGACGTTCGGCTGGAGAAGCTGCCCGTCCACCGAGCGGACCCGGTCAAACGCGTTTTTGAGCGCCTCATCCCGCGACTGCTCCAGAGGGAAGTCGTCCAGCTCAGGAGGTTTCACCCCCTCTCCGGCTCTCGTTTCCTCCGAGGCAGGCGGTGACGGGCCTGCTAGCGCTTCCCCTGCATGAGCGGCCGCCTCCCCCTGGCCCCGCCCCGTCTGCCAAGAAACATCCGCACACACTATCCCCAACAATTGAGTGAAAGCCGGCCAATCGGTACCCAAAATTAGCAGATGCTTGAGGTGGGAATTAACCGCCACCTCCATTCTATGCGTTTTCCCCTGAAATTTAATTGATACAGGCACTAAGGGGTAATCCGCCACGTCCCCGTGCACACACCTCACCTTAACCTTGCGGCTCATATCCAATGCCCTCTGCTGCATCAGGCTTTGGTGGATAGAGGTTTGGTTACAGCCGGAATCCACCAAGGCCTGATATGTACCCCCCTTAATACTCACAGGTATTTGGTACTGCCCGGCTTGATCGGGGGCAGCCATCGGGGAGTCGGGGACCCGGACCAGCAGTCCCACCTCCATCATGGGACAGTAGTCCTGGAAATGCCCCGGATCCCCGCATCGCCAGCAGGCCGGCCCAGGCCTTACCGCCGCCCCCGCGGCAGAAGGATAGGCAAGGGATTGCCGGAGAGAGGATGGGGGTGCTGCTGTGGGCTCTGCCCCGCCTCCACGCCGGGGCCATCGATCCCCCTGGCCGTTGCCACTCCTTGGTGGGGCTCGCGGGGCCGCCTGCACCCGTGACCTGGGAGCTGGAACCGGGCGAGAGAGAGAGGGAAGGAGGAGAGAGAGGAGGGGGAGAGAGAGAGGGGGAGAGAGAGAGGGGGAGAGAGAACGGTTAATTCGGGGCTCGCCAACCCCGGGGCACGCCACCATATGGTCCTCCGCCAGTTGGATGGCCTGCGTCAGCGACGTCGGGCGGTGACACTGGACCCACTCGGCCGGTCCCGGAGCTGCTGGGCCATCACGAATGGTCGGCCGCTGTCCCCTAGCTCTACGGAGCGGAAGCGTTGTCGGTGCTGCTCGGGGTTGCCGCCGACCCGTTGGAGGATGGCCCGCTTGAGGTCTTCATAGGCCAGGAGGTTCGCGACAGGTAGCTGTTGGGCGGCCACCTGCGCTTCCCCCGTCAGCAGGGGAATCAGGCGCACCGGCCACTGGGTGCGCGCCCAGCCACACGCCTCCGCTGTCTTCTCGAACAGGTCCACGAAGGCCTCCGGGTCATCGTGTGGACCCATCCTCATCAGCGGGACGTGGGCGATCGTTGGGGCTGCGACGGGGGATTCCTCCCGGCCAAGTAAGCTCCGGATGGCCCGCCGATCTTCATCCTGCGCCTAAACCAGGAGCCGGAAGCGATCCTCTTGCTCCAGCTTCATGTCCATGAGCGCTTGATGTTGAGCTTGATAAAGACCGGCGAGCGACTTGACAAGCTCCGCAAGTGGCGTCGACTGGGCGGGTTGCATGGCGGCGTGCCGGCTTCCTCGTCCCGGGTTTCGGCACCAGTGTAACAAGGTTCAGGGTTCAAGGAAGGAGGACGAGGAAGTCAGGGGTGACGAGCCACAAACGGTTGTTTAATCAAAAACAAATCAAAATCACAAAACGTAAATAAGGCCGGGGCTGTCTCTTCTTCGGGGACTCGGCTTTTCGTCTTCCTCGGTGCTGCTCTCTCTCTCTCTGCTGCGCTCACGATCGCCCTCTCTCCCTTTCCGCCAGGACTGCGGGCCTTTTCTATTCTCTCTGACAATCACTGGAATTAGACACAGGTTTTAGTCATCATTCACTTGCCAATCGTTTCACCCCTCGTCTCAGAACCCGCTCTCCCCCTCGCGCGTTCTGCCTTCCCACGCTCCCCTCGCCACAGTCACCAAATAGAATAAATTATTATTATAAAACGTTACACTAATTTACACCATTTTAATGTTTCTGTGGGACAATGTGAGAGACACCTATCAAATTCAATTGATTATTTCAGTCAAACAGTATAATATGATAGTATGATAATTTAGCATTATATAATGATAGAACTTTAGAATAACCATGTATGAATGCATATTTGTCATGTTGTCTGAACTTAGGACTGGTGGTGGTGCTTAAGATATTGTTTGTCATTTAGTGTTTCTATAAAAAGGGAAGAAAAAAAACTATTAATAATACTGATAACATACCGCGAATTGTACTATTAATAACCATATAAAACGCACTAAGGATTATTGAGCTGCTGGGTTCATGAATATTAATCAGGTCGTCTGCATTCGCTCGAACTGATTCGCTGAAATCAAAACAGGGGTGATGATAGGTGAGCACCAGCCAATGAGATTACCGTTTGCGCATTAGCTCCGCCCACTACAGGAGAACCCGGCAACCCGGATATCGTTTACGCGTAGCTCATCAATTCCGCATGTTATAAGGACCCGCGGACATGAAAACAACCCGCGGCAAACTGCGGACTTGGCAACATAGCAGCATGCCAACATGATGCTTTCTCCGAAGACCGCTTAGATGTGTTTGACTTGAAGCAGCGCAGCTATACCGATCGGTGTGTCATCAAAGTACGGCGAGTGCTATAAGAGAGCGGACGTCTCCTAATGTTTTCTCTCTTGCCGTACTTGGATGTCATACAATCGTCATACATTACTCTTAAAAATTTAAATGATAATAAAGCCACGGTGTGAGAGGAATGTTCTGCAGGAACTTTGATCACAGTCATGTTTTACTGTCATTTCTTTATCCTGTAAAAGGCGGTTATGGAGCATCTCATATTCATATTCAGACAATTACATGCTGTTATCCCTTTAAAGTTCCTACTCTCATAAAATATACACACTGGATGTTGACTTTTAAACCTTAAATTAACTTTCAACAACAGATTATTCAGTGCAATGGATATGTTTGCGGATGCAATGTACGGATATGTTTTGAGGACGCACACGCATGTGTCACAGCGCCTGACAGGGCAAGCCTTTACACTAATGCATTAACTTAAAGCTCAAAATAAAGAATTATCATGCAAAATGGATCACGTACTTCTCCCGCAGCATCTCATTCTGTTTCCTCCACTATTTTGAGATGCATTTTGTCCATAGAAATACGTTATTTAGTGCTGTAATTTGAGCAACCGGCTGAAGTTGGACGTGCACTGTGGGCGGACCCGACTAATCGATTATGAGAATCGTTGTCGATGATTTTCATAATCGATAATAATCGATTTTATCGATTAGTTGTTGCAGCCCTAATTTCTGCTTTTGGACTGAAGTTGGCACCTTCCAAGTGCAGATTTTTTCAAACTTCTGTCAAATATCTAGGGCATGTTATTTCTGCCCAAGGTATACACCCCGATCCAGACAAGATTTCTGCCATAAAGGTATGGCCCATTCCAAAGACTGTCAGGGACCTGAGGGGATTCCTAGGTTTTGCTGGATACTACAGGCGCTTTGTTGAGGCCTATTCCCGGATAGTTAAGCCTCTGAATGCATTACTGCAAGGTGAATTTTCCACTAGACAGTCACCATCATCTCACCGTGTTAAGGGTAAAGCACAGTCTCTATCTGGAAAATGGGATGATGAGTGTCAAGTTGCAATTTGACGCTATCATTCAGAAGCTTATAACGGCGCCAGTTCTGGGTTTTGCAGATTGGAAATTACCCTATATTCTTCACACTGACGCCAGTGTCGATGGCCTTGTGGCCGCTTTATATCAGGTTCAAGATGGAAAGACTAGAGTGATTGCCTATGCCAGCCGTGGTATGTCGAAGAGTGAGAAAAACTACCCTGTGCACAAGCTAGAATATTTATCACTCAAATGGGCTGTGCGAAAAATTTCACTATTTTCTGTATGGCACAAAGTTTACCGTGCTAACTGACAACAACCCATTAGTGTATGTGCTTACGACAGCTAGATTGGATGCGGCTGGCCATAGGTGGCTCGCAGCTCTATCGATGTATGATTTCGATATTAAGTACAGAGTGGGCAAAATTAATGTAGACGCAGACGGACTATCTCGACATCCTCAAGAACCACTTATTGACGATGCAGAGACCATCCAAATAGATGAATGAATTGCAAGCTTGCTGAGCAAAGCAGAATGTGCAGCTACGGAGTTTGAGAAGTTTGGTCAGGAAGGGATCAAAGCTGTGTGTTTGCGACATTCTGTATCTTGTGAGATGCATACTTCACAGCTGTGTGAGGAGGGAGATTCGCTGGAAGGAAGGGTTATCCCAAATCCGGCTGTGGAGATGTTACTTTGTGATGAAGATGTAGTTCCTGATGATTTGATAGATCCTGAAAGCTGGCCTGGACAGACTACTCTACCTAGTATGACTCCGGTTGATTGGTACAAGCTGCAAAGAGAGGATGTAGCCATCAGACGGGTAATTAGTCTTGTGGAGTCTGGTGAAACTAACTCATGCAGATAGACTCAGAGTCGAAAGAAGTGAGTTTAATGCTGAGGGAAAGACCCAGATTAAGTTTACTAGATGGTGTGCTGTACCGTATGGTAGCTGATCAGTATGGACAAAAATATTGGTTGTTCCTCATAGTTTCAGAGACCGAGCTCTTGAAGGAGTTCATGATGAAACTGGGCATATGGGTTATGAAAGAACTTTGGCGCTTGCACGAGCCAGATTTTATTGGCCTAAAATGGCAGAATATGTGGAGCGAAATTGCAAGAACTTGCGAGCGATGCATCAAGAGGACGTCCCGTACTCAAAGGGCTGCAGAGCTAGTGAACTTTAAAGCGTATGCTCCCTTGGAGCTAGTCTGTATTGATTATCTTTCGTTAGAGCCAGACTCAAGTAACACCCGTAACATCTTAGTAATCACAGACTATTTCACAAAGTTCTCTTGGGCATTTCCTACGAAGGACCAAACGGCCAAGACTGTGGCTTCTGTGTTGTGGGAGAACCCGATTTGCCATTTTGGTTTCCCGAAAAGAATACATAGTGATCAGGGGGCCAATTTTGTGTCTGAGCTCGTGAAGGAGTTGTGTACCAATAGCTGGGGTAAAAATCTCTCACTACACCTTATCACCCAAGGGGAAACCCAGTAGAAAGGTTTAACCGAACCCTTCTTGATCTGCTGGGAACCCTGAGTGATAAGAAGGAACATTGGAGAAAATATGTCCGTCCCCTAGTGCACGCATATAATTGTACTAGGAATGACGCGACTGTGTGAGTCTTCTTTTCTTCTAATGTTTGGACGCCACCTCGTCTTCCAATTGACCTTTGCTTTGGGATTACCCGAAGGGGTATAATTCCAAAACTCACACTCATTATGTCAGTGAGCTGAAGGGAAGACTGAGGTTATGCCTAACAACTGGCCGTTCAAAATGCTGAAAAGAGGCAATTGATGAATAAGGCCAGATGGGATAAGAAAGTTACAGCTGCTGCGGTTGATGTTGGCGATCGTGTCCTAGTAAAGAATGTCAACATTCGAAGAAAACACAAGATTGCGGATCGCTGTGAATCCACGGTCTATGTGGTAACAAAGCAACCAAATTCAGAGATTCCGTTTACGTCATTCGGCCTGAGAATGGTGATGGCCCTGAGTGTATCCTGCACAGAGATCTCTTGCTCCCATGCGGGTTTCTTCCAGCTAGTCCTTCTGAGGATGATGAAGTGGCCACAGTCGCAGAGACATGTCCTCGCAGAGTGCATAAAAGTTACTTGGAAGAAGAACGTTGTGGTGAAATTGTGGAAGCAGAGAGTCCACATATGTCTCTGAATTCTCATGCCCCAGAATTTCAGTTGGGGACAGCATCTCAAGACGTCCCTGATTCCTCCTTGACTCACAGTGTGTCAAATGAGCAAAAGGTTGAAATGAATCCAGGGGACTCGTTAAGAGATTAACTTGTTGAGAGCGAGATAGAAGAAGGTTGTGAGACTGAAATTCAGCAAGATGTTTCATCTTTAGTGGAGGAAGGTGCTGATGAGTCAAGACAACATGAGTTGAGTGCTGAAGAGGGACATGATTCTCTTGTGGGGTTGAGAAGGTCCCAAAGAGAAAAGAGACCCCCAAGTAAATTGAAGGATTATGTTGGTTGGAAAGCACAAAGTGTAAATGTAGAATCCCAACCCAACTATTTTAGTCAAGTACTTGAAATGATGCAAACAACAGATGAAAGTGCAAACCAAACTCAAGGTGAACTGCTGTTTAGCCTTATGGGTGGTATCAAATTAAGTATCTAATCTCAGAGCGAATGTTGTTTAGCCTTAAGGGTCAGACAATTAAGTATCTGATGAGGACATCAGAGTTTTGAGCAGGGGAGGATGTAACCCACTCAAATAATTGAGTTGATGTATTGATGGATTATTTGTGATAATTGAGAATAATCACAATGTATTTGTTTTCTTAATGCATATTAGGTTCAGTCATGTAAAAAAAACTATACATTTATAAATGTATTTAGGTATTTGGTTTAGTTGCAAAATGGAATTGACCTGCATCGATGGGTGCTGACGTCACTTGTGCGCCAGCTCGTGGTGAGAGAGATGCGAGCCGCATTTCGGCTGCCGTTTAATCTTATTCATCCTTGTCGTTCCTTCTTTAAATACATGCCTGAACTGTTTCTTTGCATAGGTAAGTCACAATCATTCTTATTTTCCGCATATTATGTATATTAATTTGGTAATGTAATATGATGTGGATGATTAATTATGTTCGTGAATCGGACAAAGTGCACAAAAGGACAAATGTAATTTTTTTTGTTATATTAGTAGAATTGAAAACATGTTGTACAATTGTTTTGTAGAAATAATGTTGTAAATTTAAGTTATGAGCGATTCCACAGTTTCTGTCCACAAGGGTGTAATGAACAATATAGATTGAATAATACCCAGTTGTTGTCATTTTTTTAATTTTTAGTTCACTATTTTGTTTAAGATAGATGTAAGAAATAATAAAGTTAATTGTATCCCACTAAGCCTTGGCATTATCGTGTAATGAGACTTTATTTTATTTCCGTCCCCAGAAATTGCGGATGTCAGTGTGGGACATTCATTGCGTCTGGATTTTTCCTAAGTCATTTATTTCATTTCCTTTAATAAAAATCCTGAATTTTGGCGCATAACATTTATTTGGTGTGTCTTCTACAAAATACTACTACTAACACTGAAAGTATAATTCCCTTAATCCACCACGATGCAATGGAAACATTTACTAACGTTCGTTACACCTTCTGTCCAAACAGTTACGAACGTTAAAGTTATGATTCTAAAGGAAACAGAGATATAATTTTTCCATGTAATTATATCAATAGCAAAACGATAAAAACATATTGTGTGGGTAAATTTCATATGCGTGTGCTACATGATAAATTGTTAATAAATCGGGATAAAACAGGGGCAGAGATTTTCTGTCCAAAAAATCATAACGCTCGTACATTTATTCTGACGCTGAATTTCCATCTAATGTCTCAACGGTTCTCATGTCAGAAATAAGATTGTCTAGGTCACGCATGCTCTGCATGGGAGGAAGAGTTAACAGGATTTCACGGATTTTGACGAATGTGGGTAAGTTTGTGGCTTTGTCCAAAAGTTTACAAACGTTAAAATGTTACGAACGTGATAAACTTTGGTTAAATAAACATTAAATAGGATCATTGATGATGAGAAAGGATAAAAGAGTGTGCGAGTCGGATGATTGCTAGTGGTTCGGAACGAAAGCGGCGTCGTGTTCATTGTGAAAGAGCAATGCATGAATGGTGGTTGTATACATTTTGACAGATTCTGCACATCTTGTTCGTAAATTAGATGGAAATTTTGAGTCTGTCCAACTTCGAACGTTGTTTTTCGGAGTATTTTAACTCAATAAGCTGTTCATGAAAGTCAACATCGTCAATGATTTTTGCTGACTTTTTTCCGTGTTTTTTTTTTTTTATCAGATTTAAGATTTTCTTTTAATAATTGAATGTTCATGTCATTTAAAAAAAAGAAATGTCCTAGCCTTATGAGCAGTTGATAATCGACGGACTGTTCTGTTAATAAATGCCTCCTTCGGTTATGCTATAAATATGTTTAGCACTCATTACTTTACAACCATTAATTTTCTTGGGTTAAGATAGTTGATAGAGAAGAGAAGAAAGGAACGTCGGAGCAAGAGAAGAAAGAGGGAAAGAAGAGGGAACGGGAGAGAGAGAAGAGAGAGAGAGAGAAGAGAAGAGAGAGCGAGAGAAGAGTAGACGAGGAGCTCGCTAGAGATCGCTCGCTATCTATCTCTCTCTCTCTCTCTTCTCTCTCTCTCTCTCTCTCTCTCTCTCTCTCTCTCTCTCTCTCTCTCTCTCTCTCTCTCTGTGTGTGCGCGTGCGTGGGTGGGCGGGTGCATGCGCAGGAGGGTGCGATTTTCGAATAGTAATCAAATAATACCCAGCGATTATCGAATATTTTGCTTAAAATGCCCATCCCTAATGTTTACAAGCTTTACACGTTTTCCTCAGTTTGAAACACTGAATGAGCTTTTACATGAAACAGACTAACAGTCATTATTCATATTTCAGATTCTTAATTTTAAGAAGTGTATTCAAGAAATGAAACAGCTATTCTGTAAATTAAGTTTGCTGTGGTGTTCAGAGCATATAATTAAACACATAATTATAAATTTCAAGTGTTAAAAAATAATTAGTCATAACTCTTATATCCTTTGCAAACATACATATATCCTTATATATATATATGGACTTCTTTATTTTATTATTTAAATTTGATAGTAAATGATGACAGGTTATTTTAATGTGTTATGAACTTGTTCTATTCTTTGCCAGTTTTCATGAAATGGTATTATTTTGTGTTACAGAGGCAATCTTGCAGGATTGTTTAATTTGTTTCCGTCCACGTTACACACGTTATAACTTTTGCACACTTGTGGGAGTTCCTTTGGCTTCTACATTTGGCAAATAAATTTGAAAAATATACCTGTGGTGTTTGTTAGTAATTTTGCTGGCTTTCAGTTTATGAACATACCAGAATCAAAAATGCACCTTTAAGTTTATAGAACAGATAATATTAGATGGCCACCCTGCCTGCATGGAAGTCCTATTACCAGTTTTGTGACCCATACACAACGCATGACTCATAACTATACCAAATTAGGAGCAAAGCAAAACATGAACTGGGATTCAACCAGAATTGTATTAAACTGAATTAGATTAAGTACACTTTCTGCTTGAATTTACACTGTTTTTCCGTCCATGTTACATACGTTCAATTTTACATCAACTCAACTTTGATCAAAGTTTACTAGTTTACCATTGCCAGATTTATCCTGCCTTTCACACAGCTGTACCCCAGGTTTTCTCAGGATGTTAACCTGAGGACAATGGCTTTCTCCATGAAGATTGATTTTGCAGGCTATTGTCCTTGCAGTTAGGCCTAAACTGTGGAATCGCTCTTATCAATGTTATGTGAAGTTAATGGATGATTTGGCCAGCGTCACTTGTGCGCCAGCTCAACATGATACAACATAAATACATGCCTGAACTGTTTATTTGCATTAGTGATTGGAGGATGCCGTTTGTGCTCGATGACATCGGACTGTTTCATCGCATTGTGGTCGTTTTGGATTCACGCCAGGAAGGGAAAAAAAACGAGTTGGATTTCACTATGGACGGATTGCGTAATCAGAGGGCTCGTTCGTAAAGACGGAACAGTTTCTTCATCGATCGTTTCGGCGATG